>OY294044.1:73400174-73422090 GCA_958510825.1 Brachypterus glaber
TAAACACCCTTTTAGCATTATTGATTATATTTATAAAGCAAATAAAAGGAAAATACATTGCAAGTTTATTTGGTAAGTAAAGACAATGAAGAGAAGGATAATAAAAATGCAAATGTAAATAAAGAGTATAAGAATAACAATGTAGTGCCAATTACCTAATCTGTGTCGAGCTATTTTACAGGCGAATTTATGCATTACACTAGTCAACAAAAATAAATCCACCACACTTACTCTCTTGCGATATATGCCAATTTTTTAAGATTTTGATTATGTTAATGTTATATTTATAATCATTTTACATTTATTTAAGGTGATTATAAAAAAGTGACTCCTTATGTAAATATTAACGCGCCTTCGCCAAAATTGCAAAAAACGATAAATTTCATTGTTGAGATTTTTCCGGAGAAAACCAATGACTTTTTATTTGAATAATAAATTTTACGATTTTGCTTTTTGAGCAAATTCGTTAAGAAAATCAGTACCGTTTGAAAGACAAGTGATTAAGAAAAACCCTCTAACCAATCTCAAAAAGCTTTTTAATTTTGGTTTTAAACTATCATTGATAGTATCAAATGGATGACGGTTTTTTTAAATGTATAACCCTAAAACGAATAAATACATCAAAATCTTGATATATTTTTGTCATTTATGATATATATTGATATATGTGTTGAGACCTCATATTTCAATCGATAAAAATTTGACATTTGCACGAAAGCTCATTTCACTAACAGTGAGTTGTGACGTCAGCAGCTTGACGAGATGGAAGGACAATATAATTTAGCTTAGTTGACTTTACAAATCTACAAGTTCTGTTTCTCTAAAAAGTAAAAATAAAAACTTTTTTCAAAAAAAATGAACTGACTTCTATGTCTCTAAAAAGTAAAAAATAAGAAATACTTAAGTCGGTGCCAATTTTACATTTCCTAAATTAATTACTAACAATTTATTTTTATTATTTTATTATTGTTTGCTGTAAAATTGACACCGACTTAAGTATTTCTTATTTTTTACTTTTTAGAGACATAGAAGTCGGTTCCTTTTTTTTTGCAAAAAGATTTTTATTTTTTACTTTTTAGAGACACAGAACTTGTAGATTTGTAACGTCATCTAAGCTAAATTATAATTTTCCTTCCATCTCGTTAAGCTGCTGACGTCACAACTCACTGTTAGTGCATTTTGACGTCATTATTTTAAAGATAAATTTCTAAAAATAAAAGTAATATTTTTATTTCGGCTCTCAAGAGTTTTAAACGAAATACTAAAGAAATCTTGTTAAACTTTAAGCATTAAGTAATAATTAAATATCGCCTTATGGTAAAATCACAAAATTTATCATTTTCTCTTGGTATTTTAATATTACAGGTCCAGAGAATTAAGTTTAGCGGCATTTAAAAGATTTTCAGTGTGCCGTAATATTTGAAGTGACCCCTTAGTCAAGTTATCCGGCTTATCCGAGTTATCAGATATTTCTCTAAAATTTCGTTGGTAGTTGAACCAAATTAAGCCGTTTTTAAGTGAAATTGCGTTAAAATAATTAGATTTATCTTAATTATCCGGCTTACCGGCATTATACGAGCGTCAAATTGAAACGGGACCACCTTATGAATGCTCTCATCTACACGGAAAGAAATTAGTGGGCTCTGCGCTATACATTATAAGATATTTGGTAACAGTGGCAAATTATAGTGATTTAAGCTATAGATTATAAGGGACACAATAACTAATAATGTTAAAAATAAATTGGAAACGATTATATATATTACAGACACGATTATATTTATTACAGGCACTATTATAAATTTACAGAAATTTTATTATATTATAAAAATTATTAGCACGGACAATAATTAAATCTATTTAAGCTATAAATGCCATACTATTTGTTATATTTTATTATTCACTAAACAATTAAAGTATTTCATATAAATTTTTACACTGACTGCCATAATTGTAAGAGAAAGCCTTGTATTTATATAATAAGCGATTATAATTTGCTTGGTATGTGTGTTATAGCGCTCCTAGCTATAATTTTTTTTTTCGTGTAGTTGCAAAAAGTTTCATCAAATTCCGTTCATTCGTTCCAAAGCCGGAACAAACATAAAAAAAAACAAAGTAATACGTCGAAATAAACTTATTATTATAAACTTATTATTATTAAACATTTGCCACTAACATGAAAATATAATTAAGGGATTACGAGATTAACCAATTATGTAATGGTTTCTTCCAAACAAATTGTTGGTACTGGTTGGATTAAACCATACAGTACGCTCCAAAAGCCACCCCCTCTCTTAACTTTTGAGATATTATTTATTTATTTATTTATTTCTTGTATGTTATTCTACAAAAGCAAATAAGTTACAAAACTTGTGCTAGGGACTCTAGGGTTGAGATATTTTAAAATTTGAATCACTTAAATAAGACAACTTAAACTATTTTTTGATATTTGTAGCTTTGAAATGTGGTGAGGGGGCATAAAGGGGATCGTGTTATACATCATTGTAAAGCAAATCAAATTTTCTATTTGACTATACTCTTTCGAGATTTTTATTTTTCAATTTTATTGTTAAAAACTACGATTTTTAAGATTTTTTTTTTCGTAAAATTTTATTTACATCGATATAATTTTAGTTTAAAAGTATAATTTAAGCATTTACATCATAAAATAAACCATTTTCCAATTTTTTTTTTATTGAATTTTGACAAAAATTCTCATTTCCAACCGTATTTTAAAACCCCCAAAAATGTCTCAAAAAATAAGTGGCCAGATAAATAATTTTATAAACTTTAAAACTATATTAATTAATTGTATTATCCAGTCTCTGCTTTTGACAGCAGATGTCGCTAACTGTTATTGCTGTTCCTTACAATTATTTTTCTACTCCACATAGCATATGGAAAAGATTTGATTTTCACAGTTGTCCTTATACTGATATGTGGCTCTGAAGAGTGCTTGGACGCCTGTGTTAATCAAAACAAAAGTAGTTGTAAGGAATGGTAAAATAGTATATTATTACAAATTTAAAATTATATATTATTAAAAAAAAAAATTCCTCGAACCCCTCTGTTCTTCTATTTAAGGTTTTCATATTTTAAGTCAATATCTCAACTCGTTCGGGAGTTAAGAGGGAGAGATATTTTTTTGACAGTATATTACATTCTTAAAAGAAGAAAACACATTTATCAGCTAAAGCGTAATAGAGTGCATTATGGAGAAAATTACAGTTAGTCACTAATTAATAATTAGTAATTATTATGTCATATTTACATATTCAACTAAAGTCAGTTCAGCTCCATCCAGTTTTATAAAACATGAATACACTTTAAACGATAAAGCTTTTAAGACAGTTGAAAACATGTTCAAAAAAAATTCTATTATATAATTATGCTTACTTCATTTTGCATATTTCGAGGAACGATAGAGTTACAGATCTGCTAGAACAATTTGCCATTTTGTACAACAAAAGTTTCATAGGGATAGGTTAGTTAATCAACAAATAGATATTTTGAACATTTATGTTTACAACAATGTTTTAAAAGTTAGACCGGAGATTGTTGCCTGTCCCCTTACAGAGCATTAATCTTTGGAATAAATATTTTTGTTTAAAAACTTTTCCAAAAATTTTGTTCCCTTTTTGGTTTGTTTTTGAGTTTTTGATGTGAATTTGCTGCCACCTCTCAAATTTTATTCCAATTACCAAGTTAAATATAATTTTTTTTTTCCTTTTTTATGTTTAACTACTTTTTTGCAGTTTAAAGATAATTCCTTTAGTCTGTTTGAAATATAGTTTGGATTATTTTATGATAGATGTCCCAGATTTTTATTCAATTTTAAATTTTAGATTTCATTAATTTATTTTATTTTAACTTATTGTAGTTTTCTTTTTGTTTAAATTTTTAAGATTTTATAAAAATAATATAGTTAAGGTCAGTATGACATTTCTAATAATGTGTACTCAAGTTAATTTGTTTATAAATTTAAAAAGTAAGTTTTTCTAAAAGGAATTGTACCATTTTTAACCTAATTTTTCATTATTTGTAGCTTGAAAATGACTTTATGTTAAATAAGTGGAAAAAATTGTCGCTGTAATGTTTGTTTAATAGACAATAAATTTATATTTTGGAGAGATAACATTTTTTCTATGGTTTATTTAAATCAACTCCAATATGATTAAGGATCAAGAATTTCTTAATTTCAATATTTTTATGGTGTACACCAAAAACTAAGAAAAAAGTTTTCATACACGTAATTCCAAAAATCAATGCTAAGGGAGTTCGGTCTCCAAAATTTTTAAAGTATCATGTTGCCTTTAAAAGCGATTTTTTGACCTACATGTTAAAACTTTTTTTCTTAGATTCTGATGCAGAATCACCCTGTATTTTAGTGTTTATTTTTTGGTTCTAGAAAGGTCTAATTTTGCTTTTAGTTGTATTTTTCCCGAAAACGGTTAATTCTGTGGTCAACAAGATTACCTTTTTAATGTATTTTTACCTTAGTAATACTATTCTAAAAATAAACACACAAAAAGTTTACTATTCAAAAATAAAACCACAAAAAGTTAAGCAGACAAAAGTTTGAGGCAAAAAAGTGATAAGACCCCCATTACGGACGCCCCTGGTTAAATTAACTACATGCAAATTCCATTGGCTGATAGGTCTTATAAAGCATAGATTACATGCTAAACCTCGATACTATAACACAAAGAGTTCCTAAGTTATTAATAAAAAATCGAAATTTTGTTACCCCTTTGAAGGGGTGTAGCTCCCTTAGAAGTCGTTTTTGGATATATGTTTATGGATACTTTTTTTCTTATTTTGACCTTTAGAACACATCCTTTAAATATTTCCCTGTACATATGTCTTAAACCGGCTAGTTTTTATTTAATAACTCGAGAACTCTTTAAGCTTTAGACGAAGTTTTGCATTTCGCCAATCATCCTTAATAATAATAATAATATTATTATTATAAAGAACTTTCACTTTCGGGTTTAGACCGTGTTAATGGATTTTCACTTACTGACGTTTCGTCTCTTACTACTAGAGACGAAACGTCGGAAAGTGAAAATCCATTAACACGGTCTAAACCCGAAAGTGAAAGTTCTTTATATCTTAATGGCCGTGAAAGCTTAAAATCTAAAATATTATTATTATTACTATATACTATATTATATTGTATATATTTTTAAAAAATAATTTTAAATTCCTACCGACGAAAAAACTTTTATCTTTAGTGTATTTTTTACGTTTAAATCAAATAAAATCAGTAGAGTTTTTCTTTTATATTTTATGTCGAATAAACAGCGTGTGTGTTTCGAAATTGATGTTTCCGCTCAAAGCCTTGACGTCAGGATGCGTCGCACGGCTACTTTTTCATGTTTCGAGGAAGAAAAAATATTTAGAAAATGTTATTTCTCAGTTTAACTTCAAAGAAGAAAAAACGCCTAGAGGAGAAATAGTATATTACGCACCGAGTACGCGAACCTAGTTTTTAGTGCACGAGAGTGCTTTTTTTACGAGGTGCAGCTGATCGTCACTTCCCAACCCTTGTTATACGCAAGTGGTGGGAAATAGTCACTAACTACTAACTACTTAGGTCGTAGGAAAAAAAATAATAAAAAAGAAAAATGCATGTTCACTATATATTCGTTAGGATATTTTTCTATCGCACACTCATTTATCCAAACGATTACACATAGCTTTCATTTTCACAAAAGTCTTTTGACGTTTATATAATTTTGAAATATCAAAATTAAACACAGGTAATTATTTAAAATATACACTTTTAAAGTCTAGACTGTAGATGGAAAAAAAAATTTGGTTCGCAACTCGTTTGCGACAAGTCCTTAGTGCACTCAAATGATTCCACTTCCCGTCGTCAAAAAAATTTCATTCTCGTGCACTAAGGACTAAAATCACTTAGTCGTTACAAAATAGTATATTACGCACCGAGTACGCGAACCTAGTTTTTAGTGCACGAGAGTGCGTTTTTTCCTACGAGGCGTATCCGAGTCAAAAAAGCACTCGATGTGCACTGAAATAGTTTGCGTCGAGGTGCGTATACTATTTTTCCTACGACCTAACACCAAAACATCCAAAAAATGCAAAAATTACTGGAAATTAGTTTGTCAATTTGAGGTTATGTGTTCCAAGTTTACTAATTTTCTGACAGCAGATATGTAAAATCAACTGATTGTCACTTCCCAACCGTTGTCATAGGCAATGGGTGGGAAATAGGCATTAACTACTAACTAGGTCGTAGGAAATAGTATATTACGCAACGAGTTCGCGAACCTAGTTTGTAGTGTACGAGAGTGCATATTTTTTTACGAGTAAAAAAAGCACTCGAGTACATTGAAAAGGGTTAGCTACGAGTTGCGTATGCTGTTTTTCCTATGAGCATACCTTTTTCATCGAGAAAATCATACAAAATTAGTTAAAAAAATATTGACATTTTATAGTATATTAAAGTACTAGTTTTATAACATACTTTACTTTACTTTAGAAAACTCGCCGCAAGCGGCTCGTTTTCTAAACTTGTACTCGTGCGCTAAAAACGTGTTATTAAACTAGTGCTTTATACAATTTTTTATATTATGCTCTAAAATTGTAAAAAACTTACATTTAAATTGATGACTGATTTAGGGATTTTTGTTTCGAATTGGCATTACAGTTTTCGCCATGTTTAAAATGCTAAGAACGAATATTATTTTCATATATTTTATAGTCATTTTTTCTTCTCTTTTCCACAGCAAGTAACCAAGCCACAATTTTAACACAAAATATTGTAGAAAATTAAACTTTAAATCGACGTTCACAATTACACGGCAAACCTCAAGAGATAGACTTTTGTCTGTTGCCAACCCAAAAGAAAAAAAAGTGGAGACCTCTAATGGGCCTATAAGAACACGCAAAATGCGTGTGATTATGAGCTTATAAGAGTCGCAAAATAGAAAAAACATTTTAAACTATTGTTTGACTAAAATGTACACTACATTAATACCACGAAAATCGCTATATTATCTGTATACTTGTATGGAAAAGTACATAATGCTGTCTATATACTCGTGTGATATGAAAATATCGCACAAATACATATAGTGAACACGTATAATCTAAGAAATTATGCATACTTGGTCGTAGGAAAACTACTATTTCGTGCCTAGCACAATAGGCCCAGGACCCGTCCTACTGGACAAAATTATCACAAAAAAAAAAGTATGTTTGTAAAATATTTAATTTTATCTGTGTTCTAGATAATCCATTTAAAAATGAATTTTTTAATTCATTTTTCAAAAATAAAATAGCATGACCAAGAAAGTATAAAATATTAGTTTAAATGAAATTAAGGGCAATGTAGTTTTAGTGTTTTATAATGATTGAGGAAGTAAACGTATACTACTGTATAATTTATTTAGGAAGTTAATTTTTTGTAAAAAATAAGTGTAAATATTGGGTTATTTTTAATTTTAGATTCTTATGACTTTATAGCAAGAGTTTAAAACCTTAAATCGATACAAATCGGTTATGGTATTGGTATTTAAATAGAAAATTTCATTCACTTCACGTCCGTTTAAAATAAAATAGGGAACTGCTGAGACTAATAAATGGGTATTTCTCTACGAATCCATACCACCTTGGTGATTGAATGTCACGGATTTTCGTTAAACTTTTTTTATATTATCACCACTCTAATACTAAAGGCCTTATGCAAAAAAAAAGAATTAAAAAAAATTTTTTGGCTGAGATATGTTTTTTTTTTAAATTTTGTAATTTTTCAATTTTTGACGATAAAGAAAACAGCTTTATTTTCAATTTATTACTATAAGTCTGACAATTTTAATCCATATTTGATGAAATTTGGTGCACCCATGTAAACTTAGATGACAATCTTGAATTTTTTATAATTTTTTTAATAGTGGGTTTCTGCTCTTCTTCTTCTTCTTCAAAAATATTTTTTTACGTTTTTTTATAACTATGTTTAACCCGATTTTTCGTAAAGTGCCCCCCCTACGATTTTTCTCAAATTTTGGTCAAATGTACTTCTAAGTGTCCTTTTTTCAATGAGGTAAAATTTATTCTGGGCAAATTAGGTTTACTATATATTTTAGCCATTTTAAATTTTTACGACAATGAGGAATTGTGCTGGAAATAGCTGTTTTACAAAAAAAAGGCACATATTATTTTTTATATGTTTTTAATAGTTTAGGTCAAATGCTTCATTTTAAGACAAAAACAAAATAATTAATTGTTGTTTTTTTTCAAAAAAGGCGTAAGTCCACAATTTTATTACTTTTTTATTTCTATGTATTTTGTAGGCGTTTTTTTCTGGTGTAAACGTAAGCTTACGTTAAATACTAAGTCTTTAACATCAAAAACTATTTTTATTTTTTTTTTACACAATATGTTTTTTGGTTTTGTTTTTGATCTTAAAAATGCCTGAAAGTTGGTAAACTGTCAGAGTAAGAAACTTTTTTTTGTTATAAATCTTTTTTTAATTCGCAGCTCAGAGAAAAGTTTTCTATGCCAGGGATAAATCCTTAATAAAAATTAATATAAAATATATTAATTTATTTAACATATTAATTCTTTATTTACAATTTATTTATGTCTTATTATTTAACTTTAATTATTATACAAAGCTTCTCAAAATCTTTTAAATTTTTGTGAAGCGCATCCATCGCTAAAATATAATGAACTATTTTTTTATTTGCTTGTATTCCAAAGTGACATTGTTCGGTTAGAACTGTTAAGTTAAAAGTGACAATTTTGTTAACAGTTTGTCTTTTGTTTTACTTCGGCGTTCCCTTTTGGAAAATTGTATAGCGGTTGTGCTTGAAAAAACAAAAACAAAATTTTGTTGGCCCCTTATGGAAAACTGTCAGATAACTGACAGAACCAAATTAAAATTAATTTTACCTATTACTTTTACCTTTTTGTGTTAAAATATGTTTAGAAGCGAAAAAAAAATAGCGTATGATCGAAGGACGAGGAATATATCTCAATCTCTGCATGAGACCGAGTAACATTATTTCTCGTCCTTGGATCATACGCAATTTTTTTTTCTCTTATAAACATATTTTTAACAAGAAATAAATAATAACCCCGACCACTTCAATCTCAATGCATACATTCTACAATTTGCTGATGATGCCGCCCTGATAGCCCACAATAAAACAGTTAAAAAAGCTATGGAATCACTGCAAAATTTAGCAAACTCAACATCCACCTGGTTCCGCAAATGGAGACAAACTATAAATGCCGCAAAATCTCAGCTTGCCATCTTCAATCACAATCCTAGCAACAACTCTCCTACAATAAGTCTAAACAACGAAAACATCCATCCCTTACCATCAGTCAAATACCTCGGCATCAGTCTAGACCAAAAACTCAATTTTAACCAATACACCCGATCTATTAAGAAAGCAACTATAACAAGAGCCAGCCACTTTCGAAGTTTAACGTACAAAAACCAGGGAATCAACACTCTCACGGCCAGCAGAATCTATAAAGCCATATGCAGACCACTGTTGGAGTATGGACATTCTTTATTTCTAAATTGTAACAACCCAGCGAAAGCAAACATTCAAATCGGCGAAACCTCAGCACTAAGGAAGATCACGAAGATTCGAAATCCTGCTAACCCACTCCACAACCCTTCCAACGCTTCACTCCTGCAACTAACCTCTACTCCTCCAGTTCTTGAACGACTCCACGCACTCTCTACAAATTTTGCTAGATCCGATTTTAATTCCGATATCCTAAACCTTTTCTGTATCCCTAGAAACAATAATCCTCCACGTGCAAAATTACCCGAAAAAACACTACTGCAAATACTACTGGAAATAAGGAACTGATACAAACATTACTTTATATTTTATTTGTTTATTTATATACATATTTTACTTTTTTTTTTTTTTTACAATCCATTGAATATGTTAAGTTTTAATATTCTATATTTTTGTTAACTTCTACAATATTTTGTTAACACGGCTGAAGGACCTCGGTCAATGGCCTTTTGGGTAACCAATAAAGAACATTATTAATTAATTAAATTAAATAATAATGTCATATTAAAAAAATGGCAGGCCAGCATCTTGTCGTATATAACTGGCAGTTGTTTTACGATTGACAGGCCGCGGCATGCCGGTTGCCTACACTGCGCGCGCGAAAAAATGTACTTTCCCGCACGCTGCCATGGTAACGTGCGGGAAAGTAACAAGCTAAGAAATAGGATATTTTGCGGTCAGAAAACTTCATTTGTTAATGTAGAAATGTTAACTTTTCTATTAGATAGTAGAAAAACGATTTTTTATGTGTATTTTAACACAAAAAGGTAAAAGTAATAGGTAAAATTAGTTTTAATTTGGTTCTGTCAGTTATCTGACAATTTTCCATAAGGGGCCAAAAAAATTTTGTTTTTGTTTTTTCAAGCACAACCGCTATACAATTTTCCTAAAGGGAACGCCGAAGTAAAACAAAAGACAAACTGTTAACAAAATTGTCACTTTTAACTTAACAGTTCTAACCGAACAATGTCACTTTGGAATACAAGCAAATAAAAAAATATTTCATTATATTTTAGCGATGGATGCGCTTCACAAAAATTTAAAAGATTTTGAT
Source organism: Brachypterus glaber (assembly GCA_958510825.1). Classification (NCBI taxonomy): domain Eukaryota; kingdom Metazoa; phylum Arthropoda; class Insecta; order Coleoptera; family Kateretidae; genus Brachypterus; species Brachypterus glaber. Next base: position 73,410,798 of record OY294044.1, read on the forward strand.
AAGCTTTGTATAATAATTAAAGTTAAATAATAAGACATAAATAAATTGTAAATAAAGAATTAGTTTGTACAATAAATTAATATTTTTTAAATTAATTTTTATTAAGGATTTATCCCCGGCATAGAAAACTTTTCTCTGAGCTGCGAATTAAAAAAAGAAAAATAACAAAAAAAAAGTTTCTTACTCTGACAGTTTACCAACTTTCAGGCATTTTTAAGATCAAAAACAAAACCAAAAAACATATTGTGTTAAAAAAAAAATTAAAATAATTTTTGATGTTAAGTATTTAACGTAAGCTAACGTTTACACCAGAAAAAAAACGCCTACAAAATATAAATAAAAAGTAATAAAATTGTGGACTTACGCCTTTTTTGAAAAAAACCAACAATTAGTTATTTTGTTTTTGTCTTAAAATGAAGCATTTGACCTAAACTATTAAAAACATATAAAAAATAATATGTGCCTTTTTTTGTAAAACAGCTATTTCCAGCACAATTCCTCATTGTCGTAAAAATTTAAAATGACTAAAATATATAGTAAACCTAATTTGCCCAGAATAAATTTTACCTCATTGAAAAAAGGACACTTAGAAGTACATTTGACCAAAATTTGAGAAAAATCGTAGGGGGGGCACTTTACGAAAAATCGGGTTAAACATAGTTATAAAAAAACGTAAAAAAATATTTTTGAAGAAGAAGAAGAAGAGCAGAAACACACTATTAAAAAAAATTATAAAAAATTCAAGATTGTCATCTAAGTTTACATGGGTGCACCAAATTTCATCAAATTTGAATTAAAATTGTCAGACTTATAGTAATAAATTGAAAATAAAGCTGTTTTCTTTATAGTCAAAAATTGAAAAATTACAAAATTTTAAAAAAATCATATCTCAGCCAAAATTTTTTTTTAAATTCTTTTTTTTTGCATAAGGCTTTTAGTATTAGAGTGGTGATAATATAAAAAAAGTTTAACGAAAATCCGTGACATTCAATCACCAAGGTGGTATGGATTCGTACAGAAATACCCAAATAAAAAATAGCAAAAAAGCAAGCAATAAAATGACATTTACACAGAATCTTTAAATTTAAAACTTGTTTGTCTGTGGATCCAAGTTTATTAACTTAGTTATTATATGAATGCATTACGATTTGAATAGTAAATTCGTAATAAACACGATAAAGTTAATACTTTAATGAATTCAGGAAAAAAAAACAAATATGACCCCGGACCTCGAAACAAAAATAAAACCCCGGCAATGACATTTTTTTAATTAAAGTATAATTAAATAATTATAATTATTCATAATTTATTAACAAAATCATAACATAATTTAGTCCAGCTTGAAACAGGTGCTAGGTCCTTTGTGCCTAAGTGAGAAAATAGTTTAAAATAAAATTCAGCAGATGGCGCAGGACTTTTTATTATTTATTTTAAACAAAATGGCTACATTTAAAGAGATTTGTTTGTTCCTTTGTCAAATGGTTTTATTATTGTCATATTAAATAGTACAGCACAAAAAAATTACGTCAGACTATTTTTTTAAAGAAACTTTTGGGTCTTAGATTTCGAATCTGTAATCAGATTTTTCGGGTCATGTCAGGATTTTTTTTATATGGTCTTAAAAATGTCAATTCGCTCTAATTTACAAGTTATTTTTGTTAATTTCCTGATTCGTTTCCTGAAGTAATTTTAATGATTTTTCGGGTAATCCCAAAATGTAAAAAAATTAAACATGTCGTAGTTATTTGACATTTTGCACATTAAATCGAAAACGATTTAAGCTAGCTAAATTAGCTAGTATAAACTATTTTTGTGTTTAATGGGGTGAAGGGAGGAGAATAAGTATTTTCTTAGATATCTAGTTAATTAAAGGGTCTTTCTACCTTATAAATTTTAAAAATATTTTGTTTTTAAACATTTTTTTATATAGAAAAAAAAAGATATCCTTGTGAAATTCTTTAGGTATGTTTATTTATTTTTAAAGAATACATTTTTTTTTAGATTTTTAAAGTGTCATTTTTTTGTCATAAAATTGTTTGGAAAAAATATCAAAAAACCATGATTCCGGCAATCGACTGAAAAAAAAAATAAAAACGGCATATTGTTCAGTATTGAAGTCGATATAGCCCCAATTAGAAGATTTTTTTTGGCCAAAAAATAACAAAATGGCGGACGTTTTTCAAAAAATTTTAAATAATTTTTGAAAAAAACGTCTGCCATTTTGTTATTTTTTGACCCAGAAAATTCTTCTAGATAGGGCTATAGCGACTTCAATACTGAATAATATCCCGTTATTATTATATTTTTTTTTTAATTATGACAAAAAAACTGGAACTTTGAAAATCTAATTTTTTTGTATTCTTTAAATATAAATACATATACCTACAAAATTTCACAATAATATCTTTTTGTCTGTTCTTAAGTTAAAACATGTTTTATTTTTCTCTAGTAGAAAAGTATTTATTTATTTATTTATTTATTTATTTAATTAAAATTGCTACAGAGTCATGGAGAGCCCCAAATAAGCCTAAGCTTGTGGTAGGGGCTCTCCATTAATTTTGATAAAAAATTATAAAAATTAACAAGTTGTCTACAGGTAATAATCACATTAAATTTGGTAGGGTTTTGGTAAGTAACATTGTATAATTGTTTAAAATCATGTAACAATGTATAAATGTAGAATGGGCATGCAAATCGCGTTAAATCCACATTCTTCTTTTATGACGATTTTTAGATTTTGTGAATGAGTTACATCCATGGGTAAACTCAGAATCCAATGTCGTATTTTAACATTTGTGAAAATTTAATGTTAGAATATTGTTCATTTTAACGTTAAAATCTAATGTTGAAATATTGTTGGTTTCAACCTTACTATACAACGTTAAAAATCACTGAAAATTATATTAAAACACAACGTTGCGTGAAGTTGTATTTTAGTGATTTCTAAGAGGGTTAAGTTTAAAAGCGAAATAGTAGGTACTAATTAAAAAGTTTTTAAAACCCTTTATTTTTGTTTTGTTTCAATACAAAAGTATAGGTATAATAAAAAACTAAAACGTCAACAACCTTTGTATTTTTCAATTTTATTTTTTAGCTCTTTTTATTTCTCACTGTATATACAGGGTGTTGTCTGTGTCATGCTACAGAGCCCCGCAATTTTCGTAAGCATTCGCGTTCTTGACTTTTGTTTTTATTTCTTATAAATTGATTTAAAAACCTTGGTTAATACCACAAACGCACGCAACAGCGCCAGAGTTTAACGAAAAAAAAAACATTTTATAAAATAGTGTAAATTAATAACTTTAAGTGCATACCGTACTGACGTGACCCGAAAAATCTGATTGCAGATTCGAAATCTACGGCCCCAAATTAACTTAAAAAAATAGGTCCCATGCCAGATTTTTTTGTGTTGTACTGTGTTATTTGCAAAATAAATACCTACATAAAAAAGCTATAAATTATAAAATAAATATTACAATGTTTACAGCCACTGGAATTTAAAGAGATTGTATACTGATAACAATACAAAGTAAAATTCCACTAAATTAAAGAAAACAAATTATAAAATTGCGTTTATGGCTTTGTGGAAAAAGTTTTAAACAAAATTTGTTTGATAACATAAAAGGAATAAAGTAATATTTTTGAATGTACAAGGTAATCAGTAAAAGCTGTACAGTATATAATTTTACCTTTTTAGAGGGGTAATAAAATTTAAGATTTTTATAGTAATCTGCACGGAGGGCCTTAAAAAATTTTAATAAAAAATCAAGCAACTCATTTTTTATTAATGGATTTGGTAGTACAGAGCTTACTGAGTAAAACAAAGCCAAAATTAAAATAATCCTTTTTTAGCTCTTTTTATTTGCCACTGTATATACTGGGTGCTGTCTGTGTCATGTTACAGAGCCCAGCAATTTTCGCAAGCATTCGTTTCTTGCGGTTTGTTTTTACATCTTATAAATTGATTTATAAAACCCAAAGTTCCCGACCCAATCAGTTTTCTTCGAAACGGTAAAAGTTATGGACAAAATTTTATCGGTTTTTTTAATGGGGTCACCTAATCTACAAATTAAGGTGGATTTAAAGTTTTCAGTTTAGTGAATGATGGGCATAGCGATAGTCATTTTTTAAATTTTTAGTGGCATGTATAGGAAAACACTAAAATCGAATATTTTAATTTTATATATTTATCACACAAAGTCTTTAATGTACACACAAGCACAGTCAAGTTATTTTAAACGAAAAAACAGACAGTCAGTGGTTGAGTTGGTTTAGGTAGCAAACAAATATTATTTTTAACAATTATTTGGTAACTTATACGTAATTGAATGAATTTTTGTTTCCAGGAATGATAAATTTCATTTATAGTTTAAATGTATTTACATTTTAGTTAAATTGTTATAATTAAACTGTTATTAGATATCGACTTTTTGTTTGAACTTGACACAATAATTAAAGTTTTAAACTCACTCGTTTCAATTTTATTCTGGGACAATTAAAGTTTTTAATCGCAATTTATAATTTATTCAAAAGAAAATAAGATAAAGTATTTTAAATCCTATAAAACTTTTAGTAGTTCAACTTGGTCCAAACTTGTTTAACATTGCGTTTGACAAAATATTTTTTAACAAGTAAGATTATCTAGTTACCAAGTTGAAAGTTAAAAGTTTATATTTTGCATAACAAGTTTAAGAATTTAAATACATATCGTAGCCGATCTTTATATATTGCTTTCAAGGTTTTGTAAAATTTAGGGAAAGCTTTCTATGCGTGCAAAAATTTTTATTTATTTTTTTCGAATTTTTTGCGTTTTATGGCGTTTTATGTCGATATAAATCAATTTCGAGCAAAACAAAAAAAATTGTCGCTCGGTCGGTCTGTCTGTCCGGAAATTTTGTGGGCACGATAACTTAAGAACGCCTTAAGCTAGAGACTTGAATTTTACACATGTCAAAATACAGAATAATTAAAATTAATAAGGTACAGAAAATTCATAGAATTAAATTAATAAATAAATAGTAAACAAAACAAAATTCATAAGAGTTAAAATATTCAAAATAGTTAAAATAGACAAAAACACGAAATCAAAATTATACAAAAATTCACATATAGTTAAAATTATTATACAAATATTCGTCAAAGATATAAAATGCGTTCTTTGATAAATATTGCTTAACTTTATTTTTTAAAGGTTTAATTTCTAGTTGTTTCACCCTTGGTGACAGAAAATAGTAAATCTTTATACTTATATACTGTAGTAATTGATACCCGTTTGAGTTCTTTTTAGGCTAATAATAAAAAGTCTTGACAGACGTTTGTACCGCGTGTTTTGCATATGTGTATACTTATATAGTTAAAGAAGGGTATCGTTTTAAATAGGAGTTTTGGGCTAAATAAGAAAAATATGTTTTTGTTTAAAAAAGTGCAAAATGATAAAAAGAAATGATAAAAAACTGTGTTATTTGTTGATAAAGAACAAAATAAAAAAAAATTAAAAACTAAGGAATTATTTGATATCGTAAACCCGACAACATCGCATTATTCTTGCGCTAAATGTTTATCATACTGAAAAAAAGCAATATTTTTTGTTTATTTACAAAACCAACATAAATAAGTTTAGATAGAATGTATAATAAAACCACTGTGCAATATTAATTAAATATATTTATTTTTAAATAAATATATTTAATTAATATTATAAGTTAAAAGTCTATGTGTAACTTTTTAATTAATTAACATGTTGAAAGCCAGATTAAAACTTGTCTTGGATAACACTGTCCCATGGAACTAGATGCTTTGGGTTATCGTTGAAGCTAATGGTTTACTTACAATGTTATTATAGTATAAATACCTCAAAAATAACTCCATAATCGTACTGAAACTTAAGAAACTAGTCACATAAATCCAGCCTTATTACACATGGAACTAGATGCTTTGGGTTATCGTTGAAGCTAATGGTTTACTTACAATGTTATTATAGTATAAATACCTCAAAAATAACTCCATAATCGTACTGAAACTTAAGAAAATAGTCACATAAATCCAGCCTTAATGCACATTGAATTACAGTATATAAAATCCGTGAAAACTAATAAAACACAACCAAATATTTTAATATTATAGTCAAGAGCAGTGAACACAACACAGACCCACTTTGGCCCCACTGTAGTAGTTAATGTGCAAAGCTATTTTTATTTTGACGAGATGACATTTGGCACTTGAAGTTTCGTGCAATGTTGCCAAATCGTACATTGACATATGTCAAAATTCTTAATTAAAATAATTAATTAAAGTATGTTCCGGGATGTAAAATGAGCTGAAATTTTGGCTAAGTATTTATTTTTTATGTATCTATAAGCATAAAAAGTCTTATCGTTGCAGGCGATTTAGCCCAAAATACGATACCCTCCTTAACATAATCTAGATTACTTGCTTAATAAAAGCTATGGTAAAAGGTTCCAGGGGAGTTATATGGCCACACCTCAGGCATAGAAATATCAATTTTTTGATAGTTTTTAAACATGTTTCATATTCCTTGAAGGATTTTACTTAAAATTCCTAAGTTGGTGCACTTTAACTACAAATATTTTTTATTGGTTCTTATCTATAGTATAGGCTATATCTAGGTAAAATATATTAAAAAATTTATATTTACACAACTTTTTAACTTTTACAGCTCGAGAATTCGTCCAAAAGTGTAAATAGTTACCCTACTTAAAAAATATATAATTTTGTACTTTTGTACTCTTAAGTAAAACTTCATTTTTTATTTCAAAAAATAAAAAAATAAAACATTAAATTTTGATGGAAAAAATAGTTTTAATTTTTTTTTTTAAGTTTAACTCCCCATAACTTTTTAGTTCTTGGGGGATTATTTTCAAAAACACATAATTATAATAATTATTCGTTCTTGATTTATCGTATCCACAAAAAACTTGACATCGGACTGACGGGCAGACGGACGGACAGACCGACATTTTCAAAGTTTCTTATTGTTTGTTAAACACATTTGTATCCAAGACTTTTTTTGTCTAGGACTTTTTTTCGCGATTTTGAGATATTTTAAACTACTGTATAATACTATTCTAGCGAGCGAGCTGTGAATAGTATAAGAACTCAACGGTGAGTTTTTTTTACCCAGTTAACACCAAAGATTAAAATTTTGTATAAAAAGGAAATAAGAATGTTTACTTTGTAAGACATTTTCCGTTGTATTCAAAAAAATTCGAAAAATTAGGTTTTTGAAAAGTATATTACCTTTGCCACCCTAAGACGGTTTGAGAATAATTTTAAAATCAATAAAAAACAAGCAGTGAAAATAAAATAGATTTTTTTTTCAAAAACGACAACTAAAAAAAACTTAAAAAAAAATTCATTTTGACAAAAACATAAAATTCCTGATTTACCTAAAAAAGGGTTAAAGTTGCAACATGCGCCAGAACTACCCATTGCGGTGGGTCTCCCCGGCAATAATTCTATACACCAAATTTATAAAACCATTGTTTTTATCTGTATACACAGTATACGCATAGTATACACAGCATACGTATAGTATACACAGTATACACGTATAGTACAAAGTATATACGTATCTAATGTATTTTGTATTAAAATACATTATTGTGAATCGGTTTTACCATTGTTTTTATCTGTATACACAGTATACGTATAGCCTGAGTCTTCGAATCTGCGAATTGTGGGTGCTCACTGCTAGCTAAAGGCATATCCAGAAGCTTGCATAAGAACATAAAACATAAGAATGCGGTTCCGTGATTGGCTTACAAGATACATGGCGGCACATCAAGCCAATGACGGCATCGCATTGTTATGTATTACGTTCTTATGCGAGCCTGTGGATATAATAATAATAATAAATTTATTCAAGTCAAGATATTATTTTACAAAAAATATAGGTATACCAACACTTACCTAAGCATAAATGCTTGTGCTGTAAGTGGCAGTATATGATACATTGGCAATTTAATTTTAACTTATATCGATACAAATTTTTAATAATAATAGCAAAAAAAAAGGAGTTTCATAAAAAAAATGAGAAAATTTGGATGAAGAGGTCATTACAGTTGGATTACTTAATTAAGTTTTAAGATTTATTGAGTTTGACAGTACTAATAGTTTAATTTCCCGCTTAAATATGTTAAATTTTGATATTAACTTGCAGTTCTCAGGAAGTTTGTTATATAGGGTGGGAGCATTATACAAAACAAACCTTTGCGTAAGAGTTTTTTTAAACAACGGAATATTTAAAGAATTTTCAAATCTTGTGTTGTACGCAGTGTTATTTTTTATTTTACTTTGTTTAGTTTTAAAAGCCCACAATACGCAACGATAGACAAAAAAATTTCCCAACTGAAAATACTTGAGCTTCAGTATATAGTTGATCTGTTTCATAAAGTTTATTTTTGTTTAATATAATTTTAAGCAATGTATTTTGTGTAACTTGGAGTGAACCTAACGAGTTTTCGTGCATACCGCCCCATACTGTAATACAGTAGCTGAGTACGGATTCAACTAGCGCCTTGTAGACATTAATTACGGTATTTTTTGATAAAAAGTCACGTAAAATGTAAAATTTGTGAATCATTTGCCTTAGTTTTTTACTCAAGTAGAAGCTGTGTTCGTCCCAATGAAGATGTTGGTCGACCATGACACCTAGGTATTTAATTTTGTAAGTCTTATATATTCTTGGACAACTGCATGGATGCCTTATTACGGTGGCTAAAAAAATCGCCGTTGGATTATTTTAAATTTATGTTTTAATTTTCACAAATCGATAAGGAATCAAGTTCTGCTAATTCCGGCCTGTGTCTGTTAATAAACTACATTTTATATTACACGAGTTTGTTAAATTAGCTTTCAAAGTCTCATAAAATATATTGGCCAAATTAAAAACAAATATTTTTTCTATTTACCAGAAATGTTATTACCCGTTTAGTACTAATAAAATAGCTATATTAATTTTCCCTTCTGCGGTTTCAATAAGTAGGTATCCCACATTGAATAAAATTTATTACCATCGTAAAATATAAAATAAAAAATAGCATTGTTAGAAGTAATTCTTTAAGAATAGAAAATAATTTATATGGCAAAATGATTGAACTAAATTAATTTCCAAGAACCTAATTGACCTTCATACTTATTAATTAAGTATTCCATCAATCTATTTTTCAATCATCGTATGGAGGATATCACTTGACTGCACAGTTTCGGGCTCCTGGCCCTCTTCAGTAACAAGAGTCAACTCTTTAAAGTGATTGAGAAAACATTTTCAGACTTTTTTAAAGTAAAGTCATTACATTGATGTATATAAAGTCCAATCATATAGGAAATTCAAAAATGTTTGATAATATTTGTCCAAAATATTATTCAGTTTTTCAGTGAATATTTATTTCCAATAATTTTTGAAAAAATATATGCTTTTTACAAGAAAATGCTTTTTTAGCGACCTCCAGAAATTGTTCGATTTGTAAAAATTTGGTCTAAAGCATTTTTGTTTAGGGGATAATAAAATGAGGGTGTGGCCCGTTAACATTTCAAACTTTCGCATTTTAAGAAGCACCCATTGGGAACTAAGGCACTGAGTAACATTACATTCCATTCTCAGACCTGGTAAAAAATAAATTGCTTTGTTAAATCGTTTTACTTTTAATTTTTAGTTTTTATTGCAAAAGTTTACGGTATTTATTAATGCATGCAATAAACCAGTAATATGTACTGGAACAATGAAAAAAACTATCTGAAATTAAGTTTGAGGTTTTTTAAAAAAATCATGTTTTTCCCCTTAAAAAAAATCATAACTCAATCCCTGTACAAAATATTTTAAAATATAAAGTAGGGTTATATAAAGAAATGTTATAACTACAGCTGACGGTAATTATTAATATATAGCCTTATAATTTACGATGTGGGAATTTTATAAGTTTACTATAGTGAAAATTAAAATTATTTTAAATTTTTCACAAAAATGCAAATAAAACAAAAGTTGACCGATAGAAAATTTTGATAATAATTTTATTTTAAAGGTCCATAGGTTACTTATCAAAAACTACCAAGACTGGAAGAGGGTGTTGTCAACTCAAAAAAAGTCATTTGTAACGAACCGTGCCAGATCTCTGCCACTGGATTAAATGATTTATCATTGAGATAACAATACATGTAGGTTATTTAGAACAAATTCCAGCACAATTTTCAAACTATTTCAATAAACCCATTATTAGGTATGCAAAAAAATATTTATTTTTAAAAAAACTTTAACACCCTGTATCTCGAAAACTAAAGCTCCAAGGATACTTGTTTATGGAAACTATTCTGCCTATTTTTGCATTTCCTTTACGTCTTATACTTTTGGCACACGTAGTCATTAACACCCTCTATTTGTGCGCCAAGTTTATAAAAACAGGATTTTTTATTTTAATCAAAATTATAAAAATATTAATTAAATATCAATAAATAAATCAATCAATATCAATCGGTTTTTTAGTTGGACAGAGTTGATATTGGTAGACTGCACATTTTTGGACTCCTCGTCCTCGTCAGTACCAAGAGACAACTCTGTACACTGACTGAGAAAACATTTTAGACTTTATTCACTTTGAAAGCAGTCATTAGATTGATGTTTATTTGTGCGCCATCTATTTATAGATATAGACACCTACTTATACTTCTTATAATCTAGAAACTTTGAATGGTCGAAGACAACTACTCATAATTTTCCTAATCCGGAGAGTTTCTTTTATTAGTTTATTATTTTCTAAACGATAACAGGTTTTCTTAAAAGTTTATTACCTTTATTTTAGAGTACATTAAAAATAAATATGGCAATCGACGGCTATCCTGTTTTTATAATCTGACACTGCTCCTTTTTTACATGTGAACTGAAAAACTTACATATTCATGATATTAGTTTGTTAAAATGACTTGAAACAATTTTTTTAATTTTATGCCACATTTTTGAAATTTAGCTTAAAAGTTACATGAATTATTATAAAGACGACTACCAAATTTAAATTTTTGTTAAGTGTTAAAAATTTATATAAAATTATTTTTCAATGTAAAAAAATTAATAAATATGCCTTTGTTTTGATCTCGATTTGGATAATTTTTCCTCGTTCAACTGTTTATCTGGTTTATCGGATGGGATTTATTCAACCTGAAAGAAAACGGAAATGAAAATTTCTATCTGACTTTTAGTACTAAGGACTTAGTACTTATTATACTCCCTTGTCTTTAGAGGGTTATCCTAACTGCCAATAAGGCTTTTATTGTTTCACCTGAG
>OY294044.1:73422290-73757961 GCA_958510825.1 Brachypterus glaber
CTTTGTATGATGATTAGAAAATAAATTGATGGAATAATAAATATATATTTATATTATATAAATATTATGCATGTGTTGTTAAACGAGAAGACGGCTTAAGTTATGAATCCAAAAGGTTTAGCAATACCTAATACTTAAAATAAATAAAAATTATAGATATACGTAAAGTTTTAGTTTTAGTTTTAAAGTATCTAATACTGGCAGTTAAGTAAATTTATCAATAAAAAACATTTAAAACATAAACGTCTAACATTTTTTTAAGCTTTTAGTTTAAATTTTACAATATCTAACCCTTCCTCCACTCCTGAAAATATATACAGGGTGTCCCAGCTTTCTGTCAAATTAAGATATTGACTATGCCACATTTTTTATGTTTTTTTGCAAATATTTCCAAAACTATTTACTTTAAGTATACGAACCCTATACTCATTTAAAAGAAATTTAATTTTCTATTTATTTAAAATAAAAATATTAGGGGTGTCATTTAAAAAAAGTGATTTAAGGGCATTTGAATTTCTTTAACTTTGTATCGATTTCTGAGACATTCCGTATATTGATTTGAGATAACTTTATTTTTAGAGGAAAGAATACGCCTTCCTTAAAATTAACCCAAGTCTTTAAAATCCTAACTCTACAACTTTGGGAGATACGATTTTTTGGCCATTGCTTAATTATAGCCATTTTTTCGTTTAAATCAAAATAACTCAAAAACTATTGGAGATAGATGTAGGTTTTTATATATTTAAAGATTTGGAATTTAATGCAGAATTTAAAAATTATGAAACATATAAAGTGTTCGGCCCAATAAGCTTCGGTGATTTTTTTTTTAAATCATCAATTTTTTTTATTTTGTAAAATATTTTGGAATATTTAGAAACCCCTTTCTTTTTTAATTTGGTTAAAAAAAATATTAAGGTTTATGTACTAAAAAATCACTTGTTTTTTCCTAAATTTCTAGTAATTTTATACATAGCCCCCCCCCCCTAAAACTTTACATAAATTTATAATAATTATGTATTTTAAGTATTAGGTATTGTTGAAGCTTTTAGCTTCATAACTTAAGCTGTCGTCTCGTTTAACAACACATACAAAATACTTTGGTTTGGTTGGTTGGTTAAAATCTTGGAGGTTAGACCCCAAAAATTGGGTTTCTAATGATTTAATTGAGCTGAATTTTTTATGACCCACTTAGGGGACCAAAATAAAGGTTTTAACCAACTTTGGTCAAAATCGGTGACCAAAAACTTTTCGGCCCAGTACATCCCCACTAAAAAAAAAAAAACGATCTGGTTGGGGAAACATAGGGAACAACTATTCTCCTGGTAGCTGCAACCAGATATCCGGTAAAGGCAAGAACACAAAGCAACTAGAAAAATAGTTATTAGGTATTTAACTTTTGATCTAATTGTCCTAACCGGATTAAATTTACGGTGCGTATGTTTGTAATACAGAATTTATATCTTATCCTAGTTTAAGGGTTGGTGCAAGTGGCCCTAACATAATCCATCATCATTTTTCCACTCCTTTTTTTAACCTGTAATTTAGGGACAGTGTAAGCTTAGTCCGATACTGTCCAAAATGCTAGATTGTAATTTTATTGTCCTTTAAAATGGTCCTTTACAATGGTTGAAATGTACAACCATGTTGTGTGTTTGTAATACATTATTTTCTTTAAACGACCCTTCAGCAGATATTAATAGATCTAGTTTTATGCAGCTTACGAAGTTAAAGGAAATTATTAATATGGCTAAAGTTAGAGAAAATATACTGTTAAGCTGGGAATTTAATTATACAATGCTAGTCTATAGTTCCTTTAACTTTTGAACTGCTTAAAATATACTGCCGCACATTAAATTCTAGACACCTAAAAAATTGACATTTTTTAAATTCAAATATTTCGAAAACTAATTAATGGATTTGACTGATTCTTTTTTTTTGTTTTAAAGCTTAAACATTCTCTACTTTTTTTTTTGTTTTAAGAATGATTAAAATTTTTTTTTTTCGTAATAACAGCAACAAATAATGTACAACTATGTTTTTTACCCCATCTTCTAGGACTAGCATGGTACTCCACTGCAACTGTTTATCAAATTATTAAAGTCTTTCTTATTTCCGCAGTTTTAATGAATATTTTCTTTTTTATTTTTTTACATTTTTACCTCTTGTTTAGGAGACATCAGGATTTTCCTGAAAGTTGTAATTTTTTCAGTTAACTTAAAAAGTACTACATGAATTTGATTGATGTTGTGCTTTAAATCTAAAGCTTAACCGAGTTACGTTTTTCTTCTTATCAAGTTTATCAAAAACATAAATTGGGTTTGGAAAACTTGAGTAGGAGAATAAAGGGTCACTCCGTCCTGCGGCAGTTCTGCGAAATCACCGTTAAGCCTCCCTCAGACGGCAATAGAAAGTTGCCCCGGGATGAAGAAACTGTAGAAAAAGAATTAAAAGACATGAGCTTCAAAAAGTCCAGACTCTGCTGATTTAGTACTTTTTAAGTTAACTGAACAAATAACAACTTCCTGGAAAATGCTGATATCTCCTAAAGCAGAAGTAAAAATGTAAAAAAATAATTAAGAAAATATTCATTAAAACTGCGGCAATAAGGCCCAGTTTATCAGTGTACAGTGTACTTTATCTAAAAGATAAAGTCTCAGTTAAGAGCAAATTCTGGATTTTGGTTGGAGTTATTACGTGTCAGCTAAATTTAACTGCATTTTGAGAAACCCAGCCTAAGAAAGACTTTAATAATTTGCTAAACAGTTGCAGTGGCGTACCATGCTAGTCCTAGAAGATGGGGTAAAAAACATAGTTGTACATTATTTGTTGCTGTTAATACGAAAAAAAAAAATTATAACATTGTTAAAACAAACAAAAGTAAAGAATGTTAAAGCTTTAAAACAAAAAAAGAATCAGTCAAAACCATTAATTAGTTATCGAAATATTTGAATTAAAAAAATGTCAATTTTTTAGGTGTCCGGAATTTAATGTGAGGCAGTGTAGCTTAAAATTTGAACCACGTAAATAACATAAACCAAATAATTTTTTGGTATATACATATTTGATATTTATAGGGTGCACAGTACAGGCAGGGGTGCAAGAGGATTTTATTTAAATGAAAAAGGGGATCCAGTAATAGATTATTTTAATTCTCCTTTTGACCATATAGTTTAAAAGTTTTTTAAAACTTTCTATTTTGTAGTTTTCACTGTTTTTGCTAAAAATTCGATTTTCTTATCTATTTGTTTTTACTTTAATTTATGTTAATATTTAAATTAAGGTTAGAAATATAATTTACGTTTTCGAAATAAATCGCATGCGATTTTTGCCATTATTGCCAAAATAGCAATATTGTTTATGCACGTGAATAGACCTGATTGCATTGCTTTAAGCTAGTTATTTATATTGAAGTGTCATATAATTAATTATAACCATAAATTATTAAATTTCATGTAGATGTTAAATAGACGCCATCTAGCGTTAGTAGCATTATCTCAAACTAGATTTCGTTATTTTAGACCCATTCATTTTAATTCTATTACTTGTTTTATTTTCAAAATAATTTAATATTAGTCAATTATTATAGTCCATTATACCTATAATTATTATTTTATGCAATAGAATTGTTTAATAGTATGGTCTGTTCTTTTAAGCAAGTTAGTAAATTAAAAATCGCACAGTAAATATTTTTACAACATATTTGAATGGTATATGTTTGTGTATAGAATATAGTTATGTTTTATAAAATAAACTACGCAGTATATTCGCACGTCCAATATTCGAATCGGTTTTGAAAATGTTCACTGTGCGATTTTTAATTTACTATCTTGCTTGACAAAACAGATATTAAACAGATAGTAAATTAAAAATCGCACAGTGAATATTTTTAAAACAGATTCAAATATTGGATGTGCAAATATACTGAGTAGTTTATTTTATAAAACATAACTATATTCTATACACAAACATATACTATTCAAACCTGTTGTAAAAATATTTACTGTGCGATTTTTAATTTACTATCTTGCTTGAAAAAATAGACCATAGCTAAATGAAATGACACGTTTTGTTAAATTAATTTTAATTTTGTTTAAAAATGGCCGAAAATATGTCGGTGAATAATTAAAAGTTCTGTATTATTTTATTGATATCTAATTTGATTATTTTATCATTTAGGCCACTAACTTTACCTCTAAAATGTACCCTGGGTCCAATAATATGATTCTGGAAATAAATGTCCATGTAATTTAAGTAGTACACGCCATTTTGGTACAAAAAATTTATGTAGCAAATTTTGTGAATTCCTAACGGATACCTAGTTCTTATGGAGAAATATTGGTAGCATTCTTCTGGCTGAGCAATATCCAAGATGAATTTGGACGTACCTTTTGCTGTAGGGCAGTTCCAGAACTTCAATCCAATGACGTTCAGACTCCGACAGGAAGATGATATTTTTCCGATCAATAACTTGCATGCCAAAATTTAAGAGGTGATTCTGCCTCCAAAAATATCAAAAAAAGTTCCTATAAATGTTGGTCCGTAAATGAGCCCTAAGGGAGCTACGCCCCTTTAAAATTGTAATAAAAATAAGCTTCTTAATTAATAACTCTGGTACCCTTTAAGCTAGAGTGACGAGCTTATGCATGTATACTAGTATTAATAAGGGCAATAAGTTTATGTTAATTTATTTTTTTGAATTTATCCAGAGGCGTCCCTAGACGGAAAAATGTATTAGGCTTAACACATTTTTGCCCCAAACTTTTTTATTTGTACTTATTTTGGACCTTCTATTTTGGATTCCTTGAGTAAAAATACATAAAAAATGTCCTATAGTGTAATACTGTAGGAGCAACCGTTTAAAAAAAATGCTATTAAGAGGAAGTAACATTTTGTGCCACCAAAAACATTACTTTTTGAAAGGCTATTACTACTTTAATATTAAATTTAGGTGTTTTGGTGAAGAAAACTTGTTTGCTCAGTTTTCAATGAAGAATCACCCTGCAGTATTAAAATTTTATTGATGCGTTTTTTTTGTTCCCCATCCAATATGTCATCTTCGAAGGGTCGTAGCTCCCTTAGGGCTTATTTCCCGACCAACCTTTATAGAAATTTTTTTATATTTTTGAATGTAGAATCACCTCTCAAATTTTGGCATTGCAGTTACTGATCACCCTGTATATATATTTTTAATTACTGTTACCTTATGTAATATTTTATTGTCGAAAGTAATTGCTGGGGTTACCGCTTAATGATAATTTCCGATAAGTATATGCTAGCGAAAAGCCTGTAGAATAGTTTAATCAGCTTGTCAAAGTCCCATATTTAGTGTAATATTTTAGTTATAACTTATAGCTTTATTTAGTAACTAGAGTATATAATATAAGACCAAATTGGCTTAACCACTTGTAAATTTTATTTCACTTAAAATTCATGCAATTAAGTATATATTTTTTAAAACTTCCAAATCTAATTTGTTTATATTTCTAACCTTCTGGTAGTGATATTATTCAAATATAATTAAAATAATATTCTATATTCTGTAATTTAAATTAAATCTCTTTTTTATCATAATTTATTTGCTGGGCCCCTTATATAGGCCCAGATTTGCCCAAACCCTTCGAGAGAGCCCGTATTACATCCATTTTGAGCTAAGCTGTGTGCGTATTTCGGAATCAACATCTACTTATCTACTTAACAATAGGTTAAGACAAAATAAGACTAAAGCTGGATATATTCACCCATGACCCTAGCAGAAGTATTTTTCCGTAATACAACATTAGATCAATAAAATGTTGCATAACCTCAAATTATTATTATTATTATAATTATAATATTAATTATAATTTTGTAAGGAAAAATCTGGTTGATATTACGCATTTCCGCCACTTACTACTTGCGGTTGTGGTTGGCGCTATAGTGAGGCATACAATATATAAATTTAGAAAGTTGATAGCAACTAACTACAATATAAAAGCGAAATCTACATAGTAAAAGAGAAATCTACAGAAAATACATGATATCAAATAATAGTTATTTAAGGTACTAGTGGGTAAAGTAAGATATTGCCCATGAGAAAATTAACCTGTGAGGCGTCAGCCAAGCAGATTAATTTTCCAGAGGCCAATATCGGTTTACCCATGAGTGCCATACAAGGTTTTATCCAATAAATAGCTTAGGAATTCATATTTTTATTAAAAATGTTAATGACATTTACAAGAAAATAATTTGACAAGTGACAGTTGAGTGGGTAAAATAAATAATTACCCACGCAATAAAGTAAAAGCCACGTGGGGGTTATTATTGAGTTTATCTATTTAAAATGAAGCTGGTAATTGTCTTATTATCTGTATGTATTGGATAAAATATATTTTGGAAGGTTTATCGAAAGAATACGCAATATACCATCCACACTGATAGAAAAATCTAAAAATAATACAAACAAACGTTGTTGTAACAAGTTTGAGGTATATAATAACATGTTTAAGATTATTCTAAAACATTATAACGTTATATTAAATACACTTTTAAAATTGTAGATTCATATTATTTAATAATACAACAAAGTTGTTGTCAGTATAATAGTTTTTTGAGAAAAGATGGCGACAATCAGCTGATTCTAATAAATGTTTTACCAAAATATTGAAAGTAGGCTTTTTGGGCTAAAATTTTTATGTGCATAAGTATACCCAAAGATAAGTATGTACATTTACATGTAATTACATGTGGTATGTAATTTCTATGTTCACATATATGAGTTTAAAATACAACACAGAACACTCACATTACAGTTCGTCAAGAGACGCGAAATATGGACACGCCCCCTGAACCACGAGGCTGAATTCACCAGTTGTTAGAGGTACGCGTACCGCCTATCTTTCTTTCTCCGAATACTTTCTCTTTTTTTCTTGTACTCAGTCCGTCACATTTCCACGCCTCTTCATACCCGGCTCTGCTAACCAGTCGGACGGACGCGTCCGTCCGGACGGTTCAGCTGAATTACTTGCATTAGGTTTGTTTTGGTTCTCGAAAATTTCAGTTCTGAAATAATTCGGAACCGGCGTAGTTGCAACTGGGCAAAGCGCAGTCGCAACTGCGCCCGTTCCGAACCAGTTCAGAACTGAAATTTTCAAGAACCAAAACACACCTATTGTGAAGCGAGGATCGTGACGTAGGAAGGAGCGGCAATCCTACCCTTAATAGTTTGTTGTTGTAAATCAAACAACTGTGGTTGGCGCATATACGACTAGTTATTGTTGTATACTATAACCTAATTACGTTATTAATTCCAACAGTTCACTGTAAAATGCGGAGCGTCAGATATCTTTACAGCTTTTTTATCATGGATATGAAAACAATACCCACTTTTATGGAACTGCGTGGAGTATAATAAATGGATATTGTTTTGGGTTTGAAAACCACAACACGCTAGCCTGTCCCTGCAGGGCTAGGATAAATTTTTGGGTAATTTATTACGGGATTTTAAGACTATTTTTTTGGCAGGTTTCTGCAGCAATATTTTTTTGACGGGCCATTATTTATAAAGTAAACTAACACGGTGAGAAAGTAGATATTAAAAAGAACATTTTTAGAAAATACTAAGCTGACATGTTTGCAGGCAGATACAAATTGTTAAACTTTATATGTTAGCACGACTGTAAAAACCTGGTAAGACCTTGGTTTGGTAAGAAAATCGATTTTTAGAATGTGCCCAAATATCGAGGATATCTGAAAAATTGTCTCTTTCCGTCCATCTGTCTATCTGCTTGTATGTCAACCTAGTATCTTATACTGTGCCTATGAAAATCACTCCTTTAACATTTGAACAGCTTATGATATCAACTTGAAATTTGGAACCCAAATAACTTTTTAGTTTGAATTTAATATGTTGATTAGGCAGATGAGCAGATTATTTCTAAGAAAAAAATGATTTTCTTAAAACAGCAAAATTGGGCAGAATATCTGTTTTAAGAAAATGCAGGTGAATATTTCTAATTGTTAAACAGAACAAAAAATTCAAATGTAATAATGCTTAAAATTTATTGCTTACTTGCAACTTTTGTTATTGAATACGAATTGATAAGTGTCTATTCACAAGCTCGCATAAGAACATAAAACATGCGATGCCCTGATTGGCTTGATGGGCCGCCATGTATCTTGTAAGCCAATCACGGCATAGCATTCTTATGTTTTATGTTCTTATGCAAGCTTCTGGATATGCCTTAAACTAAAACATAACTTTTTTCTGTCATTATTACTCTAAAAACTAAAGTTGTGCTAAATTTCTTTCTAAGGGAGCTTGGCCCCTTTTAACGGTTCATTTTTAGAATATTTCTCACTTCATAACTCAGGAACAATTTAACTTATGAATATGAAATTTTTACCATAGTACACTCAGAAAAATCTCAACTTGTAAAATTAATAAGTAATTATTTCAATTTACTTGATTTTTATGAAAATTTCAAGAAATATCATTTCTGTTTCTAATTTATTTTATTATTTAAATAAAAATAGTTAAATAGTGCTAGTAGTAAAACAGCTAATATATAAACTACGGTAGAGAAGACTATTATAGCCTCAAATTCTTAAATCCCTCGCTGCTATGCAAATCGGGATTTAATAGGCTCGGCTATAAAAAAATTCTTCTCTGCCTTGGTAAATAATTATAATTAATAAAATCAATTTTTTAGTGTGCAAGTGGATTTCATAAAATTTTTATGTAACATACGAAACAACTAAAATAATTTCTAAAAATCATATTTATTTATTTATTTTATTATGCCGTATGCCTATTAGAAAGTAAATCTTTTACAAATTAAGCAAACATAATTAAAAAAAAAATCAAATAAGATTAGCAGATTTTCATTATCATTTATTTATTTTAGATTTTAAGCTTTCACGGCCATTAAGATATAAAGAACTTTCACTTTCGGGTTTAGACCGTGTTAATGGATTTTCACTTTCCGACGTTTCGTCTCTTACTACTAGAGACATCTTCAGGGATTAATCTGAAACTGATTAATCCCTGAAGATGTCTCTAGTAGTAAGAGACAAAACGTCGGAAAGTGAAAATCCATTAACACGGTCTAAACCCGAAAGTGAAAGTTCTTTATATCATTTATTTAATTGCATTTATTTATTTATTTATTCATGTGATACAATACACTTTAACTCATGCACTTCGTAAGTAACACGAACATAAGTGCCTATTCACAAGCTCGAATAAGAACATAACATAACAATGCGATGTCGTGATTGGCTTGATGGCCTTATGGCATATATCTTATAAGCTAATTACAGCATTGCATTCTTATGTTTAATGTTCTTATGCAAGCTTCTGGATATGCTTTAAGCTGTATTTCTTTTATTACCTGATTGACTATTAAATTTATAAGTAAACTAAAAGATGCAAGAAAGTTCCCGTAAGGATACAAATCAATTAACTATAGAGTAATTTTTTACATTAAGGTTTACTAACGTAACCTACGACGGAATGACCGAGGGGTAGGGGGTAAATGATTGCGTGACGAAGATGATTAGTGCAGGTGCCGGCCAGCGTGACTAAGCACGATGAGAGGAAAGGGGGGTGAAAGATGCTTAAAAATAACGTATTCTAATTAATGGACGAACCCTTAATTGTTTCTGAGACAGGGGTTATTCTATTCTAACGGCCAGGTGTAGATAAATTATGCAGTGGGAAAAGGGAAATGTGCGAAAGTGATATTTGTGTGTGTAACTTCGAAGCTAATCGACCTAAAAGCATATTTAATCATTTATAAAGGAACTTGCCCAAAAAAGACCAGAATACTTGTAAAGAAACAATCAAGACAATAAAAAACTACTTATTATATCCTAAATTTATTACAGGTTAATAACTCAATATAACTAATTTATAAATCTAACTTTTGAAAGATTATATATATTTTATTTTAATTTAATTTAATTTCTTTAGGTAGAAAATGCTAATAAAGTTTACAATTGGTTTACATTGTATCACAGTAATTATCACAAATTGTTTTTAACATAAATAAAAAGAAGTTTCTTAAGATTATTAAAATTATCACATGATTTTAGTTCCTGAGGCAACACGGTTTCTTGCCCCGATTGGAGTCATATGTTTTTAACTAATTTTGGGTCGCTGAAACCGAATCTGGCCTCAGAATATTTCTATTACCTAAGTTTTCTGAGAAAAATAAGACAAAAATGTTAAAAAATCATTATTTTATCCCTCTTTTGTTCTAAAATCACGGGAGACAAAAATATTCCAAGGACAAATTTGATTCGGCGACTTAATATTAGTTAAAAAATACCCAACTTAAAGCATAGAAACTTTAAACTCATGGGTAGAATAAATAGGGATATTATGAAAAAAAAATATTTAAAGAAAATGGATAATGTGACAAAATTAAGTAGGGCCCTAGGGGTGGAGGGTAAGAAGAAGGGGACAAGCTTATCGCCACGTACTCATGCTAGGGGGTCAAAAATGAACTAAAAAAATGTTACATATTATGGTTCTTATGTAATAAAGTAACATTTTTATGATGTAGAACCATTAAAAATATCTGAAACGCAAAAGCGTTTGAAAACTTTTATATTTTAGACGAACAAAATAGTGGAAATGGACTACACACTTTTTGTCACACTTCCTTTGCCTTTCCTCGCCTCTAGCAACTCCAGAACACTTATGTGCATTCGTATGTATTATTAAACACGTTTGCGCATAAATATGTTTCACCAATCTCTGCTGCGCATGATATATTTGTATATCTTTGCCAGAACATTTCTAAATATTCGTATGCATTATTAAACACTTTTGCGCATAAATATGTTCCACCAATCCCTACTGCGCATGATATATTTGTATTTTTTGCCAGAACACTTTTAAGCATTCGTATGTATTATTAAACACTTTTGCGCATATATGTTTTACCAATCCTTACTGCGCATGACATATTTGTATATCTTTGCCAGAACATTTCTAAATATTTCTATGTATTATTAAACACTTACACACACACACACATAACTATGTTCCACCAATCCTTATTGCGCATGACATATTTGTATACCTTTGCCAGAACATTTCTAAATATTCGTGTGTGTTATTAAACACTTTTGCGCATAAATATGTTCCACCAATTCCTACTGCGCATGATATATTTGTATATCTTTGGAAAAACACTTTTGCGTATTCGTATGTATTATTAAACACGTTTGCGCATAAAAGTGTTCCACCAATCTTTACTGAGCATGATATATTTGTATATCTTTGCCAGAATACTTTTGCGTATTCGTATGTATTATTAAACACTTTTGCGAATAAATATGTTCTACCGATCCTTACTGCCCATGACATATTTGTATATGTTTGCCATAACACTTTTAAGCATTCGTATGTATTATTAAACACTTTTGCGCATAAATATGTTCCACCAATCCTTACTGCGCATGACATATTTTTATATGTTTGCCAGAACACTTTTAAGCATTCGTATGTATTATTAAACACTTTTGCGCATAAATATGTTCCACCAATCCTTACTGCGCATGACATATTTGTATATGTTTGCCATAACACTTTTAAGCATTCGTATGTATTATTAAACACTTTTGCGCATAAATATGTTCCACTAATCCTTACTGCGCATGACATATTTGTATATGTTTGCGAGAACACTTTTAAGCATTCGTATATATTAATAAACCCTTCTGCGCATACTTACGTTTGTCCAATCAGTACTGCGCATCGTAACTGGTGACCGACAATTTTTTTTGCTTGAAATGGACATAAATCAATATTAAAATTTGCAAAATACAAGGCTTTACCTATAAACTAATAAAAAGACTTCACAGTGGCGTGTATTTTGTTATTTTGCTAATATCTCCAGAATTATTGGTGCTACGAAAAAAATGGTTTTTACCTTTTTTATGGTAAATTTTATTACCTTCCTATACATGCCAAAATTATAATTGAACGATAAATTTTTTTAAAAAAATACCAAAAATTAACTTTTTTTTGCCCCTTTGACCCCCTTCTCCCCTACCCACATACCCCATTACCCCGCCGAGATATTCACTACGCAAATATACCCTCCAAATTTCAAATCGCTACCATTTGTCTTTCCCGAGTTATCGTGTTCACAGACCGACAGACAGACATTTTTTTAACATGGTCTCAAAAGTCTTAAAAACTTCGAAATCGTCTAGAAATGTGAAAAAATCGGAAAAAAAATTTTGAAAAAAAATGTGTATTTCAATACTTTTTTTTTTTAATTTTAGAATTCTAAAATATAAAAGTAAAAACAAAAAAAAATACAAAATATTTTGTTTTATAAATTATTTTTAAATTGGAATAATTGCATGTACTAAAATTTAAAAAATAAGACGTGCTGAATTTTTTTTAAGGTAAAATTTGGATTTTGCGCCTTTAAATGGATAAGAAAAATATATTTTTTGGGCTCGGGAAAAAAGTTTACACTGTGTACTTTAATTTTATATCTTTTTCATTTATTTACTTTTTAGGAACAAACTAAGCAAAATAAAAAAATATTTGTATACATATTTTTGTAGAGAATTTTATAATCTACAAATTAAGTTCTATAAAGTTTTTAAAAAAATTTGATAGTTTTGCCACAAATGAGCAATTAAGTAAACTCTGCATTTTCATTTTAACCTTTTTATTTTTTTTCGCGTACTTACTCTGACAGTAGGTTCTTGACATATAGAGTTTTGAATTCCTAGTATTTTTTTAATATAAACTAAAATTTTTAAAACTCTACTCTTTTTTTTTAAGATTTTGAAAAAAAACGTCATTATTTTTAAAGATTTTGAAAAAAAAAACGTCATTATTACCTGAACTTATATCTCAAAAATTTAAGGTGCTGGAATTTTTCTAAGGTCAGATTCGGATTCTACGCCGTCGAATTAGTAAAAAAAATTTACTTTTCGATCGGGGCAAAAAAAAAGTTGCGATTTGTTGCCTAGTGTTATTAAATTTAATAAGACCATTAATAAACAAAGATTGGTTTATGTGACTACAAACATAACAGAAGTGCTAACAAAAAAGTAATTTCTACTTCTTGTATTGGAATCAAAAACAAGTCTCTGAGAGGTATGCTGGAAGCATGTTATTTTTCATTTTAAAAATAAATTCATAAGTTTTAAATGCTATTTTTTGTTTTTCAGATAACATTTCTAAAAGTTCTAATATATAAAGTATTAGTGTAAATCTACCACATTTAATAATAATATGCATAACTTTATTTTGCAATAGTTGTAACTTATTTATTTCGGATTAATTTAAATTAGAAAATATGCTAGCACAAAACTCAAAGTGCGGTGCATTGATTGCAATATACAGTAATTTTTTTGTGTCTAAACTTAAATTTTTACGTATTCTACCAAGTGGAAAAACTTTTTTATACATTTTATTAGATAAATAGCTACAATACTGCTAAAACTTAAAGTATTTAAATCACGCCCAGATACTTAAACTCATTTACCCTTTCAATTACTACATTTTTAAACCTAAGTTTTCAAAATTAAGTTTTGATAAATTATACTTGCTACCATTTACCATGTACTTTTTCATTTATTTGTGCTAACACTTAGTTTATTGTCACACAACCACTCAAAAATATATTTTAAGTCCTCATTCATTAGTTTAAACAATAAAGCTATATCATAACCACTAATGTATAATTTTGAGTCATCAGCAAACAACCTAATTTTACAGTTTTTTAAACACTTTACAATGTCATTAATGTACAATAAAAACAGGATAGGCCCTAGCACTACCCCCTGTGGGACTCCATGCATGACGTTAATTAGTTCAGATAAAACATCCACCCATCCAACTTTTTGATACCTGTTAAAAAGGTATGAAATAAACCAATTTATAACAATTTTAAAAGTTCCATTTTTTTCAACTTTTTTATTAACAAAGTTTTGTTTACCGTTTCAAAGGATCTTTTAACGTCCAAAAAGTCTACTAAAATAATCTTACCAATATCAATATCCTTTAAACATTCATCCACTACACACTGTATGACAGATTCACAGGAGTGACCTACACGAAAACCAGATTGGCACTTATCAATTACCTTGAACTT
This sequence comes from Brachypterus glaber, assembly GCA_958510825.1. Taxonomy (NCBI): domain Eukaryota; kingdom Metazoa; phylum Arthropoda; class Insecta; order Coleoptera; family Kateretidae; genus Brachypterus; species Brachypterus glaber. Next base: position 73,436,399 of record OY294044.1, read on the forward strand.
ATCACTAAATTTCAACAGTTGTTTTTTCACTACCAGTTCCAATACTTTTTCATATTCAGCACTAATGTTAACTGGTCTAAATTCTTAAAACTTCGACGTTTTCTCAACTTTAGGTCCTAGTACAATGGTAGTATATATCCAGGACTCTGGAAGTATTTTCGGGACTCTGGAAATATACCAACAACATCAACACTGTCTTTCAAAATTTTTGTAGAAATTCCATCTAAGCCAGATTTGTTAGGTAAAGTAATAATAATCTTTTCAAGGTCACCCATTGTAATCCTTTTAAATTCTAAAATTTAATTAATTAATTTTGCGGTTCTCAGGTGTTATAAAAGTATAAAAAACAATATGGTTTGCCTACTAATTTCGTTTATTGTATGCCTTTCAATAATATAAATTAACCACACTTTTTGTGCCCGCCATTTAGCATATTTTGAAGTGGGGTCTGCAGCAAAGACCCACGGCTTCAAACTCAAATTTATTTCAAAAGTTAAAAATTAGAAAATTGTTCACAAGTTGACTAGCATGGTTAGATATGTTTTTGTAAAAAAAAGTTTTAAAATATTTTTACATATAATATAATATAATTTAAGTGTTTTAGGGGCAATTTCGGTGTCTGGCACGTAGAATCTTTTGATGATTTGGATATAATTTGGTATGCTTAAAAACTAAAAAAATAGTATTTCAATTTAAATTTTCCATTCATAAAAAATTAGATAATAAGTAATGTATAGGTAATTTTCAAAAAAATTTACTGTTTTTGCGTAATTTTACGAATACTAGGGGCCCAATTAGGGAAAGGAGAAGTTTGATTACCCTCATATTATCAGATTTTAATAGATATACCAAAATAATTTTTTTTAGGATAAAAGAAAAGAATTAAGTCTACCTTAATGTACCACAGTTTGATGAGCCGCGGCGCTATACTGCGGACCCAACTTTAAAATGGACCTAATGGAGAGTACTTAAAAGATGGGCAAATACAAATGTAGCAAATATCAAAGGAATATCTATATTATCGAATGACATCCTTGTTTTTTTTCTCATTAGCGTTGTTGACGCCATCTATTAGCGACGAAAATAGATTTTTTTGCTGAAAACTGTCTGCGGCGCATCCTATGTACAAAAATTTGAAAATTTTTTTGTCACAAAAACATATCTAACCATGCAAGTCAATTTGTGAACAAATTTCAATTTTTTATCTTCTCAAATAATTTTTTTAAGGACCACAGTTTGAAGCCGCGGCGCTTCGCTGCAGACCCAACTTTAAAATGGGCTAAATGGCGGACCCTTAAAGTGTAAACAATGGAAGTTTAAAAATAAATAAAGAAATATTTGTGTTATCGAAAGGAATATTTGGCTTTTCTGACAAGCGTTGTTTTCGCCATCTGTTGACGTCGAAAAAAAGCCATTTTTTTACCGGATACTGACTGCAGCTCCATCTATGTTAAATAATTGAAACCTTTTTTTTTACAAAAACATAGCTAACAATGCTAGTCAACTTTTGACTAAATTTCTAATTTTTAAAATATTTTTTTTAAGGACCACAGTTTGAAGCCGCTTTGCTGCGGACCCCACTTTAAAATGTGCTAAATGGCGGGCACTTAAAGTATGGTTAATGGAAATATAAAGTTAATAAAGGAATATTTATATTATCGAAAGGCATATTTGGTTTTTCTGGCAAGCGTTGCTTACGCCATCTTTTGGCGTAAAAAAAAAGCCATTTTTTACCGTAAACTGGTGGCAGCACCCTCTATGTACAAAAATTTGATACTTTTTTTTCACACAAACATAGGTAACCATGAGAGCCAACTTGTGACCAAATTTCAAGTTTTTAACTTTCAAAATATAACTATTATGCTAGAATAATGAAATGTTGACTTTTTTATACGGGCTAAATTCTTTGGCCCCTAGGGATAGAATTAGAGGTCGGATCAAAAAAATATTTTGAACGTAGGAACGACACAATAAAAAATCAAAAAGATATGAGATCTGTTGCCATGTTATGGCAATCAAAAGAAAAAGTTGCAATTTAAAGAAGTTAAACTAACGTAAAAATTTTCATAAACCGCAAGAAACATGTATAAATTTGTTAATGAATAAATAGTAATAACATAAACTGAAGAAAATGCACGTGAGTGGATATAACTAGTGACTCACCAGTGATGAAGCTGCAATGGATGTGGAAGACTTTCAGAATGTTTACATATGTTTGTTTAAAATTAATGGAGAGCACCTGCAACAAGGCAAAAGCTTATTTAGGGCTATATGAATCAGTTGTATAAGTATGTAATAAATAAAATAAATAAATAAACAAATAAGTTTTTTTTAAATCTACACTGTATATATTTTACTGTAGTAGAAAGTACTCATGTGTATTTCTTTAAGTGCCATTATATTTTTGTATTCAAATTTATTCATAAAAATGGGCCCATCATCCTCGATATGTATCCTTTAAAACGTTTTAAATTGTGATATATTATGTGGTAAATGTGGCAATCCAGTCATTTGTTATAGATTAGTTCTGATCTTATTTATAAATGGGGACAAAAAATGTGAGTTTCACTTAAAAGCATTTTTCCTTAATTTTCCTTTTTAATTTGGCTGACTACTAGGCGAGATATTCGTAAATTAATAAATTATAGCTTTACGATTTATAAAAATTTTATAAAACTAAATTTAATGTTTTTTTAAATTACAGCATTAAAATCTACATAAACCTACGGAAAAAGTTGTATGCATCCATAGTTTTTTCTAAGCTATTATTGCACCATATTAATATTTGTATTATATACATATTATATTATATATTATCTTATATATAATATATAATATATTATGAAGCATAGTCCATAATGAAACTTATTTTCCAATTCCAATAATGGCATTTTCCTAGGATAGTTTGCCAGCTCGATCTACTATTATTGACTGCCTACACAAAACCGTCTCACTTTGTAGTGATGTTTGAGCAGGAGCAAACTTATAAAACATCTTTGAAAATCATAAAAAGTTATCCACGTATACAACGAAATAAATTTAAATTTAACATCTCATATTAATAATCACGACTCACTTAAAACTTTACAATTAAACGATCACTTTCTCGACATTACATAAAATAAAAAATAAATTGGGTCTTTAATTAAAATATTTGTACTGGGATGACTTTCCTGATTTTTTCCGATATTTACTTTTTCCACTTTTCATAGAAATAAATTTTTGTGAAAATTTTTCTTTCTCGTGGAATATCTTAAATACTGATTGAGATAGATCAAAACGGGTTTCAACATTAAAAAGGGTATTTTTATACGTTACATATAATTTATAGTATATTACGAACCGAGTACGCAAATCTAGTTTTTAGTGCAGTGCCTTTTTACGAGGCGCAGCCGAGTAAATTAAGCACTCTATGTGCACTGAAATGGTTTGCGTGGAGATGCGTATACTATTTTTCCTACGACATAACACCTAACCATAAAAAAAAGCAAAAATTATCTTAAAATTAGTTTGTCAATTTGAGGTTATGTGTTTGACTTTTACTAATTTTCGTTTGGACTTTATTTTTACTTTAAAATTTAGGATGTACTCTTAAAGGGGCCTACATTTAATAGAAATAATTACTAGAACAGTTTTTTTAACACATTTAAAATGTTAATAAAGCCAATAGGCCAAATTTTAAGAAATTTTTTATTTCAACGACAAAATATTAATTAAATTGTATAGGTACCTATTTAAAATAAATATTTATTAATAATGATTTTTATAAAGAATTTCACTTTCGGGCTTAGAGCGTGTTGATGGAAAATCCATCATCACTGTCTAAACCCGAAAATTCTTTATATCTTAGTGGCCGTGAAAGCTTAAAATCTAAAATAATGATTTTTATTAAAAAACTAAACTATAGTTCGTTGGTCCAAACTTTACACATAAAAAATTTTGACGTCACACCAGAAACACTGTGTGTTCGACTTTAAGAGTTGTTCCAGTAACATTTATAATAGTCTAGGCTAGTCCCACCTTCGGATAGTAACTCTCAACAACTGCTGTTAAGATAAAACTCTTACTTGCAGATTTAATCTTGTAGATCATTTTGTTAGCCAAAAAATGGTTATTAACAGGTTAAAAACCATGTTTTTTTAGTGAAAGAAGAAATTAAACTGTTACATTGTTTGTGGTAATGTATCTGCCTAAAAATTCAGTACCATTCTCGAGCCATCTTTTAGTATAGACGGGAGATATAGCTATTTTTTTGAGGCGGTGCATCGCGCCGCACTGGTATCCTGTTACTCAGTTATGCTAACCATTGCTATCAACAGTTGGTATATAATAAGGTTAAAATTAAAAAAAAAAATAACTATAATGGAAACAGATTTGTAATTTTTTATTTTTCTTTCCCATTTTGAAAATTTTCAAAAAATTTGGAAAGCCTTGAATTAGTGAAAAAAAAATATATATTTTTTTGCTTATTTTTGCGTTTTATGTCGTTTTATGTCAAACAACATTGATTTTGAGCAAACAAAATAATCGCTCAGTGAGTCGGTAAGTCTGTCTGGGAAATCTTGTTAAAACGATATCTTAAGAACGCTTTAGGCTAGAGACTTTTTTTTAACATACAAGTGTGCTACCAAAACATCGCGCTTGGGTTTTATTTTAGTAAAAATAAAGGTGGGGCAAGGGGGCAAATGGGAAAAAAAAACAATATTGTTTCACAAACATTTTAAAATTGCTACACAGGGGTTTTTAGGTCGCTTAAACTGAATCTGATGATAAAAATTATATTTGACGCAAATAGACCAGGAGCAAGAGCCGTAAATATGTATATATCATAAATATATTTTAATTTTATTTATAAGATTTTAACGCTAATGAGCTCAAATACAAGCTTTTTTATACTTTATAAAAAAGGTTTTGTGCACTTTTCTAGCTAGAGAGTCTGTTTTATTGATATTTTGGTTTTTAAGAAAACTTCGAAATTTTGGAATTAATTTTGACCGCGGCTGCTACATTCTATCCCACATGTATAAGCGCCTTCGCCAAAATTGTGAAAAAAATAACGCTTTAATATCATATAATTTTTCATACATAGCATTTCATTTGTCTTTCTAGAATTAACAGGCCTCGGGGCTACGCCCCTTGGTCAGCCTACCTTTTTCTTAGAAAATTAAACAGTTTCCACCTCAGTATGTAATAAACGATTATACCTACTATCAATCGGAGCAAAAATTCATCATTTTTACCATTCAAACTCTATTTCAAAAATATTCCAGAGCGTTTACCGCCAAATAAGTAATTTTTAGTTATTTTGGGACCAAAATAACTATTTTATATTATCAATTAACTTTTATCGGAGACGAAAAAATTCGATAATTTTTAACCTAAATGATATTTTCTTGTTTGTTCGTTTGGACTTTTTTTCCTTTATACCTTTAATTATATTTTCTTGTTTGTTCATGTTAGTCAATGGTTGACAAACTTTCATTTTCATGCGTTATAACTAATTTTAGTTTTTACAGCATTAATAGTTTTTACAGTAAGCTTTTAGCAGGCTTTTAACGTTTTTCCAGGGTATTAATTTAAACGTGACCATAAATCATAAATAGTAAAAACTAAAACATATTTTTTACCGAAAAAAATAAAATACTGTTCATTATTCATGATGCTTTTACCGTTTTTAACTACTTATGACCATAAATCTTATAGTCATAAAATGAGACATAAAATTGTGAAGGTCTTAGGAAATGTGTAACTATATTAGGGTAGTGTCTAACTTAGACACCAGAGTCTAAGTAGGTCTAAGTCAATATGCTGCATGTTAATCACTTTTTGGTGAAATCTGTAAAAACACAAATTGTAAAAGAAGAAATGAAGATTAAGGAAATTTTTGACTTGTATACCGTATATAATAATAAACAATATTTTTTGTATTTAGGTATAGTTTTATTGAAAACGTATAAGTATCTACCGAGCGCATTCGGAACTTTTATTTCATCTTCAGGGCTGGGACTGAAAAGTAAGTAAAAGGGGGGCGAGGGGAGCTTAAAATTAGGTTATGTTAATTTTTTAAAAACTTACAGGATGCAGCAAGGGAAATATAGTTGTTTTAATATACATTGAGAGCAATAAGGACAATTACAAACACTTTAAAACTTAAAAACTAAAATAAAATTTCGGGACATCATGACAGTTCAAATGACTTTGCTCTTCTTCTGCATGATGGCTAAGTGCAAAGGATAAATGGCCAGTTTGACGAGGAAGGTTAGGCGGCCAGTGACAATCAATTTCAAAAAAGTTTTTTGAAAAACATTTTAAAAATCAAAATAAGTTTTTAAAAAGGGGATTAAAATTGTTATTTAGGTTTGTTTGGTTATTAATACATAGGTTTTTATTTTGTACTGATGCCAGTGAAATTTCTAGATCTTCTAGTAAAGAAAGTTTTGGATCATATTTGTGTATGTAGAGTTAGTGCAAAATTTCGGTGTTATTTTTAGGGTCGAAAATGTGATGGTTGTATTGATGGTGGTGACCAAAAACCGATTTACTCGGTCTTGATGTGTTCACTACATCTTATACCGATTGCCCTGGTAGTTTTACCGATGTAAAAAGTATTGCAGGGGGGACAACTAATCTTATATATTCCACTTTTTCCCAATTGTGGGATTGGGTCTTTTGTGTTTGTTAGGTGATTGCCCAAGCTGGTGGAAGAAATGCACAAAAAAAGGAAAAAAAATATATGGTATGGAAAATTACCTAAATAACTAGATAACTTTCTTTTACACCGGGTGCTCATATGTTTTGTATTTGTAGGTATACGATGGTGTTCAATATTGTTATTATAATATTCACAGCGCACTATGGAACGAACCGGGCCATAGGTTGGACATCGGGTAAAAAACAAAAATTCAAAAATAGGGGTTTAAATTTGGTTTTATTATATTTAATCATATTATACATCGAGTGCAGGCAAAATTTTCATGTATAATTAAGGTTAGCCAGAAAAATTAGCGCTTATATAGATGTCTAAATTATGCCTACGAAAATTTGTAGTCTTTTTTTTTTCTTATCATACAATATAATCTTTTCTTATTAATTGCGTAATAATAACAACATTAAAGTGTATTATATAAAAAAATAAAATATTATGTACATCTCCTATTTTTTGTTTTATCGAATTTTTTTTAATTTTCCGACATTAAAATGTTTTTCGTTCCGCAAAGTCCCGCACATTTGTTATTACTACAATATAGTGGACTAAGTAAGGAAAAAATTGATGTAGAGATCAGACCCCAGAAGACCCCAGAATCCCTTTAATTTAAATTTTTGTGTTAAAAAACAACTAAAAAAAAATTACTTTTTACATAGACTTTTACAGATATTCTTTGTGGTGGATAAATTTATTGGGAAATTACGTTTTTATACTATTCACAGCCCATAAGCGTCTGTTCATCCGCCCGTCTGTACGTGCCATGTCACTTTTTTGTGGACAAGATAACTCAAGAACGAATAATCCGATCGACTTAAAATTTTCAGGAAAAATCAAGTTATATCAGGGGATGATCCCTATTGTTTTTTTTAATAATCCCCCGGATTTTTTTTGAATTTTTTTTTTCGAAAAAATGTTTTTTTTTTGAAAAAATAATTTTTTTTTAATTCTTTTTTTTTTCGAAATTTTTCGACAATTTTTTCATACTCAAAACTTGGATAAATGTTTTACTTTTTCTCGAAAAAGCCAAATTTATTAGCTAAAATTATAATTTTACAAGTTACACACATTTTGCAGATTTTTTCCAAACCGTATTAAATACATAGCTAAATATCTTTTTTGTACACTAAATGGTAATTAACCATATAAAAGAAAAATAAATTTAATTTTTTTTAAGTTTTCCAGATTTTCCAGATTTTCAGATTTTTTCCCAAAAACGAAACCTAGTTAAAATGCTTTGTCGTACCTAAAAATGGCTGCATACCAAATTTTATCAAAATCCCAGTTATCGTTTTCAAGAAAAGTATGATGTCCGGCTTACGGCCCGGTTCGTCCCATAGTGCAGAGCTTAAGCGCTATAATAGTATAATACCGTAAAACCTTGCAACTTTGCCCAGAGCGTACAACTTTACCCACCTGCAAGGTGATATAATTTGTTTTTTCTTTAAACATGGCAATGTAGCAGAAAGGTTTGATGTTAGCAGTTCATTTTCTAGAAGTGTAAGGACGCGCTCAGAACTTTGATAGCTGCCCTAATGTTGTGCTGTGCTTCAAAATTACGTAAGCAAATATCAGCGATATTTTGACAGTTTTTAGCACTTAAAGCTAAGGTTTGCTGTGACTTTATTTATTGCAATATTTTAATGACATTTTGACGAGGTATTCCTTTACATATTTTTACCAAAATAGTGATATAATATTTTAGCTTATGTTAAGGGGGCGGCCTTTGCAAAAGAAAAATTAACAAAAACAGGTATTTTTATGTTAAAAACTAGTCCTGTTTTGTGTTATTATATTTTTAAGAAGAAACTTGCTCCGTTTTTTAGGTTCAAATTCTATTTAGGAAAGAAGTAATTTATTTTTTATTAGTTTTAAGCTTTAATGTTATGCTACACTTGTCATAGAATGATTTTTTTGTATTTTTGTAGTTTTTTTATTAAAAAAATATGTTACCCACTTTTTATTTTTTTTGTTGCATCCATATACAGTGAAAAACTTTTTTGAAAACGTATACAGTGGGCATGGATGTACTAACCTTCGTTAAAATTGCTTCACAGTATTTTTTTGTATTGTGGGCAAAGTTGCAATATTTGGATGCAACTTTGGCCACCCCTTTCTTATTTTTTTTTCTCGTTAAGCAAGAAATTTTACAATTTGACTTGATTAACTTGACACTGGTATCAACCATTTGGCTTAATTACTTTTAGCGATTTTTTTTTACAAAAATTATATTAGCAAAGAACCACATTTACCTGTGCATAATTGCAAGGTTTTACGGTACGTCAGTTTCGTATTTACCAAAACCGCCAAAAAAGTCCTAGACAAAAAATTCTTGGTTAAAAATGTGTCATTAAAAAATAAGAAAATTTGAACATCTGTCCTTCCGTCTGTCCGTCCGTCCGTTCGATGTCACGTTTTTTGTAAACACGATAACTCAAGAACGAATAATCCGATCGACTCGAAATTTTCAGGAAATAGAAACTGAATGAGGAAGATGCCCAAAAAAAAAGTTATGCGGTTAAAAAAAACTTTAATAAACTTTATTTTTCAAAAGTTCTTTTTTCAAATTTTTCCTTTTCAAAAAGAATAAAAATTTTAAATTGTTTTAAAAATTTTTTTTTCGAAAAATTTTTTTTTTAATTTTTTATTCTTTTTATAATTAGTAGGTAAAAATAAAAAAAAAATAAATTAATTTTTAAAATTATTATTTTTTTTTTCAAAAAAAAATATTTTTTCAGTATTTTTTTGTATTTAAAAAAAATAAATAAATTTGATTTTTTGTCTTAATAAACCTATGGCTACAGTAGTAACTGTAGGCCGCCTGCTGGGCAAGTATTATTTTGTTGGCAGCAATATTTTATTTTGCGTTTTAAATAGTTTTCAATTCAATTCATATCAATTCAATTTATTTCCTTGTCATAAAAATTACAATAGTTTATATTATATTAGCAATAAAATAATTTATAAAGAAGTGGATCCGCCTAAGCAAAATTGCTTGATTTGCGGCATCCGCAAGGTATTAAAAAAATATATAAGTAAATAATATGCTAAAAGCTTTTAAGAAAAAAGTTAATTAAACAAGTAAAAAAAAGGTATAAATTTAGGATATAATTAAAAAAACAAGAAGCACATTCAAAAAAAAAATGTTTAAAAATTATAATAATATTAGTTTCAGAATGAGAGGAAAAGAAAAAAGAAAAAATATGAGAGATCATTATTAATTTTTAGGTGCTTTATTTGGGAAAATCAATATACATCCACTGTGAATAATATAACGTATATAATGGAATGCGTAGCGTTTCACATCTTCACGGCTTTTTTATCTTTTAAATTTAAAGAGTTAGGATTGTATGGTTTTAGCTATCTTTTTAAGTTTGGAGCTATCCATAAATTACATCATCTGTTTATTTATAATTTTAGATCTCCTCATTGTGGTATTTCAGTCTACCCCCCTCCCCCTGGTGTTATAACGTATATGTAATAACTTATCCATGTTGTACCTTATAACAAATCCGTAAAATAAGTTGTAACCGCTTTATGTTTTAAAAACAGCCATAATGTAATATTATGCAATGTATGCTAGTATAACTTAACACTGACCCATATCTACCCCTCCCCCCTGATGAACCAGTGATATTTGTGGACGGACCCTATCTAGCGCAAACTAATCATATACATGGTTATTCAAAAAAAAGTGCGAGCATTTAACATTAAAAAATATGAAAAAAGTTCCTATAAAGGTTGGTCCGTAAATGAGCAGTAAGGGAGCTACGAACCTCTAAAAACTGTTTTTTATTTAATATCTATGGAACCCTGAAACATGCTTTAACATGACAAAGGCTGTCATTTTATGTTATTTTAGTTTGGTTATTTTAACCAGGGACGGGCAAAATGGTGGTTTTTTTAACCTAAAATTTTGTATCTGTTGATTTTTGGACACGTTCTCAATAAAATAGGATTCTTTAGTTAAGAATAGATAAAAAGGTACTCTTTATGTATAAGTAGAGCCAACCTTTTTAGAGAAAACGGCAATTAAAGAAGCAATTTCACTTTCTGAGCATCCAAAATACGAACTAAAAAATGCGACAATAAAAATTTTAATACTGCGGAGTTATTCTACATCAAAATTTCTGAAAGAAAGTTCCCATACTCAAATATTCACAAATCGCTCTTAAGGGAGCTAAGGTCCCTTAAAAAGTGTTATCCTTTAAGAGACTCTTACTTTGAAACTTATTTTCGAACCTAGTGTATAAGAGATTTTTTTCACAGTTTTTAATGTAGAATCACACTGCAGTATTGATTTTTTTATTGGTGCATTTTTTAGTTTCTATGGGTTTCGTTTTTATTGTTAAGGTACGAAACCCTAAAAATATAATTTATGTAAAATAAATAACTACTCATTTAACTTTAATAATTTAAAATATTGAAATTTTATGCTCCCTTTTTCATATTTCTTCAGCCAAACTTTTAATTTAGCGATATTTGGCAATAATAATTTAATTACTCTGGCACAAAGGGTGACAAAGTAATTAATTCACGCAGGGACGATCCGAGATTTTTATCGTGGGAAGGTGTGATAGTAAAATTTGTGGATTGAAAATTTTGACGAATAAAAAAAAAAGTCACGCTGCCAAAAAAATTTTATGACTAAAAAAAAAATAGTCATCGCCACAAAAAAAATTGCCGACTGACCTACGATTTTACCGACTCAGTAGTTTCGTGGGGGGCTGTAACAAACAAACACAAAAAGGGGGCCTTACCCTCTACGCTAAAAGTTTTTGATCAAACATTTTTAAAAATATAATAAATTTTTAGGGTAATTTTTTTGGATGATCTGGCACCACGATTTTCTTTTATTCATTGATAATATGGGTTTTGTGGGCAATTTCTGCAAAAAATTAAAAAAGTCTATCTGTTGCTTCATTTTTTATAGCGAAAGCGAAAAATGTTAACTTAATTGGCATAATCACAGTTCGTCTAAAAAAATTTAACTAAAATTTCGTTTCTAAAACAGATTCCTATAAATTTACATTTAGTGATCAATTTTGAGTAAAACTAAAAAAAATATGGTGGGGAGTTAATTTTGAGAAAATTTTGTTTTGTTTTTTCTTAAACGAGTGTTTGCTTTTATTAAGATTCTGGCGTAAGGAAGCATTTTTGGAAAAAATAGTGTAATTAACAAAGATGTTCCATTTTAAATAAGCTTTCATTTGGTCTTCGAATCATTTAAATCGCTTTTTAAATAAAAAAAATATATTTATTTAGATTTGGAAATTTATATTTTTTTACAGTTTTCCCTGTTTTAGAGTATGCATTTAGGGGGGTTGATCCACCAATATTTGTTTGTTTTGATCCACCACTGCTTATAGGTTTTAAAAAAAGGTAAAAAGCGTATTTTATAATGCATGAGAAGAGTAATTAAACTGCCCCGTAAAAAACCCTCCACATGTTTCCCGGACAATGTCTTTTTGAGAGTAATTCTTATGAATTTAACGCACTATATCGATTTAGATAATTAATAAAACCATTAAAAGCTTATTCAAAATACAATATTTTTTCATTTACCGCCATGTTACCTTAACTACCTCGTATCTCCAAAAATTCGATTTTCGGTTTTTTGCACTAATCAATTCTGTACATGATTAGTAATGACCTAAACAAAGTCCTAATTTAAAATTCCAATTAGTTTATAAGTTATGTGGAACTAATTATCTCGTATCTCCTTTACTACCTAAAATAAATAACTGTAACTACCTCGTATCTCCAATATAAGGCCTAGCAAATAAGGAATTTCCCGTAGGTGTAAATATCTAAGAAGATAAAACTTTGCATACATATGTATTTGGATGCGGAAAATATATTGATCAAGCAAAAAAAGACCTACCACCCCTCCATCTCACCCCCAGTGGTGAAAAATATCCCTTTTATCGTTTTTTTTTCTTAAAATGTTTATAAAATTTATATCTAGGCGGTGGAGTTGGAATTTTCTTATCGTCAGATTCACTTTCAGCAACTTCAAAAAGTCCAATATACCAATTTTTACGAAAACTACCGTCCGTTCCTCAGGGGGTGAAGTTAGATTTTTTTTATTATCAGTTTCGCTTTCAGAAACCTCAAAAACCCCAATATGCCAATTTTCACGAAAACTACCCCCCAACCCTCAGGGGGTGGAGTTTGAAAAATTTTGTTATCAGATTTAGTTTCGTGAACCCCAAAAACACCCATGTACCAATTTTTACGAAAATATTGAAAAAAATTTAAAATATTTACACCCTCACCCCCGTGGAGCTGATTTTTCATCAGATTCAATTTCAGCAACCTTAAAAACGCCTATATGACAATTTTCAAATTTTTATAGAAAAAATGTTTTTTCCCTATTTGCCCCCCTTTCCACACCCCAATGTTCACCATAACAATCCCGAGCGAGAACTTCTGGTAAAATACATGTATGCTAAATTTCAAGTGTCTAGCTTAAAGCGTACTTAAGTTATCGTGCTTACAAGATTTCCTGGACAGACCGACCGACCGACTGACCGATCGACTGACAATTTTTTTTGCTCGAAATTCATTTATATTGATATAAAACGTCATAAATCTGAAAAAGACGCAAAAAACAATTTTGAAAATTTTTGCACCAATACAAGGCTTCCCTAACTCCCCCTTAGGGTGGAGTTAGAAAAATTTAATTATCAGATTCACTTTTAGCAATCTCAATAACCCCTTTATTCACGAAAATTACCCCTGCCTCCGGGGGAGGGTTGGTACAATTTTCTCCCCCGGGGATGAAGTTGGAACTTTTTTATTATGAGATTTAGTTTTAGCTACCTCAAAAACCCCTATATACCAACTTTTACAAAAATATTGTAAACATTTTAAAATATTCACCCCCATGGGAGAAGTTAGAAAAAAATTATCATCAGATTCAGTTAAAGCAACCTGAAAAACCCCAATATACTATTTTTTACTAAAATATTGTAAATATTTAAAAATTACATGCCTTAAATATTTCACAATTTTTAATTGAGCAACCTCGTATCTCCAGTACACGGTTACGACTTGGAAATAATAGTTACTGTAACTAACTCGTATTTGCATAATTCTAATTTTTGACTTACGTAACTAATAATTTTGCAATCTTTTATGTTTGAAGGGTCCACAAGAAATAACTACACTTATATTTGTCTATATTACAATAAAAAAAATGAGAATTTTAAAGTTAACCGGTTTTTTGTGTCCCCTGAAAACCTGTGAATTTGGAGATACGAGGTAGTTAAGGTAACACGGCGATATTTATGCTAGAATAAAAAAATGTTTGTTTACGAAAAACCAAAGAAAAATATAAATTTCCAAATTTAAATAAATATAACTTTTTTATTTAAAAAGCGATTTAAATGATTCGCAAACCAAATGAAAGCCTATTTAAAATGTAAAAACTTTGTTAATTATTATTTTTTTTAAATGCTTCCTTACGCCAGAATCTTAATAAAAGCAAACACACTTTTAAGAAAAATAAAAGAAAATCGATTTTCTCAAGAATCCTCCCACGTTTTCTTTTTTTTTGTTAGATTTACTCAAAATAAATTTATACGAATCTTTTTTGGAAACGAAAATTTTAGTTAATTTTTTTTAGACGAACTGTGATTATGCCAATTAAATTAACATTTTTCTGTATAAAAAACTAAGCAACAAATAGATTTTTTTATTTTTTTGCAAAAATTCTGCACAAGATTCTTGTGACAAGACCCATATTATCAATTAATAAAAGAAAATCTTGGTTGCCAGATGATCCAAAAAAATTACGTTAATAATCCACCGTGTATAGCCGTACTTGAGGTAAACTACACAAATACAATGGTTAAAAAAAAGACACAAAAATATATAGATATCTAGATGTGTAATACATCGTTGAAAAGAACTTTTCGAATAGTCTTAATATATATTTTTTTATTTTTTTTTATTATTATAAACCAAAAAAAAAATATTTACTTCTCCACTATCTATGAAAGTACGCATCCAAAACTTTAAAATAAAAATATGGTTGTGACAGCGCGAAAACTTTTTTTCTTGAAAATGTTTCATATCTTGGTCAATTATCGTCCGATCTTTAATGTTAATAGCTCATTTTACTCGTGAGGGTATTTACTTTTTGTATATTAATGTAAATAGCAACATTTTTGACGAAACAATGTTCAAAAACAGCGTCAAAGTTGGAAAAAGTGAAAAAAAAGTCAAAATTTTTGCATTTGCTCGATAAATAAACATAGTTATCGCATAAATTCCACGAAACAGAACATATTGTTCGAATGGACTTGCATATGCCGTTTAGTATTATACTACACCAGACCTACAACCTCCACTAGGTCACTTGAAAAGTTCATGCAGTTTTTTTTTGTAGCACCGTATTATTTATGTTAATATTTTGTATTATTACAAAAATAAATAGATAATAAAATGTATAAACGGATTAAACTATAAACTGCAGTTTAGTATTATTGGGGACTAGAGATTTTAGGGATTAGGGTTGTTGTGGAGTAGGGATGGTACGAAATAGGGATGCTAGAGAGTAGGGAAATTGGGAGTAGGAAAATTGAGAGTGGGGATATTTAGGAATAAGCAATTGACACTAGGTATGCTAGTCATCCAAACGAAAACCCTAAAAGTTGCCAAGTTAAATTTCATGTTTTTCTTTAAAAATTAGATGACTATCATAAGGGGTTTATTATTAAAAGCAATATAGATCTTCCTCTCATCAGATAATTTCTACACAAAAACGTGACATCAGACAGACAGACCTACGGACGGATAAATAAATTAATAATGATAATAATGATACTATTTAAAATATATAATTTACAAACATGTTAATAAAAAAAATGTATAACAATAAATTTAACTGTAAATTTAACTAAAAAAATTAACTAAAAATTTAACTAAAAATAATTACAAGAACATTTTTTTCTGATCATTGTAATCATTAATTGCGCTTGGAGCTGCTTTTCCCTTTAATATAAACTGTATTTCTTCTAAAGTTTTCCCTTTAGTTTCAGGAATAAAAAATGCAGTAAACAAAGCCGTTAAAAAGCAGCATGTAGAAAATATATAAAATGGCACATGAACTCCATACGCATCTGACAAAAGCTGATAAATTTGTACTGAAATAAAAGCAAAAAACACATACATAGCATCCGCGAGGGTCATGCCAATGGCTTTCATTTTAGTAGGAAATAATTCAGCTGTCATAACGATTGGCACCATTCCCATTCCTAATTTGAATACTGCTGCGTAAACCATTACGGATGTTATTGGCAACCAACTCACACTTGCTACGTCATAACCGTTATTTTTAAACGTGAAATAAATTGCTATAACTAAAAGGCAAAAACCTGTAAGAATGCTAGAGGTAGTAAGTAATACTTTTCGTCCGAACTTATCCATGGAAAATGAAGCAGTAGTAGCTGCACAAAACATGATGCACGCAAAGATGATAGCCGCACTGGAAGGGTATATATAATTTGTTCCAGCAGCTTCTAAAATTACATGGAGATTCATTAACATAACACTTATTGAACTAAGGTGCTGACTTCCGTTTAATACTGTCATTATAAGTAAAGCTTTTCGATTACTGTCAACTAAAAAGAGATCTTGAGGACGTCCTTTTTCTGTTTTTTGTCTGTTCACAGCCGCTGTTATATCTTCTAACTCTTTCTCTATATCTTTGTTGGGTCTCAGGCGTAGTAGAGATCGTTTTGCCGCTTCCGGTTGATTTTTTGAGAGTAAATAATATGGAGATTCAGGCATAAAAGGAAAGATAATTAATTCTATAGTAACTAGTAATGCACCTATTACACATGGGAGGTAAAATGGTACGAAAGGTGTAACAGAATATACTATTAATATACCAATTAACATCATAAGGTATATAATACTGGACAGAAATCCTCTGATTTTATGGTCAGCAATTTCAGCTATGTACATTGGAGCCGCGACGAAAGCCATGTCGCCTGCCATACCCGATAAGAATCTTGCTACAAATAAGTATTCTATCCTGTTAGCCAAAGCTATTGTGATCCAGCAGACTAAAGTTGCACAGGATGCGAGGAGTAAAGATTTTTTTCTACCGATTTTGTCCACAAAAAATATGGTGCCAGGAAGACCACAAAACGCTCCTATTAGCATTGAGGTTTCCATCCATTCTGCTTCGTGTTTTGTTGTTGGTACAGGACTCTCCTTAGATAATAATATTGGTATTACTGGTGCCGTCCAACCATAGTGCATGCCATCTGATATTGCAACTAATGTTCCTGAAAAAAAAAATATTTTTATTTTATATGGTTTCAGAGATATTAAATAAAAGCTACTTTTCAGATGCACCATTAGGAGGATCGTAGCTCCCTTAAGGAAAGTTCAAGTATTACGTAACGCAAATTTTCATCATTTTGGACCCCCCCTGTAATGCTATTTTTCTATACCATTAACATGGGCGTAACACTCCAAAATGACCAATATGATGTTACATTAAAAATTAAGTAGTTTGATAATTTATCCAATATATTACGAAAATATTTAGCATATTTAATAACTGTTAGATATATACAAAATAAACACCAAGCACAAAATAGTGTATATTTGATATGTTTAGGGGTCACAATAGACGCAGGGTAACAAGGGGAAACATTTCTTTTGAAAGGAAAGGAGGTCACATGTACACCATTCTCTCATAAAGCTCTTATGGCATTGTTTAAAACATTTTTTGATATATCTAACAGTTATTAAATATTAAGGATTGTCATGATAAATGGACCACCCTGTATGTATATTTAGTAACGAGATATTTTGTTTGTGCATATGGTAGAAGTATATCTATCTAGTGGTCTAATTATAATATAATAATCAATTATTATTTACTTTTATAACAAAGAGCGAAACTTAAGTTTTTTGCACAGCACGTTGCAGTATCACCGACGATATGATAGTTTACCAATGCGTTACAATGTGTCATATGATAATTGTAGGAATCGTATAGCGATAAACTATCTTGGAATGTACTATATATGAATAATAATAATAATAGTTATAATTGTTATTAGATAACACATTTGGTAGTGAAAATGAGTAACTTATTACCACTGAAAGGAACCACTGTGCTAAAACAGGTCTGCACTTAGGAAAACAAACATTTATTAATTAAAACACAATACCTACACGGTGTTCTAGAAGAACTTTTAAATGACATAACAACTTCCATTTTTTTTCTTTTTTGAATTTGTTATATGAGATCTAATTAAAAAAATAAGACCAACATTTTAAAAATCCTTAGAGCCGTTTTTGAAAAAAATGTGTTTTTTAGAAAATATCTTTGATATTTCACGCTAACATACTCGTTTGCCCTCGATGTCTCGGATTTTGACCAAACTTGGCATAGTGGTACCGCTATGGTACCTAAGCACTTCCACCAATTTTTTTTTTTTCAAAACGGTCCATCCGTTCACTATACTGGGTGTCCCACCAAGTTCTTGATATAGCTTATCTCCGTTATTTGAAAATGTATTAAAATTTGCAAAAATAGCATTAAATCAAAGCCAAAGAGATTTCACTGACTTATTCAAAACCGCCCCTTGCTTACCCACTCCCTCGAAACTACCCCCAACTCCTGTTTTTCAAATAGGACCCCCCAATTCTTATTAAAGGCTGTGAACGTGTATTTCATTCTGAATTCAACCATTTATTATAAGTGGTACCTTAGATTTTAAGGGGGTATTTAAAACAAATTTGCGGGTGGTTCCAGGAGAGTGGGTTTTTATAAGTTGGTTTTGGATATATTAATCCATTTTCTTTTGGGTACAACGTAAGTTTTTGGAAAATTTTCTGGTTACATTTAGAATGAAATGTGCTTTCATATTCTTTAGTAAAATAGGGGAGTGCTATGTAAAAAACTAGTTGGAGGTGGATCCAAGAGGGTGGATAAATAAGAGGTAGTTTTGCATGTCAGTAAATTCTACTTTGACTCCAATTTAATTTTATTTTTTTTTAACTTTTTTATCTTTTTAAATGACGGAGATATAGCCCGTCTAAAACCTGTTGGGACATTATTATTACTAAATAATAATTGATATTGGAAGCCCCTTAAAAGAATAAGATACTACTTATATATTCTTAGATAAAAATGGGAGTGGAAGGTGCTATTTAAAAATCAGAGGTTGGGGGTGGTTACAAGGGAGTGAATAAGCAATGAGGATGGGGGTTGAATAAGTCAATAAAATCTTCTTTGGCTCCCATTTACCGCAATTTTTTACAAAAAAATTAGCTTTTCAAATAACGGAGATATAACTTGTCAAGAACCTGGTGGGACACCCGGTATCGTGAATGGATGGACGGTTTTGAAAAAAAATTGGTGGGAGTACTAGGGTACCATAGTGGTACCACTATGCCAAGTTTGGTCAAAATCTAAGACATCGAGGTCAAACCAAGTATGTTAGTGTGATATATCAAACATTTTTTTCTAAAGAACAAATTTTTTCAAAAACGGCTCTAATGATTTTTAAAATTTTGGTCTCTTTTAATTAGATCTCATATAACAAATTCCAAAAAGAAAAAAAATGGAAGTTGTCATTCCATTTAAAAGTTCTTCTAGAACACTGTGACTATATAACTATGGGTCCAGATCATGTTTTTATTATTGTTATTATGCTATAGAATATAATATAGATACAGTATTATACGGTAGTTTCGAATTTCCAAAATCGCCAAAAAAACGTCCGATCGACTCAAAATTTTCAGGAAAAATTAGGTTCTATGAAGGGAAGATCTCTATTGTATTTAAAAGCAATAATAACAAAAAAGTTATGGGGGGTTAAACTTAGAAAAAATGAAAAAAGTAATTGGGAAAATGCAATACACCATTTACTGTGAATATTAAATAATGGTATGCGTAGCATTATATATCTTCATGGCTTGTTTAGGTATACCTATAGCTAAAGCTAAACGAAAATCTTATCAGTGAATACAAGTTTGCGACTTTTTTGTCGATTGTTTTCAAGAGAAGCAAATACTCGTAAATTCTAATAAAAAATCGGTGTTGTTCCTAGGTATTTTATTCGCGAATTCTTCTTTTCGAATTTAAATTTATTGAACATTATTTATCATTTAGTTACTACTCATATTAAAGTTCATTTTCTTAAGGTATAGTTTTTTTTTAACTTCCCGCTTGTAAACATTCCTAAAGTTGCTATGGTAACGCGAAATTCGCATGCGTCTCAAGCCGGTTTGCAAGGCCCGTTTCACACAAGCCTAAAAGCGTTGACATTTGACATCACAGAACAGCCATTAACCAGTTAAAAAGTGATTTTGTGACAAAATTTTGTTTCTACAGAGATAGTTTCTATACAAAAGTATTTTTTTATTAAACGTTTTAGCAGTTCTCATTTTTTCATATCAAAACATTATGGACAGAGAAGGTAAGTACCTATTTCTAATTAACTATTTTCATGCTTTTGATTATAAAAAACTACTTGCTTTTTATTATAAAAACCTACGAATTAACACAATTACATAGAAAAGTTACGTGAAATCAGAAGGGCCACTTGCACCAATTCTTAAACGGGGATTATCTTAACTAAACTGAGTTTAAGTTAAAAATACTGCATTCTGATTGGTTGGCCGTCTATTTAATCCAAGTTTAAAGCTAAACCATCGTTGGTGCAAGTGGCCCTTAAACAAGGCAAATGCTTCAGTGTAAAACGGATTTCTTGACTTATTTAGCGGGAAATTAAAAAAAACTATACCTTAATTAAATGAAGTTTAGTATACTACTTTATATACTTTGCGTTAGATTTGACATATTTTTAAGTTTCGAGTTTAATTTTCCGTTTTTTTTTTGAGTTTTGAATTTTTAGTTTTGGGTTTTGAGTTTTGACTTTAGAGTTTAAGTTTTTGATTTTAAACATTTATATTCGAGTGTAGTTTTTTATTTTTTTAACATAAAAACACCAATACATTTATTTTTTTTATGCACCATTGACATCTGTTGACTTGGAATACTAATACTAATAAGGGCAAGGGGATAACTTTCAAAGACAATATCTTCCCCTCATAGAATATCCGCCAGTGTGCATTTTTTGCCATTTACAACCTTTCATTTAACTGGACTATAATACTTAATAATAATAACACTGGAAATAATAATACTTCAACAGATTATCATTTTATGTAATTTTTATATTATATGAATTTATTATATTATATTATAATTTTAAACAAGGGTGTGCAAAGTGGGGGGCAATGTCATTTGTTTGTCCCAAACTTTTTTGTCTAAAGATTTTTTGACATTTTTTCAATAAAATATGAATCTTTAATTAAATACATAAAAAATATACTCTTTATGTAACACCGTAGGGCCACCGTTTTCGAGAAAATTACAATTAAAGAAGCAATTTCACTTTCTGAGCAACAAAAAAAGGAACTAAAAAATGCACCAAAAATTTGAATACTGCAGGGCGATTCTACATCAAAAAATATAAAAAAAAAGTTCTCGTACACCCTTAAAAGCGGTTTGTGGATATTACAAACCGCTTTTAAAGGAGCTACGGTCCCTGGAAAAGTATTATTCTTAAAACTGATTTTCGAACCTGGCTGTAAACGAGCTTTTTTTCATAGTTATTAATGTAAAATCACCCTGCAGTATTGAAATTTATTTTGGTGCATTTTTTAGATCCTATTTCTGATGGTCAAGACGTGAAATAGCTTCTTTAATTGCAATCTTCTCGAAAACGGTTGGCCCTACAGTGTTACATAAAGAGTACCTTTTTTATGTATATTTAATCAAAGATTAATGTTTTATTAAGAAAATCTCAGCAAATCTATAGATAAAAAAGTCTGGGGCTAAAAGGGGAAATCGCCCTCCCATTTTGCACTTCCCTGGTTAAAATTACCAAACAAAAATTACTTAAAATGATAACCTTTATCAATGTTAAAGCGTGTGCAAAATTCGTTACTGTGGTTCCAGAGGGTTCCAGAGGGTTCCAGAGTAATAAATAAAAACTACTTTTCAAATGTACCCTTAGGAGTGTCCTACCTCCCTTAGGGCACATTTACGCACCAATCTTTATAAAAACTTTTTTTCATATTTTTGGACCTAGAATCACCCTATAAAATTTGTACCTTATTTCTGAATCACCCTGTATGTATATAATATACCGTGCGGTCCAAAAGTCACCCCCCCCCTCTTAACTTTTGAACGAGTTAAGATATCGACTTTAAAGTTGGAGCCCTTAAATATGACAACCCAATCTTTTTGCATATATTTCATATTTTTAGCTCTTTTAATTTTTTTAAAAAATGTGGCAGGGGGGCTTTGGGTGATTTTTTTTAATGGAAAGGGGCCGTGTGATACATGATTTTAAGGCTTATAAAATTCTCTATTTAAACATGTACTTCTTTATTTTTTAAAACATGTTTTGGGTGTTTAAAATAGAGTTGAAAATGGGTATTTTTGTCAATAATTCTAAAAAAGAAATAATAAAAAAAATATGTTGCAAAAACCCAAATTTTACTTTTAAACTAATTTTAATTAATACAAATAAAAATTTACAAAAAAAAAATAAAAAGTCGCTTTTTTAGAAAAAAAAATTAAAAATTAAAACCTAAATAGAGAATTTTGTAAGCTTTAAAAGGATGTATCACAAGAACCCCCTTTCCATATAAAAATATTCTCCCTATGTCCCCTGTCAACATTTAAGAGCTGAAAATATCAAATATATGCGAAAAGATAGCTCTTATTTAAGTTTTTCAAACTTAAAGTCGGTATCTCAACTCGTTCAAACGTTAAGAGGGAGGGAAGGGGGTTGACTTTTGGACCGCACGGTATAACAGCATAACAAAAAAAAATGCTCTACTCCCGGAATCCTGGGACTGCATGCTCTATATGTGTAATTGTAATTTATCAATTCAAAAAAAAAATCTTCATATAATTAAAATGCAATTATTACATTAATTTAATCAATTATTTAATCAGACAAATTACATATAATTCATTAATTTGCATTTCTTACCAGATATAACAGCCAATAATTGTGGTAAGGTCCCTTCGAAAATTCCTAAACCAGAACTCGACATTTTAACACCAATAAACAAAATAAAACTCGACTAAAAAGATTACTAAACTATTTTTAAATAAGTAGTCATTAAATAAATGATTAGAATCAATTGTTTCACATATAAATTGATTTAAAAATAACTAGTACCAACACTCACGACACCATGTTTGCAAATTAAAATAAATCATATATTTCGTACCAATACAGTAAGGTTAAGGATAAATAAGTAGGTACCGTAAACACTAACAACTTTGAACGGCATTGAACCAAAAGTGTTAATGTTCCTTTTCACCGACTTTTTCTTCGAACACGTTGAAATTTATAAATAAAAAAAATAAAAAAATATATAAATCAGTTGCAAGCAAAAACAATTAAACAATTAAATAGTTATTTATAATACAAGGGCAAAAAAAATAAATTTTTCGTTTGAGTAGGTTTTTAAAAGCCATGGGCCGGCCGACCGGCCGGCCGAGGGTAATAAACCTTCGAAATCAAAATTAAATCTTTATAATTCTATTTATACAATATTTTTTATTCGGTAGTTACTAAAAGAAGCTAAGAAAACAAGTGAATAAAAAGTATTAGTCCAGCGTCAATAACCTTTTAAAGAAAAAGTAGAACTGGATAATTTTATTCAAAAACTAAAAATGATGCTACCTAAACTTTCTATGGTCGTCTAAAAATAAATTAGTAAAATTTTTCTTACTCGTTCAGAGTCAAGCGTGTATACGATAGGAAAAAAATTGACCGGACTCACATACCGTTTAAAAATTTGACCTGTCGGTTTGCCAGAAAAATTGTGTTAATAATATACCTGGTGGAAATCATTACTTATCTATTCTATATATGTATATATAGAATATATTATTACTTATAAAAATTAATAAATTTAAAAATATACAAAAAATTTAAATTATAAAGATAACCTGGTAGAATCAAAATTAATGTTAAATCTATAAAGAAATTTCACTGCTCTACTACAGAATTTTGTCAATCAATGAGTAAATCCCTACCAAAATATAGCTGCTATTTCACGCTTTTTTGTGATCATCAGTGAGCATATATTGGTATGGTGGCTTTCGCACAGATTGTTGAAAATTAATTTACTTATTAAAATAGGCATATCTGCATTGAGAGCGTACAAATTGGTGGCGCCATCTAATGTTGCACAAAAAGTACTACACTAGATTTTTCATCATACTGATGATCACAAAAAAGCATGAAATAGCAGCTATATGATATTTTGGTAGGGATTTTCTCATTGATTGTGAAAATTTTGTAGTATAGCAGTTCAATTTCATTATATATTTAAATAGTTTGCCGTCACTAAACTTTATTTTTCATTTGTAATGTTTAATCCATGCCTCAAAAATAACAATTTCTCGCCTACGCTACCCTTTTATAGATTAAAATGAACGTTCCCTAACAATGACAAGATATTTGGATCACTGTCTATATTTGCTGGACCCTGTTTATCAGAAGCACCTACAATGATTAACAGTACTCGGCGAATTTCCAGTACTCGCAGAAGCGCCCCGACGCGTCGACTCTAGCGTTGATGCGAGGTTTTAAATATTTACATTTTTATTTTTTTTATCTTGATTTTTTTTATTTATTCCATTTAAACGAGTAAGGTGGGAAAAAAGTTATCGATAAATAAAAATTAAAAACTTTTGTATTCTTAAAAGATGAAAATCGAATGTCGGTTTTTTTCACCGATATATATATATATATATATATATATATATATATATATATATATATATATACATATGTATAGTTAATATGTACAGTCAATATTGTTGTGTGTAACAAATTAGTCCTCAAATTTCCCTCATAATTCGGCAAATTATTCCGTAAGCCTATGTTTCTGTGTTTATTTTTAACGTTGATGAGTCATAACTGAGTTTACGACTACTACTAATGATGATTAGTAGTGCAACTACTAATTTAGTACCGTAAAACCATCCAATTTGCAACCTGCGTGTGACTTGCAACAAAATGCAATTGTCTAAATTCGGCACTGTACCGCCCAATCGGTAAGCAAACGCGGCTTCTGAGTTTCACATTTTTTGTTTGCTAAAGTGTGTTTAGTGTTGTGCTGGTTGGACCTGGTATGTAAAATTTTCTTATTCTTATTTTAGCAAATTTTCACAGAAATGGTTAAATTTTAAACTGTAATGTGTACAAGACAAACGAAAAATGTTCACAACTTTAAAAAATAGCTTATAAAAATTAAAATTGTACATTTAAAAAAAATACAGGAATACATGTATACTTTTTACGTATACTTTTGCAAGATGTATAAATGGATATACTTGCAATTCTTCATAAATTAACTTTTTTTGGATGTTGGAGTACCCTTGCAACTTGCAACATGGCAACTTGCAACACCTACTTTTATTTTTTTTTTGCAAAAAAATATTGGTTTATTTTTAAAATTAGGCATGCAAATAGTAGGTCTAATCTGCCCCCTTAGTTAAAACGTCCTAACTAGGATTGCTATTTTCTCTAAATTTTTTGAATAAATGGCCAAATTCTCTGACTTCCAGGTTTCAATTTTAATTTCCCTGACTTTCCTGTTTTCCCTGACTGGTGAGAATCCTGGAGAATAGATAAATATGGCATAGAACAATCGGTATATGCAGATAAGCCGAAAATGGCAAAAATGTTAGTTACGACGTTTTAACTAAGGACGGCAGTAATAGCGACTCGCAATGCTCTTAGATGATTCATAGTGCCAGTGCTAGAATATTATACAGTATACTGTATAACTACTAGTAGTTTCGAATTTTCAAAAAAAAAACAAAAATCGTCGCAGACAAAAAATTCTTGGATATTAATTTGTTTCATGAAAAAATTAGCAACTTTTTTTTTTTTAGTGTCCGTCCGTCCGTCCGTCCATTTGTCTGTCCGATGTCCCGATTTTTGCAGGCACGATAACACGAATAATCCGACCGTATTGAAATTTTCAGGAAAAATCAAGTTCTATGAGGGAAAGACACCTATTGTTTTTGAAATGAATCCCCCCAAAAACAAAAAGTTGTGGGAGGTTAAACTTTTAAAAAAATCGAAAAATGCTGAAAGAAATTTCAGATTAACGTATTTTTTTTATAAAAAATTACTTTTATTATAAGAATCAATTCTACAAAAAAAAAATTAAAAAAAAAATTAAAAAAAATAGATTTTTTTTCTTAGTTTTTTAAAAATAAAATATTTTTTTTTTGTTTTTCGCAAAACGAAAATTTAATATTTTTTTTTTAACTTTTTTTTTTGAAAAAAAAATTGTCATAATTTTTCGTTTTTCAAAAAAGATAAAAAATTTTTTTTTGTTATTTTATGTGAAAATTATTTGGGAAATGCAATATACTATTTACTGTGAATAATATATAATAAAATGCGTAGCATTACATATCTTAACGGCTTGTTTTTATTTAGGTTTCCTTTCAAGCATAGTTCAAAGTTTAAAATTGTTGCAAGTTGGATGGTTTTACGGTACATTCTTTTAAGTAAAAAAATATAAACGTCTTTGAAGATATGTAATGCTTCGCATCCTATAGTATACTCTTCACAATTAATTAGTATATTGCAGTTTTCTTGATATACTTCTCAAACTGTAATTTTTTTTTTATACATGTACTGCAGTATTAAAAAGTGGCGCCCCACAACTTTTTCTTTTATAAATACTGTAATGAATTAAAGTATGTTTTCTGAAAATTTAAAATTTATTGTACTTTAGTTCTATTTTTTGTAATTTTGTGGCGCTCACTGTCACTTTTTTGTTTATGAATTATTTTTTTTCTAATACTGGTTTACATACAGGGTGTATTTGAAATAGGGTAGGAAATTTTAACAGGTGATTCTACATGATAAAATATGACAAAAAGTTCCTATAAACATATGTCTAAAAATGCGTCATAAGGGATCTACGCCACTTTGAAATTGGCTAAAAAAATCGGTTTTTATTTATTAACTCAGGAACCCTTTGAGATATATTAACGAGGTTTTGCACATGAATTAATCCTAATAAGGCCCATCTTTGTATGTCATTTTCACGTACTTATTTAAACCAGGGGTGTGCGAAACGGGGGGGCCTTATCAGTTTTTTGTCCCAAACTTTTTTCTGTGTAACTTCTTTGCAATTTTAATTTGAAATATGATTCCTCAGGTCAAAATACATAAAAAAGGTACTTTTGTTGTAATACTGTAAGATTAAGCGTTTTCGAGAAAAGTTCATTTGAAGGTGAAATTTCACGGTTCGAGGACGAAAAATTAAATACTAAAATGTCGAAAACCAAAGTTTTAATGATGCAATGTTACTCTACATCAAAAACTAAGAAAAAAAGTTTCCATACATGTAGGTCGAAAAAACGCTTTTAAAGCTACCATAGCCCTTTAAAAATGGTGCATATTTAGGAGACCATAGCTCCGTTAGGATTAATTTTTGGAAGTACCTGCATATAAGGTTTTTTTTAGTTTTTAATTTACATTCGCCCTGCATCATTAAAATTTTGGTTTTCAACATTTTAGTATTTAATTTTTCGTCCTCGAACCTTCAAATTAATTTTTCTCGAAAACGGTTAATCCTACAGTATTACAACAAGACTACCTTTTTTAAGTATTTTGACCTGAGGAATCATATTTCAAAAATAAAATTGCAAAACAGTTACACAGAAAAAAGTTTGGGACTAAAAACTGATAAGCCCCCCCCCCCCGTTTCGCACACCCCTGGTTGAAATAAGTACATGAAAATAACACATAAAAACGGGTCTTGGTAGGATTAGTTGACGTGCAAAACCTCGTTGATATATCTCAAAGGGCTCCTGAGTTATTAAATAAAAACCGATTTTTTTAGCCACTTTCAAAGGGGCGTAGGTCCCTTATGACGCATTTTTAGACATATGTTTATAGGAACTTTTAGTCATATTTTATCATGTAGAATCACCTGTTAAAATTTCCTACCCTATTTCAAATACACCGTGTATATCCATCACAAGTAATGTTTTCTTAAAATTAGTTTGGATTTTCCGTGAAATTTCACCTTCAAATGAATTTTTCTAGAAAACGGTTAATCCTACAGTATTAGAACAAGAAAAAAAGTCCAAACGAATGAATGAAGAGATGGACCGAAAGACGGACAGACAAAAATGAAAGTTTTTATTTATAAAAATTACCCTATAGACTAAATTTTTATGACTGGCAATTTGAAAACATTGTATACAATACATTATACATGTATAATGGTTCTATCTACGTGCTGTGAAGAGTATAACTATACGTAATATTGGTATAATTGGGGTTTTATAATAATGTATGTAGAGTTTACATTGTATATAAATATACAGGATGTTCAGTAAATGATGTCATTAATTTTAAGGGGTGATTCTACATAGGAAAATATGAAAAAAAGTTCCTATAAACATATGTGTAAAAAATGCTTACTTTCAAAGGGACTCTCTGAAAGTGGCTAAAAAATAGGTTTTTATTTAATAACTCAGGAACGCTTTGAGGTACAGCATCGAGGTTTTGAATGTAAACTTACCTTAATAAGTCCCATCTTCGTATGCTATCTTTATTTGCTTATTTTAAACAGGGGTGTGCGAAACTGGGGGGCCTTATTAGTTTTTTGTCCCAGACTTTTTTCTGTGTAACTTTATTGTAATTTTATTTTCGGAATATGAATCCTCAGGTCAATACACATAAAAAAGGTACTCTTGTTCTAATACCGTTTTCGAGAAAATAAATTTCACGGTTAGAGGACGAAAAATTAAATACTAAAATGTTGAAAATCTAAATTTTAATAATGCATACAGGTACTTCCAAAAATCAATCCTAAGGGAGCTATGGGCTCCTAAAAAGGCACCGTTTTTAAAGAGCCACAGTAGCTTTAATAGCTATTGTTCGACCCACATGTATAGAAACTTTTTCTCTTAGTTTTTGAATAGAATAAAAATGCATCATTGAAATTTTGGTTTTAAATATATTAGTACTTAATTTTTCGTCCTCGATGCTTGAAATTTCACATTCAAATGAATTTTTCTCGAAAACGGTTAATCCTACAGTATTAGAACAAGAGTACCTTTTTTATGTATTTTAACCTGGGGAATAATATTCTATAAATAAAATTCCAAAAAATTTACACAGAAAAAAGTCTGGGACAAAAAACTAATGAGCCACCCCAGTTTCGCACACCCCTGTTTAAAATAAGTTTATGAAGATAGCATACGAAGATTGGTCTTATTAAGGTTAGTTTACATTCAAAACCTCGTTGCTGTACCACAAAGCGTTCCTGAGTTATTAAATAAAAACCGATATTTTTTTAGCCACACAAAGGGGCTTAGTTCCTTTATGACGCATTTTAGACATATGTTTTTAGGATTTTTTTTTCATATTTTCCTATGTAGAATTACCCCTTAAAATTAATGACATCATTTACTGGACATCTTGTATAGTTTTTATAATTGTTTTTATTATAATTTATGAAGTCTAAATGATGAACCCAGTGTAGCGCTGAGACCCTGACGACCAGGAGATGTATTCTTGATTTTCGGGGAGTAGAGCGACTGATAGAACAACGCTTTGAATATGAGGCATTGTGTTGAAACCAATAAAGTACGATCACAGCCTAAGACTCGTTCTATTAGTTGTTCTACTCCCCAAAAATCAAGAATAGGTCCCCAGGGGTGCTCCGGAGCGATTTTATTGTAGAGTCGGAGCAAATATTTCCCAACTTAAAACTCCAAACCCTCAAAAAAAACTTAAATTAAGTTTTACCCCTGACAGAATGACTGAAAAAAAAGGCAAAAAAGGTCCTCACCTCTAAAAAAAATCACAACTCTAAAAAAAAAGCTTTAACCCTGACAGAACATTTTAATGACTCAAAGGTCCTTAACTATGAAAAAATTCCCAACTGTACTCTCCAATTTTTCCAACTACCGTAAAATACATTACCCCTGACTGACCAATTTCCCAATTTACCCAACTATTCTACCAAATTCCGAAATCCGACACCCAATTTACCAACTGGACAGTGGCTTTTTCCAACTCAAGCATGATTGGAAGTACCCCTAATCACGACCTACCAAGCAAAGGATCAGGGTGGACAAAAAAAATTCTTATGAGGAACCACGTGGTAAAGAAATGGTCTTCAAGAAAATAAATAATAGTGCTACAGGCTAAAATTTTTACAATAATATGCTGAAAAATTAGCCCTTTCAAACAAAATTTAATTAAGCTTTTGCAAAGGGAATGTAAAAAAATGTAAAACAAGCATAAAAATAGCGCCGCAGTTGAAAATTTTACAATAGGAGACAGAATGGTTCACAAAAGTTTCCCGGATAAAGACCAATCGACAGACAGAACGAAAGACGGACCGAAAGACCATAAGCCAGACATCCGACAAACAGACCGACAGACAGACCGACAGACAGACCGACAGTTAGACTGACAGATATACGGACAAACAGATGTTTTTGACAGAAATATCTTTTTTGGATATAAAACGAAGAAATTTAAAAAAGGCAATAAAAATGTTACATTTTTTTACTACCTACACAAGAGTTTTCTGGGGGAAAGTAAAACTTTACCTAGATATTTCCCTTTTTACACAAATCTTTCTTAATTTTAAAACTTGCTTTTTTCTGAATTTAATGTATTAAAAGTATTATAATTTATATACTGCTAAAATTTTAGAATTATTATTTCTGTTTAAATGTAGGTATTTTGTGTTGCATACACTAAACCTTTCACAATAATAATAAATATTACTGCTGCCAACAAATAAATACAACACTTTTTTTTCAAAAAAAAAAAAATATATATATATATATATATATATATTGGAAAACGAAACACTTAAAAAAAATAATTTCTAAAGGAAAATTCAAAAAAAATATATATATATATATATTCAGAAAGAATAATCACGGAAATCTCCTTGTTTTTTTCATAAAATGCCAAAAAAAGGAAAAATAGTAGGGGAACAGGGGGAACAGTGAGTCACTTACTTTTTCAGAGCGCATATTTTTAAAAGTTTTGACAATAACTCAGATTTTTTTTCATACTACGTTTCTTTGATCTTTAAGCTAACATAATTTGTAGGTTTAAATTAAAAATAAATAGACCATGATTTTTTACAAGTACTTTTTTGACAGTATGTCATTTGATTCACTGAGTCCCCAGTACGGGGTACAGTGAATCACTGCAAGGGGTACAGTGAGTCAGTACAGTTAAAAAAAGTACAGTTAATCGTGATATTTAAATAAATTAATTCAATTTATTAATAAAAAAATGTTTATTTTAGATACCTACATAGTTAAATAAACTTAAATTAAACTCTTTGGTAACAAAAAACAAAACTTAAAATTAATTAACGTAGGTAAATCAAAACCTTGAAAATGAAACTCTTAAGTAAGAAAAAAAAAACAAATGTCAAAATAAACTAAAGTAAATCAAGACCCTGAAAAACAATGTTAAATGTATACATTGATTGTATATTGTATAAACCAATTTTCAAAAAAATCATCACCATCCCTAAGGGGGTGGATTTGGAAAAAAATAATTTCAAGATTTAGTTTTAGCAACCTCAAAAACCCCTATATTCAAATTTTCACGAAAATATTTTAAAATATTTACCCCCTCACCCCTGCGGGGGTGGAGTTAGAATTTTTTTATTATCAGATTCGATTTCAACAATATTAAGAACCTTTATAATGAAATTTTCAAATTTTTGTATACAAATATTGTTCTCGCTCGGGATTGTTTTTGGTGAACAATCTCTTAAGTAAGAAAAAAAAAACAAATGTCAAAATAAACTAAAGTAAATCAAGACCCTGAAAACAATGTTAAATGTATACATTGATTGTATCAAGTGGATCATAAGCCACTGTGTCCAATCGGTCTTTGACTCACTGTGTCCTCCCAGTAACCAGACCAGTTCATAGTGGACATAAAAAAAACATACCAAATATCTGATAAATTTGTGTAAACACACTTATTTAAGAGTTAATAAAGAATATAAAAATGCCAAATTACACTGGAATTTACGTAAAAGTAGTACAAATATACCTAATTAACAGATTAACAAAAAAAAATACTTTCATTATTTATTTTATACAGCCACCTCTTCGCTTCAACACACACCACGCAGGTTTGCCGGCAACTGACCCTTTATCTAGAGAAACGTCTTCTTAGCGTGCCATTAGAAAGCGGCGTTTCTAAAACTAATATTGGTAGAGTTATAGTCAACGATTCATTGTGCCCAATGACTCACTGTGTCCCCTGTTCCCCTATATTGTTTTACTAAGAGGGAAAGTGAAGCTTTTTTTTTACTAGTATATAAAAACATCAGACGAGTAAAAAAGTACTTTGCCTCTGAGTGAAACATACTATTTTTTCTTTAAACATCCTATATATTTTTTTTAATATTAATTTTTGAATTTAATTTATTCAGTAATAAAATATGTTTTTTTATTAAAATAGGTCAATAAAATCCTTTCGAAATAAACTTAAACCTTCCTTAGCTCATTTTAATTTTTTTTTCGTAGGCTAAATCGTACACTTTTCGCGATTTCGATGGTAACTTGTCTAATGTAGCATTTGCAATTTCGGAGAGATTTGTAGGTGTATAAACCATATATTCTTCTTCAATCATTTTTAATCAATTTCACACAAGGTTTTTGCACAGAATCTCGAGTCAACACCTGTTTACATAATAAACAAACAAGTTTTAAGTATGGCTGTCATCTAAGTCAAAGAGTGCTGCGGCCAGTGGTGGTTTTGCTAACTAACTTTTTTTTACGGCATAAAAAAATGAACTCATGTTTTTACTGTATAAAAATAGATCACTTCTAACTAGTGTGTTCAGTTATAAAATATGAACATTTTAGTAGAAGTTTGAAGAAAAAGAATATTTTAGATTGAAAACCCATATGACTTTTATGAAATTTGATGTTATTATCACAAGAAGCAAGCCGAAATTCAAAGATTTTATAAAAAAATTAACTATTTTACAGAGTAGTAAAAAAAGCTTTACTTTTCCTCTTAGTAAAACAATATACTATTAGTCTGAATGTGATTTTCTTAAAATTTAAAAAGGAAACAATTTTAACATCGTCTATCGTCAAAGGACCAGAAGGAAGGCCAAAACGACAAAGTTGACTTTGTCAATGTTAAAAATAAGAAACAGTATTTTTATACTTTATATTTTTTCTTAAACGGACTTCATGTGTGGCTTAATATAAGTGACGTTAGTTAGAAAACAATATTTTAAAATTTTGCATTTTTCACTTTGAATGTTTTCAAAGGTACCTAAGTAGGTAACACAAAAACAAAAATTAGTAAAAAGTTTTTGTTTTAGAACACTTGTAGCTTGTTGGGTTCGTATTGACTGATACGAAATTAATTTTGATAACTAGTTTAATAACGGGTACCTTTTAAAACGGGTGGAAAAATGAGGAAGTTATTAAAATAAGATATCAAATTAATTTCAACTTCCGTGTATTTTTGGACCATATCCTTTTATTTTTTTTTCTGTGTAGCTTTATCGGATTTTTTTTTTGGCCTCACCGCTATCAGAAACTAATTAAAAGAAAAATTTATTTACCTTAATTTAAATTAATTTCTATGATAGAAAGGACATGGCACAATTTATAGGGAATTTTGGCCCTCGGTGAAATTCGCTAAATTTTTTATATGTTTTAGTTTATACTTTTTTAAAAGGAATTAGAAACGTTTCAAGCACTTTGTATGTACAGTTTTTTTTCTATAAGGAAAATAAAAAAATATTTTTGCCCTACACTCCTCATAAAAATATTTTTCTAGTAGGCATTGTTTCGTTTGACAACTTGTCAGTGAAGGATATTCTGACGTATTTTTGTTAGTTTTTTAGACTAAATTGTCAGTTTTATTGGGAAAAAGTAGTGAAATACATATTGAAATTGGACAGAATAATTAAATAAGATGAAGAAAAGTGCAACAGAAATACTTCTTAAGGACTAAATTAGTGAAATACGTGAAATAAGTTATTTGCTAACCTGGTAAAAAGTACTAAAACGTATATAAAATTGAACTAAAGAATGAAATAAGAAGAAAAGCAGAATAGAAATACGTTTTAAGGGAATCGTTTGTAAAATAATAAGCGATTTTAATGCCGAAAGTGTATCCCTTATTTTTTGTACGGCAAAAAAAAAACAATTATTTCCAAAATTCTACATAGAAGAAATTGAATATGTGTTTTTGTAATATAATGTACTGGAACCCATGTTAAAACTCCATAACTTAATAAAATAATAAAATAAGAAGTAAAACAGAAGAGAAAAACTAAGTTGAAAGTGAAATACTGTGTTTCTGCATAGAATAAATTATCCAATATAACTATCATACCGAGGGCTTCATAACAGGGCTGTATCAACCGTGTTAACATGTAGCAGATATGACCACCCTTTGCTATGAAGCCCTCGATATGATTTAAAATATGAACACTAAAAAAAGGATCCATGAATCAAGAAAATGCATCTTTCGATTATATTTTAAGCCAAATTCTCTTATTTTTGGACTAGCATTTCTTATGAACCTAATAACTGGCGCGGGTCTTTGAATGGAAATCCGCGCTCTTCATTTAAGATGTTAGCCTTAAAATAAGAGAATATGGTGTTGTACTTATCAAAAGACATGTGTCCTTGATTCAATTCTTTTTCACAGTATTACATTAGGACATTTTTATAAAAAAATAAATAAAATGTTTTCATTTCCTCCCATTCGGGGCATCTGCTGTTGACCACCTTGACGGTTGCATACAAAGCAATTTACTTGAAAAAAGGCTCTAAAAGCCATGCTAAATTAATTTTATATTACTAATAATATATAAAAAAATTGACAGACATCAGTTTGACTTATACCAATCAAGCTTTTTTCTTAATCATTAAGCTAATTAAACTTATTTTTATGAGGAATTTGGGGCAAAAATATTTTTTTATTTTCGTTATAGAAAAAAAACTGTACATACAAAGTGCTTGAAACGTTCCTAATTCCTTTTTAAAAAGCATAAACTAAAACATATAAAAAATTTAGCGAATTTCACCGAGGGCCAAAATTCCCTATAAATTGTGCCATGTCCTTTTACTAACTAGTGTCAAAATTTGACATCTAATTAAAAATGTAAAAATATATCAGAATTTATTAAAACGCCTTTCCGAGATAACTAAAAGTCCTACGATAAAATTGATTACAAATGTTTTTGTAGGGAATGAAACATTATTTTCATTTATGCAAAAAAATTGTCCTATAAATAATTATTTATTATAATAGTGAAATATCGCTAAAAATTATAATTTCTGTCCATTTTGCCCCCCTAACGTTAACCATACTTGATGTGAGGCAAATAGAAATGGTCCTGAATCATTTGGTGAAAGAATTGTACAAATCGGACGTTCCGTTCAAAAGTTTACATTCAGACCGACCGACAGACAGACAGACATTTTCTTAGCACCCACCTTTTTCGTATTTTCTCGACGTTTCATGGCATTCTCAAGCCGAAAACGCAAAATAAATGTTTTGATTTTTCGGTTAATTGTAATAACGGGTACCCGGGTGTACTACAGAGCGGTCCAAAAGTCACCCAACCCCCTCTTAACTTTTGAACCAGTTGAGATATCGACTTCAAATTTGGAACTTTTAAATAAGACAACTTAAACTATCTTTTAGCATATATTTAATACTTGCAGCTCTTAAAATGTAGGCAGGGGGGCATGGGGGCACATTTTTTTAAATATAAAGGGGGGTCGTGCAATACATTATTTTAAAGCTTATAAAATTCTCAATTTAACTCCATATTTTTAAATTAAAAAAAAAAAAAAATGGGTTTAAAATGGGGTTGAAAATGGGTATTAATGTCAAAATTCCTCTAAAAAAACAAATAATTTTTTAAAAATGCCTAATTTCATCATAAAAAAATGTTAATTATGCTTTTAAACTAATTTTAGTTGACAAATAAAAATTTATAAAAAAAAACTTAAAAAATCGAATGTTTTAGCACAAAAAATTGAAAAATCAAAACCTTAAAAAACATTTTTTAAAAATTTAAAAATGATAGTTTAAATAGAGAATTTTACAAGCTTTAAAATGATGTATCACACGATCCCCCTTTCCATTTAAAAAAATGTCCCCTCATGCCCCCCTGCCCACATTTTAAGAGCTGAAAATATCAAATATATGCTAAAAGATAGTTTAAGTTGTCTTATTTAAGAGTTCTAAATTTAAAGTCGATATCTTAACTCGTTCAAAAGTTAAAAGGGGGGGTGACTTTTGGACCGCACTGTATAAATTTAAATTATTTTAGTATTCTATAGAATAAGTACCACATCTATGTTAATGGAATGAACAAATAAATTATAAAAAATATTTAATAGTAGTACTAAAATAAAATAATTCAAAACCAGTTGCTCGGTCAATGTCCTATTATAAAATTTATTAATAAATATACTCTATAGCGAGCTGGCCAATTGACAAAGGCAAAGGCCAAACATAAAGAGAAGAAGAAGAAGAAATATACTCTAGTATAATTATTTTTACAAAAAAACTTGCACTTATCTATGTTGGAATCTGATTAACTAGCATAAACGAAAATGAGCATTTTCCAATTTAACAACAAATTATATGTCATTCGTAAGATATTTTTATATAGATTATTTTTATTCAAAAATATAACTTAGGCACCGGAGTTCCGAGTTATGGGTAAGGGGTCTTTACAGCGCAGTTACCGTGACACCGTTACCGCGCTACCGTTACCGCGCATGGATTTTACCGCTCATGGACTTTACCGCGCATAGACTTCACTACAAAAGCCATTACCGCGAAGAAAATTATAGCATGGATTTTATCGCGAAAACCATTACCGCGCATAATTATTTTATTTTTTTTTTTTGCAAAAAATAGATTAATTCAAAAAAATATATATTTTGCAGAAAACAATCAAACAGTTCTACATGATATAGCTGCTGGGTACGGGTTGTCGACATGACTACTTTCCTTTAAAACATTTCGGTCCGAAGTATGCAAACGCCCTTTACAACAAAGCACGTCGTAATTTACGCACTTCCAAAAATTTTTATTTTTAACAGTCTTTTCCTTCCTGTATATTAATTTTTTTTTATACAACGAGGTCTTTGCCTCTAGCACTTTTCATTATTTCGATCGACATGACGATTCGTACTAAACAAATTATTAATCAGCGATTTATACAAATCAATCGATATAAATTCAAACAAAAACACACATAAAAAACTCAAACATAGATATATGGGTATATTTAGTAAATGTTCCACTTTATCAATAAAAATACAAACCAAAACCAAAACTAACCAAACCAAACTGCCATCAATCCCATGGAAAAAAAACCCTTACATAAAATAAAAATAATGTATAAAAAAGACGAGGTATATCAAATATCATTTGTTCTTAGCATATTAAATATGGCTAAAACTGTAATGCCAACCCGAAACAAAAATCCCCAAATCAGTCATCAATTTAAATTGTATTTTTTTAAAATTTTAAAGCAACATAGAAAAAATTGTTTAAAGTACTCGTTTCATAACAAGTTTTTAGCGCACTAGTACTTTAGTACTATTACAACTGAAATTAAAAATTAACGTGTGAACTCTGATAATTCTACAATGTTATTTAGAATTAATGGATGACTCTTAAAAAATAGATTCTAAAATCAAAATTATGTTTCTCTTCAAGCGTACTAAAATATTCATATTTTATAACTGAACACACTAGTTAGAAGTGATCTATTTTTTTTTACAGTACAAAAATAAGTTCATTGTTGTATGCCGTAAAAAAAAGTTAGTTAGCAAAACCGCCACTGGCGGCAGCACTCTTTGACTTTGATGACAGCCATACTTCAAACTTGTTTGTTTATTATGTAAACAGGTGGTTGACTCGAGAT
Organism: Brachypterus glaber; assembly: GCA_958510825.1. Taxonomy (NCBI): domain Eukaryota; kingdom Metazoa; phylum Arthropoda; class Insecta; order Coleoptera; family Kateretidae; genus Brachypterus; species Brachypterus glaber. The sequence continues at coordinate 73,474,140 of OY294044.1, forward strand.
TCTGTGCAAAAGCCTTGTGTGAAATTCATTAAAAAATGATTGAAGAAGAATATATGGTTTATACACCTACAGATCTCTCCGAAATTGCAAATGCGAGATTAGACAAGTTACCATCGAAATCGCGAAAAGTGTAGGATTTAACCTACGAAAAAATTTTTAAATGAGCTAAGGAGGGTTTAAGTTTATCTCGAAAGGGTTTTATTAGCATATATTAATAAAAAAAAACATACTTTATTACTGAATAAATTAAATGCAAAAATTATTATTTATAAAAAAATATATACACGGTGTATTTGAAATAGCGTCGGAAATTTTAACTGATGATTCTACATCATAAAATATGACAAAAAGTTCCTATAAACATATGTCTAAAAATGCGTCATAATGGAGCTACGCCCCTTTGAAAGTGGCTAAAAAAATCGGTTTTTATTTAATAACTCAGGAACCCTTTGAGATATATTAACGAGGTTTTGCACGTCAACTAATCCTACCAAGGTCCGTTTTTGTGTGTTATTTTCATGTACTTATTTCAACCAGGGGTGTGCGAAACGGGGGAGCTTATCAGTTTTTTGTCCCAAACTTTTTTCTGTGTAACTTTTTTGCAATTTTATTTTTGAAATATTCCTCAGGTCAAAATACATAAAAAAGGTACTCTTGTTGTAATACTGTAGGATTAACCGTTTTCGAGAAAAATTCATTTGAAGGTGAAATTCCACGGTTCGAGGACGAAAAATTAAATACTAAAATGTTGAAAACCAAAATTTTAATGATGCAGGACGAATTTACATTAAAAAGTAAGAAAAAAAACTTATATACAGGTAGTTCCAAAAATCAATGCTAATGGAGCTATGGTCTCCTAAATATGCACCATTTTTAAAGGGCTATGGTAGCTTTAAAAGGGTTTTTACGACCTACATGTATGGAAACTTTTTTTCTTAGTTTTTGATGTAGAATAACATTGCATCATTAAAATTTTGGTTTTCGACATTTTAGTATTTAATTTTTCGTCCTCGAACCGTGAAATTTCACCTTCAAATGAACTTTTCTCGAAAACGGTTAATCCTACAGTATTACAACAAGAGTACCTTTTTATGTATTTTGACCTGAGGAATCATATTTCAAAAATAAAATTGCAAAAAAGTTACACAGAAAAGAGTTTGAGACAAAAAACTGATAAGCCCCCCTCGTTTCGCACACCCCTGGTTGAAATAAGTACATGAAAGCAACACATAAAAACGGGCCTTGGTAGGATTAGTTGACGTGCAAAACCTCGTTGATATATCTCAAAGGGTTCCTGAGTTATTAAATAAAAACCGATTTTTTTAGCCACTTTCAAAGGGGCGTAGCTCCCTTATGACGCATTTTTAGACATATGTTTATAGGAACTTTTTGTCATATTTTATGATGTAGAATCATCAGTTAAAATTTCCGACGCTATTTCAAATACACCCTGTATAGGATGCTTGAAGAAAAAATAGTATGTTTCACTCAGAGGAAAAGTGCTTTTTTACTGGTCTGTAGTTTCTGGACTCCGCTTTGCGTCGTCCTTAAATTCTACAGACTAGTAAAAAAAGCTTCACTTTATCTCTTAGTAAAACAATATACTATTTTATGTAGATAATATCTCGGGAAAAGTTTTAGTTATGCAAATACATTTGCATCTCCACTTTTTATTTGTATTTGTAAACCTTTTTTTAAATCACCCAGTATTATTGTAATTGTAAAAATTTCATAGTGGAATCATAAATATTTAATAGTAAAACGTTAAAGTGATATTGTTGAACTAATGAATATTAATTGAAATATATCGTTTGTGTATATTCAAGTCAATTGAATTTTATTAAACTGAAATGCTTATTAACTGTATATTACGAGGATAGATTGAAACAAGCCTTGAAGATATGTAATGCTACGCATTTCATTATGTATTATTCACAGTAAATGGTATATTGTATTTCCCAAATACTTAAAAAAAAAACAAACAAAAAATCTATATAACAACTTTTAAAAAAAATTCAACAATTGTTTTTTAGTTTTCTTTTCGCAAAAAAACGAAAAATTTTAAAAATAAAAATTCAAAAAGAAACACTTTTTTTAATAAGATCTTTAAAAAAAAATTAAATATTTCTGAAAAAAAAAAGTTTTTTTCAGCTTTTTTTTAGGTTTAATTAGAAACCGGGTTGATTTTCTGTTTTTATCCTAAAACTTTTTTCGGTGTACTTTTTTTGATTTTTTCTTATTGGACTATACTTTTTTTATGTAAAAATACACAAACAAGTTTTAACATCTCAGGTTTAACCATTTTAAAGATAAATGCATTTAAAAGTAAATTTTTACGCATCAAGAACCAAAAATAAAAAAATTAAAAAGTATAAAGCCAAAAACAAATATTTTAGTAATGGGTGGTTATTTAGCATTGAAAACAGAAAAAAATGCAGCTTGGTCAAAAAATAATTCCTAAGGAAGTTGTCCTTTTAAGTATGCTCTATTTAAAAAAAAAAAAATCTCGAAATCTTTAAATAATTGACGTTTTTTTTATGTTCTAACTTAAAGGGAGGGGGGATATATTTTTTTAGTTTCTCACAATTAGTATTATTTCTAAATATTACCAACCTCCAAACATACCTCATTTTTATATTGAATTACTTTTTATCCAAAAAACAACTACCAAATTTTTGAGTGCTTTGAGCTACCTCTAAACATTAATCGATTTGGCTCATTTTTGAGTGGCTACCGTTTTTTACTAAGAAGCAACTTTTGAGCCAGAAGCGATTTCGAAATTCGGGATTTTTTGACACACCCTATTACTCAAAAAAAATGTTTTTTTATCTGTCTAAAAAAGTGTATCTTTTACGATTTTATTTCAAATGAGAATTGATTTCTTATGTCATCAGGTATGTTTTAGTTCAAAAAATGTAGGGGTAAAATCGCCCAGGCGAACCGTGCCCTCTGTCCGTCTGTCTGTTTACTTTTAAAATTTATTGTTTTTTGATTTTACGAAAAAAATGTTAAAAAAAATGTTACCAAAAAAATTTTTGTAATATTAATATATTCTCCTTAAAAAAGTTTTTATTTCATTTATATTTTTTACAAAAGAAAATTATTATTGACATTTTTAATCATTATTTATTGTCAAATTAAATGCAACATATTATTAAAAAAAAATACGATAAAAATTATATTAAGCATAAAATTAATTATTGGTTAGACAAAAACGAGTACATTGGAAGTTTATGTTAATTTTAAGGTATTTTTGGTAAAGAAATTTTTGATATTTTGATAAAAATGAGAAAACGTTAAAAGGTTTGGACTTTTTGCAAAAATCTAAATTAAAAAAAGTAAAATTTAAAGTATAAGATATTCTTAAAAAAAAAATTATAAAAAGTATAATTGTACTAATTACAAAACAAATTAACATATTTATTATAAATATTATGCTCTATAGTTTACAAAAAAAATAAATAAAAATACGCACTTTTAAACTTATTTCCCATAATAGTTTATAATTTCAGCAAATACAAGACAATTAAATTAATTATATTTATTAATAAATATTTAGTATTAAATTTTTAACAAATATTTGTTGTTTTTAATTTGATACAAAAATATTTATATTTAATTAAAAATTGAAAAATATATTTTTTCAAAAAAATAGTTTAATTAGATAGTTCAAAACAATATAGTTTGTTTAAGGCCTTTTACATCATGCAGTATACTAGGGTGGACGTTATATTTTTTCATTATCCTAAAATTGTCATTTAGGTGTAGAAAATTCTAAAAATATGAGATTGATCTAACTTCTCTAAGGGTCCTTATTGGGTCCAAAAATTCGTAAAATTACCATAAACTGTAAAAAATCGTTGAAAATTGTCTGTAATTTTTGTATAAGTGAAAAATTTAAAGGGCATGAAATCTTATTTTTTGCCTCTTGCCCCATGCCAATAATCCGTTAAAGTTGCCCTTAAAACACTGAAGTTGACGAATTCCTACCATATGTAAATGTAAGCCAGACTGTAAACAAAAATTGTAAAATGTAACAAATCGGACTAAATTTATTTTTATTCAAAGCATTCTAATTATTCATAATAGCGACAAATAAATGGCTTATATAGGAGCTCTTATTTGGCGCTTAACTCGTTTTATTTTAGTTAAATCATTTTAATATTACAAATAAATATTAAAATGCATTAAATAAAAATAAATTCAGTCCGTTCTGATACATTTTTAAAATGTTTATGGTAGAAATTCGTAAATTTTAGTGTTTGGGAAAATTTAGCAGGTTTTCTGCAGGGGTTAGAATCTTTTAATAATTTTGAAATTTGGCACATACTTTTGTATGATCGAAAGGAAAAAAATAACGTTTCAAGCCCTTTAAATTCTTCACTTATCAAAAATTATACACAATTTTCAATGATTTTTTATGATTTATAGGTAATTTATGAATTTTAGGGACCTAATTAGGACCCTTAGAGAAGTTTGATCACTCTTATTTTGTCAGAATTAAAAGTTATAATTAGTAAATAATTAACTATAAAGTTAAATTATTACGTTTATATTAATTGTTTTTACTGATTTCGACTCGGGAATGTCCAAAATGTCGGGAAAAGTTAAAAAAAAAATTTGGTAAAAAATTTTGATTTTTGGGCGATGATTACAATAGATTGGCACTCAGTAGTAGTAGGGGAAGGGAAGGCTGGTCTTAGCACTTTCTCAAAAAAAATTAGTACTGCCTACAAAAATTAATTTTTGTACTTTTATTTTATAGAATATAAAAATTTTAACCTTCAGCTATTATTTAGTGAAAAAAATAAATTTCTAACTTTTACAGATTTTATGTAAATTTAATTAAAAAAAATATATCAAAAGTTAACACTTGTCCCACTTTTGGGGCAAGAATTAACAGTGGTGCAAGTTTTAACCTGTGTAATCATTTGGGCGATAAACCCTATTAACTAAAACTTAAATAAGGGGGTTAAAATATTATTATATCTTTTTTTTTAATTTCGTTTTTTATTGAAACATAAAAAATAACTTAATATATTGTATGTGAAAAAAATTAAATTAAAACAAAACTCTAAATGGTATAATAACATTTATCAAAGAGATTTTTTTTAAATTGATGTTTATAAGTAACAAAAAAAAAATAAAAAATAAAAATATAAGGTAACTTTTAAAAAAAAACATTAAAAACTGAATAATATTCTTAAAAAAAATAATTAAATACCTTATATTAGGAAAAAATAAATAAATTTCGCATGCATGTATATAGCATCTAAATATTTGTTAATATTTACCCCATGAAATTGTTAATATATGGGTTAAAATTAGAAAAGTACTTCTTTTCAAGTCAGAAAAAAAGGTCAAAATTACAACTTACTAAGGAAAAAATTATGCATGTGAAGTATTTATTAGGCAATAGGAAATACAATTTTCATAGTAGGCGCAAACTTTACCTACTTTGGCGCACTGTGGTGCGCACTTGGCTAGATATAAGTTAAAAATTTCAAAAAATTTATTCGAATATCAAAATTAAACCAAACTTATTAACATAGGGTTTTTGGGGTCAAAAAATCAGAATCTGATTTCAAAAATTGAAAATTTAAAATGGCGAATCCAATATGGCGAACGAACCTTTTAAACAAAAAAAATTGTATTTATGGGTTTTTGTGGTCGGTATGATGCCAAAAATTTTAATTTAGATACACAAAATTATGATATTACTTTTTTAGTGAATATCAGGTCCGGTTTAAGGGCCGTTACCTCTAGGGCCTAGGCGTAAGTTAACTGTAAACAGTAACTTTTGCTATTTTTTAAATTAAACCGAAATTTATAAATATAAAATAATCTTATATAAGTTTTTTTAATCAATATCAGGCCCGGGTCAGGGGTTTCTGCTACTAGGGACTCATAGGACATAGGCTTAATATCAAATTTACTTCTTTTTAGCAATTTATTTTAACAAAAATGCTTTAAAACAAGTTAAAAATATACCGAAAAATTTAGAGGCATTAATTGAAAAATAGAATAATAATTTCCCATCAACTTTCCCTTAAAAATGGTCAGATGCGAGTTAAACTGTACCCTATTTTTCTTATTTTTTTCGTTTTCTTGCCTCTACATCAAATAATCCTAGCCGTAGCGCAATAACGCATAGGACATGGTTTGTAGAGAATTAGGTAAGCTTTTATTTGGTTTCCAACTTTTTTTCATAGGGTTAAGTAGTTATCACAAAAAAATAGAATCTGTATTTTTCTGACTTTTTTTTTGTGCGAGTACCTTAACCCGGCGTCTGACACGTGGGGTGTCACAAACCCCAGAGTCCAAATATTACTCCGTAACTATTTTATTTTCGCGCCAAGCGAAAACAGCGCCTCAGTACCTTTCAATCGCTTTTTACTTTGCACAGTGTAGCATGAACGGCAGTATAAATATTGAAGCATTAGAGGCCACGTCTTTTTGAAGTCGCCTGGGGTTTCTGACACCCCACGTGTCATAATAAGTAACATTTATTTTCCTACAACCTAGCTAGTAGTTAGTGCCTATTTTCCACCCGTTGCCTATGACAATGGTTGAAAAGTGAAAATTAGTTGATTTTTGACATCTGCTTTTAGAAAATGAGTAAACGTGAAACACATCACCTTAAATTGACAAATTAATATTTTAAGACAATTTTTGCGTCTTTTGGATGTTTAGGTCGTAGAAAAAATAGTATACAGACCTCGACGCAAACTATTTCGGTGGACTTCTAAAGATTTTTTACTCGGCTGCGCCTCATAAAAAAATAAGCACTCTCTTGCACTGAAAACTAGGTTCGCGTACTCGGTGCGTAATATACTATTATCTTCCTGTTTCTCCTGTATTTTTCAGTCATATTACGATTACTTAAAGTAATTTATTTTGAACACTACCTATAATATTTAAAAGTTTATAATTTATGTTATTCATTTAGATCTTTGTTTGGCAATTTTAAACGTTCTTTTTTTTTAGTTAATAGAAAACAAAAAGCTTTCCTATTTTTTTTTTAAATTTGATTTATTTTTGTTAACCGATTAAAAATAAACATATATGTATTTAAGATTTTTTAAATTATTTTTAGGTTAATATATTGTATAACTCGAATATTTTACTACATTTTATATAAAATTTATTAAATAAAGCAAAAACGGTCCCATTTATTGTTGGGGTTTATTACACCCCACCTGTCGTTACTTGTAAAACTAAACCACCTGTCAGACGCCGGGTTAAACAGACCTAACATTAGCATAAAAACGCATATAACATTTATTGTAGGTAAATTATATAGGCTTTCATTCATTATTTTTTTTGCGTTCGATAAGTTGTAAGCGTTTTATCGCAAAAAAAATTGGTTATATACTGTATTTTTCAGATTTTTTCTCTTTTCGTGCCTATGCCTCAAAGGGTCCTAGCCGTACCTTAAAAATGCATAGAACATTTTTTGTAGAGAATTTTATAAGCTTTCTTTTGGTGTAAAGTATTTTTTTTTCCAAGTTAAGTGGTAAGCGACTTATTGCAAAAAAAAATAAAAATACAAATTTGCCACGTATACGGAAATTAACCACGTAGATGGACATTTAAAGTAGCGACTCAAAAAAAACATAGATGTTCATTTATTTTTCTAAAAATTTTATCAGAACATTGGATCACATAGGCCAATTGTTTCCATAGTCGGAAAATTAGAAAAAAACTGTAACCACGGTGATGGACATTTAAACAGGTACGCTACTTTTTTTTCGAAAATTCCCCCCCAATAAAAACAGTGGGGTTATTAAAAGAAAAGTAACATTAACATTTAAGTACTTAATAAATAGGGTTTATTTGGGCATAAGTACATATGTGATAAAACGTTTCATTGTAATGTAATAAACGACTACGTTTTGCCACGTAGATGGACATTTTTTGGGACAAACTTATTATTGATATCAACTTTTTTTGTTGGATCTCAAAAGCTTTGCTTAGTTTATAAAATAATAACACTATCAAGTGTCTTTTAAAAAATAATTAGAAAGAAGTTAATATAATGCAATACTTTGTACACATAAAATAAATATGTATATAAATGTATATAAATGTTGCTGGGGACAACAAAATTTCGATAAAAATTACTATTTAACCAATATTTTCTCTCATCATAAAATATTTATTACACTGTAGTTTAAGTGTTCAAATAAAACCATTTGAGTAGTACTAGAATATGTAAGATTCTTAAAAAAAAAAATTGAATAATTTTTTTTAGGGTGGGGACAAGAAAGTAGTAAAAATTTGATTTTGACCCATATACCCCTTTTTGCAATTTTTTGCAAAAATATTTTTTACAGAGAAACTAGAAAACTTATTCAAAAAATAATTAAAAAGGAATAAAATCAATTAAGTTATCCATATGATTTTATTCAAAAAAATTTAAGAGCAAATAAGTACCATGTAAATAGGAAGTGTCTGGTATAAGAAGTTTTTCTAAAAATGGTCTGTTAATACTTACCCCTGTTAACTAACGCTAGCCCCCCTTCCCTTAGTACTAAGTGCCGATGTAATTTTTAGCGATATGCGTCATTCTGATTTTGCCATATTTGAGATTAGATATTGAAAAAAGATATCCTATTATACAACAGAATTATTACAAAAGCATATCAGTTGTGAGTAACAATTTATAGCATATAGCAGGAAATATATTTTTATTATATTTATGGTAAGCGAATAAATACATGTATTTACAATTTATTTTTAATTTGAATTATTAATATTTAATATAATTTTAACCCTTTAAAACATCTAAAAACTAAAAATATTAACAAGTCGTGAAGGAACTGCTTCGCATTCTTTGGTATACTAGGGTGGACCTTATATTTTTTAATTATCTTAAAATTTCATTTAGGTGTAATTAGAAAACACCGAAAATATTAGAGTGATCAAACTTCTCTAAAGGTCCTAATTGGGCCCTAAAATTTTCTGTAATTTTGGTATAAGTAAAAAAATTAAAGGACATGAAATCTTAGTTTTTACCTTTTAAGCCTAAAAAAAATTAAACCAAATATCAAAGTGATCAAACGTTTCTAACCTGAGCCGAAAATCCGCCAAACACTAAAATTTCCGAATTTCTACCATAAATGTGAGTCAAACGATAAACAAACATTTTAAAAAGCACGGAAAGGACATGTCATATACGGACAGACAGACAAAGAGAGGAACCGAAGGATGGACGGACGGACAGACGGACCGACATTTTTTGGTGTCGGAGGTAAACGTATAGTACTCCTCTGCGTTAAAGCTATTTCTAAATTACGTGTTATGCTAATAATATTTTTTCTGGACATTCCTGGTCTTCACGGCTACTAATTTAATAATACGATTAGTATTTATTCTTACTTTTTTATGTTTTTTTGACGTTATATGTTTTATAAAACCTGATTTGTTTCCTCCGGGAAAATTTGTGACCATGATAACTCAAATCTGGACTTAATCAAAAGTTCTCCTTATCTTCGATAAGGGTCAATATTTCAAGCATCCGCGTTTTTTGTTATCAAAAAAAATATTTCTACTATCTTAGTATATAATAATCATAATAAATTATTTAGCAACATATATGAACATAGCTCGGATCGAGGTATTTATTTACCCGAAGTTCGAAAAAAATAGAATTTTAAAAAATAATTTTTAACCCTAGAAGGGTAACTTTGGTATCACACACCGAGGAGTCCGTAATTGTTTTAATTCCTTTAGTAATTTTTGTGGTGGATTAAGTCGTGCTATGTGACTTTCAGTAACAAGCTGATTATTTTACACTCAAACTCATAAAAGTGCGCTTGTGCAATTTTTGCTGATAGGGTTCGTCTCACACACCGATGTTACCCTTAAGGCGCCTTTTCACGGAGTAATTGGTATGCAAGTTTGGTGCTATGCAAGTTTGTTGCAAGAAAGATTCAGACACTGTGCATGCCTACAGAATAGTTTAATGCTAGTTTCGAACAATCAAAATATTTAGACCATGTTCTATTTTTCGGCAATTTCGATAAAGTTTTATAGTCATTTTCGTGGTATCAACCTGGAAAAAAAATATCAAAGCCGGCGATACGGCCATTTTAGATAATCTTGGTCATTTTTGATAGTTTTTTGATAGTGTTTCTGTGTTTTGGGTTTGATTTAATTGGATCCTATGTTTTAATATGTCGAAAGGGTAAGAAAAATATTAATTAATTATATAACTTCCTTTAAGAAAGAAAATTCTATGTTAGGTTTTTGTCAACAAACGTCAACATTGTTCGGTTGGCACTGTTTGAACTTGCACCGTGTAAATGATCAAGCAAGACAAATCAATGCGCAGTTGTCCTCTTGCTACATCTTGTAGCAAACTGCTGCTAATATCCTTTTGGTCCCAGACAGGGCCAGGCCCTTTGGATCTCTTGCCCTTTTTTGTAGACTTGATTTTCTTATTAAGTTGCTTTGGTGTTCTTTAACCGGTGCTTCTTACGTAGATACACCGGTTTTTACGTTGATTGTTGCCATGATTAGATTTTTGCTTTTAACTGTTCCGTCGGTGACAAAACATAAAAACGGGTTTTCACACCTTTTTTTTCTTCTTAATTTTAGTTTAATTACCATTTCAATTACAATGTTACAATTTGGTTTTATTTATATTTTAATAGGGAACATTTAAAAGAATAATTTAACATATAAATAGATAAAATACATAAATTATTTTTTTTACGAAGGGGGACAAAAACAATTAAAATAATAAATAGTGACATAAAATTAAAATTTGTAAGTAAAAACAAAGTATACAGGCAACAGACCTCATATACTAGATTGGGGATTCCATTGCAAGATCAAAAAAATTTGACTAACTCATGCGACTCTTCCTCTCTCTCGAATTTTCGTTTCTCTGTTTACAGTAACATCCACAGTTTTATTGGTATTATGTGGTATTTCCCTAGTGATTTTTTTTACGTTGGTTATTCTGTATTGTTTTTACGAGCGCCTAATTATAGCTACCCGCACCGAGATTGTTTTGGTTTTTTGTTGTTTGCGGGACGTTAATTTACTTTAGCGTTGGTTAACGGTGGTTATGTGCCTGTTTTTATTTTGTAAAAAATTGGTTTGGATTTAGAATAATATATTGAAAAACGGTTAGCCCTCTACTACGCAGGCGCATTTCGGGTGCGGGTAGCTATAACTAGCCGCTCCTTCGTTTTTGTTTACCTTTCAGTAATCTGTTTGGCTTGTGGATTTTTTCGCTTTGTTCATGTGTTTTGTTAACTTTTGCTGGATTCCGGGACATACAAAAATTACGGAAAATGGAGCAGCCGACAGAATAGCGAATGAAGCCTGGAAAATCTCGTGGTTCGAGTCAAAACGCATTTCCGTGATTACAACCAAGAAACAAAATAAATCCTATTTATGAAGTGGAAAAAAGAATGGGACAGTATGGGACAAATTAAGGGAGTCCCTTAAAAGGACGCATGTACTGGGAAAGGACAGAATTAAAAAAGAGAACATGGTTAATAACTTAGGACTAACCAGTAAAAAAAGAACAAAAATATGTCATATGAGAGGTAAACACTGCTTTACCAACTCCCACTTGTTTAAAATTAACATAAAGGAAGACCCATGGTGTGGTGCGGAAATATACAAGACATCAAACATATCCTTTTTGAATGCCCAAGACACTCCCAACAATATTCATCCTTCTATGGGGCCCTAGCTAAGACATGCCCAACCCCTATTAGCCTAAATTCCCTGCTTGTCACCCCAATAAATCCATAGCAGTAGAAATAACCAAATTCTTTCAAAATAAAAACTTAATTGTAGAAAATCAGAAGAGGAAAGATATCGGAAAGGAAGTTACCAGAATTTAGAAGTCCACATGACCTGGCCAGAGAGCCTAGAGCAAACCCGAATTGGATTGGAGTGTTCAGTTGTATATTTATATTCAGTTTATAATATTTTACTATTTTTTTATCATTGATATTTATATTTCCCTTTATTAGTAAAACAAACTGTGATTAGACAGACACTTTTGTGATCAAAGAGTTTTTTGACAAAAACTTTTGTGATAGACACTTGTGTAAGAATATTTTTAATATTTGATATATAAATCATATGTATACACTGTTTTATGAGAATACGAATATGACATCACAGTGCGTAAACTAAATAGCACTCTGTAGGGTCACTGGCATCTATTTCTTTTAACTTAATACATTTTTTTTTAATAGAAAATGTATACCAAAAAAAATTATTTATCAAGTCTTCAGAAATATATGCAAATATCCATACAGAGTGCTATTTAGTTTACGCACTGTGAAGTGCGATTTGTATTTTCTCATACAGTGTATAAGATATAATATATTATAAATCATATCCCTACGGCTGAAGGACTTAGGTCGATGGCCATTTGTGTAATTATTGTAATTTTTTACCAATAAAGAACATTTATTATTATTATTATTATAAATCATATTTATAATGACCAGAGTTGATACTTTCAATACAATAACAGGGTTGGACAACAGGAATATTAAATTATTTCTAATTTTTGGTCAGTTTGTTTAATACATATTTATGCTGAATAAGATTATATGTCTGTATACAGATATAATCTTATTCTCTTATTTGGCATTGTCTGTATACAGACATAATCTTATTTGGCATAGATATGTATTAAACAAACAGCCCAAAAATTAGAAATAATTTAATATTCCTGTTGTCTGACCCTGTTATTGTAATGAAAGTATCAACTTGGTCATTATTATTTCTTATTCGGCATAGGTATGTATTAAAGAAACTCACCAAAAATAATTTAAAATTACTCTTGTCCGACCCTGTTATTGTAATGAAAGTATCAACTCTGTATATTACATAGTAGAGAATCTCTATGTTAGTTTCTGATATTATTCTACCAAATATTACATACAATTTTTTTATAATAAAATTTATTAATATATTTATATACTTAATTTATTAAAACAATTTTTAAAATTAACTACTCGTCTATCCATTTTTACTTTATACCAAGATTAATCCTATATGAAATATGTATACAGTGCGGTCCAAAAGTCACCCCCCCCCCTTTTAACTTTTGAACGAGTTGAGATATCGACTTCAAATTTAGAACTCTTAAATAAGACAACTTAAACTATATTTTAGCATATATTTGATATTTTCAGCTCTTAAAATGTGGGCATGGGGGGACATTTTTGTTAAATGAAAATAAAATTCTCTATTTACACTAACATTTTTTAATTTTTTAAAAACGTTTTTTAAGGTTTTGATTTTTCAATTTTTTGTGCTAAAACATTCGATTTTTTAAGTTTTTTTATAAATTTTTATTTATGTCAACTAAAATTAGTTTAAAAGTATAATTAACATTTTTTTATGATGAAATTAGGCATTTTTAAAAAATTATTTGTTTTTTTTAGAGGAATTTTGTCATTAATACCCATTTTCAACCCCATTTTAAACCCATTTTTTTTTTAATTTAAAAATATGGAGTTAAATGGAGAATTTTATAAGCTTTAAAATGATGTTTTAAACGACCCCCTTTCCATTTAAAAAAATGTGCCCCCATGCCCCCCTGCCCACATTTTAAGAGCTGAAAGTATTAAATATATGCTAAAAGATGGTTTAAGTTGTCTTATTTAAAAGTTCCAAATTTGAAGTCGATATCTCAACTGCTTCAAAAGTTAAGAGGGGGGAGGGGGTGACTTTTGAACCGCTCTGTATAAACATTAAATAAAAATTGATATATATATATATTAAGATTACTACAGTCAAATTTTGGTCTTAAAGGTCTTCGTATGTCCCAAGGTTGCTCCAGCTAAGGCTATTTTAGTATTATATATTTTCTTTGATGCATACTTCCTTATGCTTATCTGCACATAAACTCGCATTTTTATTTCCATAACTTTTTTGGTTATTATCATACTGGATGGCATAATTTCATTACTCTACAATTAAAGACATTAATACTATCAATTAAAAAGTAATGGGAAAATCCCCATCCAAAACCTATAAATATCTACATGTTTTATAGAAAGCTTATGTAATCCTATAAAATTGTTTTATAGGTCGAAGTAGGATTTTTTTTATGAATTGTGTACCTATAGGTTTTTTGGAAAACCTTTTTCCAAGAAAAAATGTGAAAACTTATAGATACTTACACGTTTCATAGGGATTGTCCTACTAAAAATTTCCAGTAGGTCTAGGAAAATATCTGTTCAAAAACATAGAAAACTTATAGATGCCTACGTTTCATACAGATTTTTCTACTTAAACTTATAACAACAAAATAAAACAATTGAATAGGTTTATGCATAGGGATTTTCCAATAGGTCTCTATAATAGGTCCTTTTTGACTGAGAAAGCTGATATGGTCACTACACCACTTGGTTTGGTTTGTTTTAACTTACCCTTTATCCATAGTCAACACAGATCTGTGATAAAACATTATTCCCCACAATCCATATCTTATATATTTATATATAGTCATATATTGTTTTTAGATTTATATTCAGTAAAAATCAAAAGTTTATTTATATTTTTCAAAGTTAACCTCATCTTGTGATTTTGACGTCTGTGTTAAAACTTCACTGTCCAAGATAACCAACGTAATAAAAAAACACCAGATAATACCAATAAAACTGTGGATGTTACTGTAAACAGAGACACGAAAATTCGAGAGAGAGGGAGAGTCGCATGTGTTAGTCACTTTGAATACGTTAATATTTTATCTAGTATGTAAAATCTGTGATACAGGCGCAGACGAGGTATTCCCTACCAGTAACTGGTCACCCATCCATGAACTAACCGCGAGCAAATATTCGACGTAGCGTTCATCGATGGGTAGACCATCCAAGTACTAACCGCGCAGGCTTTGCTTGGTTATCCATTTAAATAGCAAAGCAACTCTCGGCGCAGCTTGGGTCTCCATCCGGAGACTGAGCGCGTAGATCGTTGCTTGGCTATTTGAATGGATAGTAAAATATGAAATATACCGACATTTAAAATTTTACAATAATGACAATATACAGTTAACAATTTTCATTCGAGAGTAGAATATTCGGCTTCCATGCAGTTCAGGGTAGTTCATTGGCTGATTTGCTTGGTTATCCATTTAAATAGCAAAGCAACTCTCGGCGCAGCTTGGGTCTCCATCCGGAGACTGAGCGCGTAGATCGTTGCTTGGCTATTTGAATGGATAGTAAAACATGAAATATACCGACATTTAAAATTTTACAATAATGACAATATACAGTTAACAATTTTCATTCGAGAGTAGAATATTCGGCTTCCATGCAGTTCAGGGTAGTTCATTGGCTGATTAGGATCATAATCGAGGGCGATGCACAGGATCTCATTCTGGTGGTCTTCCATGAGGGGAAATTGCTTTTTAGCAAGACCCCTCATGAAATAAACCACCTTTGGAACTCCAGAATCACTACGAATGACGTCATTTCTGACGTACCTTGGTGCTCGAGTAGAAACCCGAAGCGGATCCAGTTGACTGACATAACATTATGTACTAAATGTATCACTTGTGGTCAATAAATATTACTATTACTATCTTGTTTTTTATGTTTGGACCGTCTCCGCTCCGGAGAACGTCGTCGGCAAAGCGAGGGCGTTCTTTATGTGGGACTTAAAGATCAGGGCTTTATCTAGAGTTATACCAAGATACTTTGCTTCTTCGCTCCATGGGATTATTCGTCCCATGAGTAACAGCCTTGCCGTCGGCTGGATTCACCTGCATGTGAAAAGACCGCTTGGGTCTTGTCGGGGTTAAGTTTCATGCGCCATTTGTCCCACCAATATTCTACCTCGTCCAACGCGTTCTGCAGTGCTAAGCTTATTAGCTCCGGATTTCTAGATCGGTATAAGTTAAATGTGTCCTCGGCAAAGTATTCGACGAGCACATTCTGTACTTGAGGTACATCAGAAAAGTCAATAATAAAGATCTTGGGTCCCAGCACTGAGTCCTGCCCAACGCCCGCAAGGATGATCCTGATCGTTGACATTGCCATGTTTATGACCACCCTGAACTTTCTATTTTTAATATACGATGGTAATAGTTTTACCTTATAGGGAAGCCGAACATTATCATTTTGTATAAAATTCCTAGTAGCCAGACACGGTCAAATGCCTGTCCAGGAGAACAGCACCAGCGGCTTCTCACCTGTTAACAACCTCACCGATAAGCTCGCTGGTGTTTACGAGTTGTTGTGTTGTGGAGTGGTCTCGCCTGAATCCAAATTGGGTATTCGGTATTACTCCGGCCTCCTCTATCATCAAGTCTACTACTTATTATTTTCTCGGCCACCTTGGCAGCATTCGAAATTAGGCTGATAGTCTATAGGATTTAACCTAGGAAGGATTTTTCCCGGGTTTGGAGATAAGAATAACGTCTGCATTATCCAAGCTTTTGGAAAATGATAAAGCCTTAGGGATTCATTTATGTACGAGGTAGAGCCACTACTATTTTACCTTGCAGGGCCTTAGCGGCCCTGTTGCTGATCCTGTCGTCTCCAAGTGCCTTACTTATTTTAGTGTGTTTTATGATATCTTTCACTTGGGGCAAAGTGGCTGGGACGAAAGTATCCTCAACAGGATCCTCAAGGGCCTCCCTAACCATATGCTTGACGACGTTATTGTGTCTGAGAAAATTTTCGTATGGGGGATTTTGGGGAAAATTGTGCTGCCAGATGGTCGGCAAAGGCCCCCGCTATACCCATTCGTCGGAGTACTTTATACCACTCCGGGTGGATAAAGGAGGGATGGTGGATTTTTTGTTGCGGACGGACCTTGACATTTTCCACATGAAACCATCTTCAGGGTCTTTTATTTTTATTTACTAATGAGATCTTTAATGGACTGGGGCATGTCATAACGGTGTTTGATGCTGACGGTCTTAGTCCTCGTCGCCTCAGCTATGGCTGCAGAAATGGTCCTCTGCCCTTCGTCGTCTAAATCAGCTGTGTAGCAAACTTGCTCCGTTTAAAGGCGCCTTTATATTTAATATTTTTATTTCAAAACGGCTGCGCAGTGGGCGAGGAAAAAAACTGGGACAAAATTCGGAATTTTTGCGTACGACTATTTTTTGATTCTACTGATTTTGAATATAATAAAAAAAAAAGTTCTGCGAAATTGGGGTGATCCAAAATTTTATTAATGTTTAGATCTTTCTAAAAATGTGTCAAATGGCTTCTTTTGATTATGTTAATCACGAACATTGTCATCCGAGCTCGAAAAGCGAGGTTGTGAACCGTTTTTTTTACCAAACTTTGAATAGTTGTAATACTAGTAGGTATAGTTAACATTTTATGAACTGGACTCTTACTGGAATTTTTGAAATGCAAGGTTGCCTATAGAATACACGCAAAATTTTACCTCCGTGCCTCACATTCCAGGTGCCAGTTAGTAAAATGTAGACATTACTAGGGTTCTGGGGTTTATATACCATGGCTTTTTTAAATCCATCAAGGTGGGCCTTAAAAAAGTTAAATAAAAAGTCAAACACCCCATTTTAAAAGGTGGCACGCAGGGCGCCTTATATTTCTATTCAGTATAAAAAAACTATGTAAAAAATGTGGCAACTTTATTTGCACAAAACCCTTGTAAACTAAAGTAATCAATGTTTTAATGCAACGATTTAAAATTACTCGGTATAAGCTTCTTTTATCTAAATCATAAGGGCAAACCAGGACAAACTAAAAGGCTAACTGTATAATATTTCAAAAATTTGCATGTTATTATAATCCTCGCGGCTTCACAACAGAGGAGTATTATACGTTTTCTTCGCACGGTGGGCTTTAAGCTTACGGAGATGAAAAAATCGAACACCCCATAACTGACAACGGGATATTGTTTCTAATGCTTTCAGAATTACATGTTCGTTGAGAACAAAATCGTAGGTGTAGCCGTTTTTTATTCCATCAAGAATTAGTATATTAGTATATATGACCAAAAAAAAAAATCAAATTAAAAAGTTTAAAGGTCTCACCCCTTAAATTTGTTTATTGGGGTAAGAGTCTTATCCCTATTTTTTTTCAAAATTTTTGAAATAATCTAGAGGTCGCTCACAGCCATTTTTCAAAAAATATGTTTACTTAGTCTTTTTAATTTTTTTTAAGGCCCAGTAGTAGTAGTAGTAGTAAGGGTGGGGAGGCTACAAGCCAGGCAACTAGGCCATTATGGCCCTTTTTGCCAGCCCCGAGCTGTCCCAGCCACACATCTACCCTACTCCCTGCCTAAACCTGCCGGACCTCCTTATAAAGGTCGCGATATCTGTCCAGGCAAGGGTACGCAACTCCTCTTTTCGGAGAGTTGCCACTCCGAAGATCTCCTGTCGTATTCTGCCGAACCGATCGCATTGTCCTAGGAAATGGAAGGACGATTCTTCGTCTATCCCGCAACCCGAACAGACGGGATCGTTACCGACCTTCATCTTGAACAGGTGCCTTCCTAGTCCACAGTGACCCGTGAGGATCCCTGTGAGCTGGCTGATCGTGGCTCGGCTTCTTCCTAGTAGCCACGCGGTTTTTGACTTATGTTTGTTTATGTTTATGTTTGTTTTTAACCTCGTACTATTCTACTTAATTAAGCATCCCCTAAGTCCAGGACTTGTGTGGGCTAATAGTAGAGGGAACCACCGGCTTTAATTGACTTTCGAACCAATATATCTAGGGAGTACGCCTTCGCCAAATTTCAATTATTAATTAACTGAAAAAGTCAATCGGCGCCAGTGAGGTTTGAACTCACGATCATTAGATCAGTGTCAGGCTATATCGATGCCATTGACCACTGAGCTAAATCTCCCATAAAACTTGCTTGGACCGGAAAGGAAGTCCTTTGCCTGTCTGCAGTTCGTGACCGTTGACCAGCTTTCCCTTAGTTTTTATCCAGCCCACGTGTTGAGGGCTGATGTGACTTGTTTCCTTGTAATACCAAGCATGGGTTCGGGTCCCATGCACGGAGTTTCGGCTCCGAGCCTGGCAAGTTCGTCTGCCTTCTCGTTGCCTGGTATCCCGCTGTGTCCAGGGACCCATACAAGGTGGACTCTTTTGTTCCTCGCTAGCTCCTCCAGGGCTTCTATGCATTCCTGCACAAGACTGGATCTTGTGCGGGGTGCACTGAGAGCCTTGAGGGCTGCTTGGCTGTCGGAGCAGATGTATACATCTGATCCGTTACTCCCTAGAACCTCTTCGCATCTTGCCGCTTCCTGTATCGCAAAGACTTCCGCTTGGAATACCGTGGGGTACCTGCCGAGCGAATAGCTCTTTTGAACCCCCGTGTCTTGTACAAAGAAGCCTGCGCCCGAGCTTTGCGTGCTTTCCATCCGGGAGCCGTCTGTATAGCACACTTTTGCGTTTTGGGCAAAATTAACTTCCTTGTTCTCCCACTCGTGTTTTGTTGGTATAGTGAGAGAGAATGCTCTGTCAAACCTTAATCGGTCTTCCGCCTCTATCACCTTGATGCTGCTGATAGGTAACTCTACTCTGGCAACATCGGCGATTTTTGTATGTCCGTAGACTGCCCCTTCACCCAGCCAGCATCCAACATCTCTCATTCTAAGGTAGCTAGCCATTGCCTCCCTCCTTATGCAGGACGGAAGCGTTGGCAGCCCCAGTAGAACTTCCAGTGCTGATGTGGGGGTCGTCCTGATTGCGCCGGTGGTCCCGAGACACGCTAGTCTTTGGATCTTACTCAGACTCCGAGCTACTGTGGTTTTGCTAAGGCCCAAGGCTTTTTTATTTAAATCTTTTTAACACGAAACGGTATAAAGGGATAGTAAATTGCTAACCTCGAAAAAAATTTTTTCTTTCAAAATGGCGGAGCTGTGCCCTATAAAGTTTGAAAATTCACGTTTGTTGAGAACAAAATTGTAGGTGTAGCCGTTTTTTATTCCATCAAAAATTAGTATATTAGTATATATGTGACCCAAAAAAAAATTTAAAATTATAAAGTTTGGAGGTCTCACCCCTTAAATTTGTTTATTGGGGTAAGAGTTTCATCCCTAATTTTTTTTCAAAATTTTTGAAAAAATCCAGAGGTCGCTCACAGCCATTTTTCAAAATATGTTTGCTTAGCTTTTTTTATTTTTTTTTAAGGCCCAATGATGTTTTATTTAAATCTTTGTAACACGAAACGGTATAAAGGGATAGTAAATTGTAAACCTCAAAAAAAATCTGAATTTTTCTTTCAAAATGGCGAAGCAGTGCCCTTTAAAGTTTGAAAATTCACTACATTGCTTGATTTTAGGTCTAATTACAGGCACAAAAAAATGTTTTTCATTGTCTTCAAACATTGTGCGTGTAGCCCAATATGTCCTCACATAAAAACAACTATATTTTTTTTATCGGATATACAGGGTATCTACAAAAAATAATATAAACATTTTTTTAACATTTTTGAGAGATAAATTCGGTTTTTAGTGACAGGGTAGGACTCAGAATAATGTAACTTCTATATAACGCGTTACATATAAGTTCCCTTATTTTGAGTCTTACCCTGTCACTAAAAACTGAATTTATCTCGTTTATCTAGTGGTTTTTATGTGAGGACATATTGGCCTACACGCACAATGTTTGAAGACAATGAAAAACATTTTTTTGTGCCTGTAATTAGACCTAAAATCAAGCAATGTAGTGAATTTTCAAACTTTAAAGGGCACTGCTCCGCCATATTGAAAGAAAAATTCAGATTTTTTTTGAGGTTAACAATTTACTATCCCTTTATACCGTTTCGTGTTAAAAAGATTTAAATAAAACATCATTGGGCCTTAAAAAAAAATAAAAAAAGCTAAGCAAACATATTTTGAAAAATGGCTGTGAGCGACCTCTGGATTTTTTCAAAAATTTTGAAAAAAAATTAGGGATGAAACTCTTACCCCAATAAACAAATTTAAGGGGTGAGACCTTCAAACTTTATAATTTTAAATTTTTTTTTGGGTCACATATATACTAATATACTAATTTTTGATGGAATAAAAAACGGCTACACCTACAATTTTGTTCTCAACAAACGTGTAATTCTGAAAGCATCAGAAACAATATCCCATTGTCAGTTATGGGGTGTTCGATTTTTTCATCTCCGTAAGCTTAAAGCCCACTGTGTTCGGAGACCGAAAGAAGAAATTTTTTGTCCAAAATCAATTTTTTATGCACCAAAGTGCGTTATATACTATTCTAAACAACTTTTCAAAATGTCTGTCCATCTGTCCATACGTCACGTTTTTTTGTCGGCACGATAACTCAAGAAAGAATTAATGGATCGACTTGAAATTCACATGAAAAATCAAACTTGGTAAGGACATGTAAGCCTATTGAAACTTAAAGGACCCCCCGCCAGAAAATCTTTGACCAACTTCATTGTTTGAGGAAAAATTAATTTATTAAGATGTAGATCTACAACATCTATCACTTTCCACAAACTCAAAAACTCCAGTATACCAATTTCCACGAAAACCATCCTCCACCCCTAAGCGGGTGGATTTAGAAAAAAATATTTAAGTCTTAGTTTTAGCTACCTCGAAAACGCCAATTGGGGCTTATATAATGATATATAAATTTTTAAGAAAACTAAGCCTTGCTTCTCAGGGAGTGGAGTTAAAAAAATATTATCGGATACACTTTTAGCAACCTCATAAACCCCAACATACAAATTTTCACGAAAACTACCCCCCGCACCTCAGATTTAGTTTCGTCCTCTTCAAAAACCCCTCACCCTCACCCACGAAGATTTTTGAAAAAATATTGTATTTGCCCCACCCAAATGTTTACCAAAAACAATCCCGAGCGAGAACTTTTAGTAACATACCTGTGTGCCAAATAGAAGTCTCTATTTTAAAGTATTTTTAAGTTATAGTGCCCACAAGATTTCCCGGACAGAACCACCGATCAATTGACCGATCGACCGACAATTTTTTTTGCTCGAATTTATCTCTACATAAAAAGTCATAAAATGCAAAAATACGCAAAAAAAATTAAAAAATTTTACATCAATAAAAGACTTTCCCAAAATTAAAATAGGAAAGCAATAGGAATAAAAACAAACTAAGAAAAAGGTCAATCGCACTAAATTTGAAAATCCCCCCAAAAACGAAAAAGTTATAGGGGACTGTAAAAAAAAATATTAAAAATAAAATAAAAAATAAATAGAAGAAAAAGTGCTGTCAACGTATATATATATATATATATATATATATATATATATATTTTTTTTTTTTTTTTCAGGAAACATTACCCTTATTAACACGTTAAGCGCCACAGTAGATACTAGTGTCTGCATTATATGCCTTTTACAGGGACACCGGTGTCTGCTTGGCGCTTAACTTGTTCAGAGAGTCAATCATACCAAATTAAAAAAAAAAAATATTTAAAAACAAAAAATTACAGAAATTTCCTAATACTGGTGAAGTTAAACTTAAGTATATTAAAGTACTAGTTTCATAACATAAGTTTTTAACGCACGAGTACAATTTTAGAAAACGAGACACTTGCGGCTAGTGCGCTAAAAACTTGTTATGAAACGAGTGCTTTATACAATTTTTTCTATTTTGCTCTAAAATTTAATAAAACTTACATTTAAATTGATGACTGATTTAGGGATTTTTGTTTTGGATTGGCATTACAGTTTTCACCATCTTTAAAATTCTAAGAATAAATGATAATTTGATATATTTTATAGTCATCTCTTCTCATTTTTACTGCAATTAACCAAGCCACAATTTTAACATGGTAAAAATAACCTAAACACAAAATTTTGTAGAAAATTCAACTTTAAAGCGATGTTGACATTTGCACAGAAAACGTCAAGCGATAGGCCAGGTCTGTTGCCAACCCAAAAGAACAAAAAAACAAATTCTTGTGATTATGAGCTTATAAGAGTCGCAAAATAGAAAATAGTATATTAAAGTACTAGTTTCATAACATACGTTTTTAGCGCACGAGTACAATTTTAGAAAACGATCCGCTTGCGGCGAGTTTTCTAAAGTACTAGTGCGCTAAAAACGTGTTATGAAACGAGTGCTTTATACAATTTTTTCTATTTTGCTCTAAAATTTAAAAAAACTTACATTTAAATTAATGACTGATTTAGGGATTTTTGTTTTAGATTGGCATTACAGTTTTCACCATGTTTAAAATTCTAAGAACAAATGATATTTTGATATATTTTATAGTCATTTCTTCTATTTTTTACTGCAATTAACCAAGCCACAATTTTAACATGGTAAAAATAACCTAAACACAAAATTTTGTAGAAAATTCAACTTTAAAGCGACATTGACATTTGAACGGAAAACGTCAAGCGATAGGCCAGGTCTGTTGCCAACCCAAAAGAACAAAAAGTACAGACCTCTTATGGGCCTATAAGAACACGCAAAATTCTTGTGATTATGAGCTTATAAGAGTCCCAAAATAGAAAATAGTATATTAAAGTACTAGTTTCATAACATACGTTTTTAGCGCACGAGTACAAGTTTAGAAAACGAGCCGCTTGCGGCGAGTTTTCTAAACTACTAGTGCTCTAAAAACGTCTTATGCAACGAGTGCTTTATACAATTTTTTCTATTTTGCTCTAAAATTTAAAAAACTTATATTTAAATTGATGACTGATTAGGGATTTTTGTTTTGGGTTGGCATTAAAGTTTACACTATGTTTAAAATTCTAAGAACAAATGATATTTTGATATATTTTACAAGCATCTCTTCTTTTTTACTGCAATTAACCAGTCCACAATTTTAACACGGTAAAAAATAACCCAACACACAAAATTTTGTAAAAAATTAAACTTTAAATCGACATTGACATTTGCATGCAAAACGTCAAGAGATAGGCTTTT
Source organism: Brachypterus glaber (assembly GCA_958510825.1). Classification (NCBI taxonomy): domain Eukaryota; kingdom Metazoa; phylum Arthropoda; class Insecta; order Coleoptera; family Kateretidae; genus Brachypterus; species Brachypterus glaber. The sequence continues at coordinate 73,497,988 of OY294044.1, forward strand.
GTATGTTGCCAACCCAACAGAAAAAAAAGTAGAGACTTCTTATGGGCCTATAAGAACACGCAAAATGCATGTGATTTTGAGCTTATAAGAGTCGCAAAATAGAAAAAAAATCTATTTGCAACTGCAAGGAGCATACTGTAGGATGAGAAGCATTATATATTTTTACTGCTTGTCTAGATTCTTAAATTAAATTTTTAATCAATTTAAATTTTACCAAAAAGTTTCTTAGTACATATTTACATAAAAAGCTGCGAAATTTGATTCTTTTAAAATCCTAAAAGCTTTTATGACACCGTTTGATCCATAAATAAAGCCACGTAGGTTAGCATTCTTTTTCGTATTTACACCTACTCTAATGAGAAAATGAAAAATTATTCATGGGCTATATTTGATATCATTTTGATACCTTTGTTAAACAGTTTAGAACTGAGAAAGTGAAGTGTGTGTGTAAGTGTTTTTAAGAGGTATAGGATAAAATGTCGTACAGCACACGTGAGGTAAGTAAAATTATATACTCAAAAATTAACCCACTCGGTCCAAGGGCCTCATGGGTCAACAATGTCTTACTTACCTCACTTGTACTGTAAATAACTATTATCCAACACATCCAAACCAAACTTTTTATATTTAAAATTGTGCTCTTCTACGCAAAAGAGTAAGCAAAACTTTTTTTTTTGCGATCTTAGCATTTTACTTTTCTGCTCGTTACCATGACAGCAAGCGCAAAATTGAATTTTGCCTGCTAGAGTGTAGGCAACCGGCATGTAAATCGTAAAACAGCACGACAAGCTAACTTGACCTGGGACTAAAAACAAAAATCCAGGGTCCAGTGTCAACATTTTATTTTTTTGGCTTTGTCATAACAAAAAATAACATTAGAATCTAATGTTAAGTATGCTAGACTGTAGCATACCGTCCATGATACTGCAGCTCCACGCAACGTCACTTGACACCAATGTAAACACAGTCATGTTTCATTGTTATTCAATAAACATAACAGCTTTTTTCATTTTTGTCAAATGACGATACGCGGTATTGCAGTATCATGGATGATATTATCATATATTTATAATAAATTTTATTTTAACATAAAACATAAAGTTTTCTTGTAAAAAATATGTATTACCATACACAATAAATTTATCAAGCAGCAGTATAAAATACAAAAAAATCTGATAGGAATAAAAAAAATCTTAAAAACAAAAAAAAACCTTTATAAAGTCTTATCCTTAAAAGTAACACAAAAAAGATAAGTTACGAGAATATAAGTATACTCTATTTTATTTCATTATTATGTTCTGTTTCATCAAGCAAGATAGTAAATTAAAAATCGCACAGTAAATAATGAGGACATGACATTCCGCTTGGTGAACAATAGTTTAAATTGTCTATTTACTTGAAAAAAGAGTTTTTTAAAATTCTAATTTTTTCATGCCTCCGGTAACGGCTACTTCGATCTGACCCGTGGTGATAAATAAGTGATAATAAATTGTGGTGGATATTTAACAGCATATAGGGACTTCTAAGGTATTATCCAATCATGCTTTAAAATACTTTTGTAAATTTTTTGCCACTTTTCTTTGTCATGTTTGGACAAAGCCTCAGAACATACATTTTATCATATTTTTATTAGTAATTATAAAAAAATTGCAAAAGTTTATATTATATCTGAATGATATGATATAAAAATATGACCTATTTTTTCAAGACATATTTATACAATACTCCAAATTTACGCAAAATTCCGTTTTACACCAGAAGATCTACTTACAAAGCTAAACTAAACCTAGTAACTTTTTTAGTTAATAGTAAGGAAATGAAACAGGGTATAGTAGTAAAATTTATTTCGGACCCTTGAGAACACATTTGGTACGGGAGTTGGCCACATGGGGCAATAGGTCCCGGAACTAAAAACAAGGCTTCAGTCCCGGGAAATTCCCCAAACTTAAGATGGTCTTAGGACCGTAAATAAAAGTCCCAGTATTTGGACCACAAAATGAAAAAAAAAGTGTTATTATTTTATTTTTTTTTGGTTTCGTGTTGCGAAGAAAAACATATATCATATATTTATCACTTTATCAAGGAGGTGCACGCATTTTTTTTTTCATACACAGTAAAAAAACACATATCTTGCCATAGACCGATTCGTAAAATTTTTCATAGTAGAAAATATAATTTTCTATAAAATGAAATAATCTGTAAATGGTAATGTTTGTATTTGTATTTGTATTTGTATTTATATTTGTATTTATTTATAGTCATAAAGGGACCTTTTTACAAGGTATTTTATACCCAAGACTGTTAAAATTACAATAAATCTAGTTAAACAGTATCATCATTAAAGACACTTCTTGCCATTTTAAAACTATTTTTCAAATAAGTCAATTCAGGCTAATTCTTCATTATATGTTGCACATAATTACTTCTTTTATCGTTTTACTAGCCTTCCAGTAAACATTTGATCATCATTTTCCAAAAATATAATTTTTATGTTGTACAAAAATTAAATTAATCTATGTAATCGTATCGTAAAATTAGTTAGTAAACTAGTAATTTTTTACCGTGTAGCCATAACGAGCATGCTAACAGCGCGCTGTTAACAGCGGGCTATATCGCAACTTGTTGTTAATATATTTAACTATGCATATTAACAATAAAACCAAAAAGATAATATATGGGTTTTTATCTTTTTTGCAATCGGCGTTTATCTAAGGTAAATATTTTTTTGTAATATGGGACAATATTGTATTTCTAAATAATCATGTCATGGTTTTTCGATACGGTACACGGTAAAAAATTATTGTAACTTAATATAAAAATAGTTTACTAGTTTAGTTTATTAAGTAATTTTACAGATTATTTTTTAACGTTTTTATCAACCAATCATATAACAATATTTTTGACCACGTGTTTATATCTGTCCAGTCATATTACAGTTATATCGAGAATTTTCTACTGCAGAAAATCTAGTGAGGATTGCTGTAGTATTTTGTTTTTCAGTATTTCTCTTGTACCGTAATTAATACGTTCACTGCCAACGGCTAGTTCTTACAGCGGAGCAATGGGTATGGGCAAGGGAAAAATAGAAAGAATTGATTAATGTTGTTAGGGGCGCCAGTTACTTTAGCTTTTACTCCTTTAGGTAAGTAACAACCTAGTGTAAATACTTAAGCTTTTCAGTTTGAGAAAATATAACCCTTAAATAAAATAAGATAATTCATTTGAGAAATTTATTATAAATAAACTTAATGAAAGCACATCAAGTAATGTATTAATATATATAAAAAATATGTGTAATTATATTAAGATATAATTAAAGAAATCTTAATAAAAATTACTAAATTCAGAAATCATTCGACTTAAATGTATAAAGAAAACATGAAGTTCAGCAAGCACCAAGAAATGTATGTAAACAGCAATCATTTCTTGCAGTGTATAGAAGTCATGCTTAAATTAGAAATCATTTAATCAAAAGTATGATATTTAATAATTAATAAATGAGATTAAATGTTTAAAAAAAATAAGTACCTAAAAATGAACAAAAGCCAGAAGGGCATATAGTATTAAACAATACTATATCAGATCTGATAAAGTTTACAGTTATAAGAATATTGAAATAAAAGAACTTTAAATATGAAATATTGCTTTCAAAAGTTTTTAGAATGACTACTTAGCTGGTTTCTGCAAAATCCATGAGGTATGAATTCCATCGTCTCCATCTGTGCAAGTCTCCCCTATGCTGATGAATTCATTTCTCAAATGAAAGAAAAAAAATATAGGCTGTCCCATCTACTTTGGAAAAATCATCTTCCAGGATAAAATGTACGATTGAAAATGTTGTCCGGGATAAAATATGCTTTTGAAAATTATGTCCAATATAAAATTGTCTGCTAGACGGTTATATAGAATTTATCTATGCCGAAAATTACAGAACCATGTTCCAACAGAACATCACTCCATGCGGAGAACTTGTATATCAAATATACCAAAATAAACTTCAACTTAAGTTAATGTAATTCCATATTAATGGTATAGAAATGGTAATTAATTAATGGTCTAGTAATGTAGTAATAATAATGGTGCTAAAACAATAATTATATCTCAGAAATATTCTAAAAAACAGAAAAACTTAACTTACGTGTCATACTAAGTCTTCGATGTCCATCGAAACGTTATAAATGCGTAATTGTAGAAAATAACAGTTACAATATCTTCCGCATTGTTTAAATATTCATTTTCACTAACTTTAAATAAAAATACATGAAGGATTACTTCGATGATTACAGAAAATAAACACTCGTCAAAATGACACCACCATTGTATTCGAGTTGCTTCAAGAAGGAGGAAAATCGACCTTATTCACTAGTATGAACCCTTCAGGTAAATAAAATCCTATTTCTGAACTATTAGCGACATCTATGTAAGTCATTATCAACTACAGTTTTACCGTATAGGATTCCTAATAAAGGTAACGAAAACTACACCAAAAATTATAACTAAAAAGAATATTTCCTAATAAATCCGTATTAGTGATATCTAACCTCAAAATATTACTCTAAGAAACAAATATAAACAATACTTATTGTTTATCAGCAAAACTAATAAAAATACGAACAGAATACTAAGTGTCCTGTGAACTAAGTATAAACAAAATACTGAATCTAAGTGAGCAGTTCCAGCAAACTATTTTCAACAAATTCTGGATTATCCCGAAGGAATAAGCATACGAAACTTTCCAGGAGAGACAAGCTACAGGTGAAAGCCAGTGAAATCCAACCCTCAATAGACTCTGAAACATATAAAAACCAGGCAAGTCCATAGACAAATGCACTATAGAGAAATAAGTCATATGATTCTTTATTATTAAAAATCATATTCTAATTATGTTTTCTTTATGTTATTTTCAGGTAGAACTATGGAATAGAGACTCATATGGTTAGAATTCAGTTCCTGCTACAAAATAGTCCCAGATACAAAATAGTTCTGTACGTACGTAACTATTTATATACAAAATAAACATAAATTATAACGTAAGTAAACGAATAGTTTAATTAACCCTTGCTATATTACAAAGTGACGATTTATATCGTTACACTCTTTTGCAACAAAATTTCACACCTAAAAATAATTATCAGTATGTATTGGATAAAATTTAATTCTCAGCTCGTGTATTAAGTTAGTTTATTTCGGTTTTTATCGACTTAAAAATAACGTGGATAAAATGCTACTTAATACACTATCTAAGAAAATATTTAATTTTTTTACAATTTTTAAATGTTCGGGACGGACCATACTTTTATTTTTTTTAAGCTAAATTTTGGTACTAAATTTTATTATGGTAAACGACATAAAGGGGGCTTCACTTTCAGAAAAACGCAGTTTTTTAAATACCTTGCACAGGCAATTTTACGCGATCTTAAAAAAGTACTACACACATAAATTGTACCATTTAAATCTTTGTCAGTTGGTGACTTAACTAAGTCATAGATATATAAAACGAAGTATAATAGTCATCTTGTTTGAAACATATTTTTTCAAAGTGTCAAATGGGTCAACATGCTTCACTTAAGACAGCAACAAAAATTAATTTTAACAATATATTTTGAGGCTAATATAAGGAAAATGGCCGAGAAATTAAAGAATTCTACACGCCAGAACCAAAATATATAGAAATGAAGGTTCGGGTCCTTTAAAAGTTTGAACTCCTATTAAATAAGGTACATTGTTGTTTTCGTTATTTTATCAATGTTAATTTTTTAATTTTATATATTTCTGTAATTTTTACAAATGAGAATATATCTTTTTGAAAAGAGAATGTTATTTTATACCGTTTTTTAAATCCACTGACATTGTTCATAACCCTAAAAATTTCATTGTAATAAAGCACTTAACATAGCTAAAAAATTAATTAAAAATTTGGTGACCGCAAAGTTCATTGCTGTAGTACTTTTTTTGATTCCAACTGTACGTGGCCATTTTTTTTTTCAACACTAAAAAATATAATTATAAATACACTACCAGTACAGTTACCAAAGCGATAACATTCCTAACCTAGCACAAACAGAATAAAAAATCTGCATATAATGAAAATTAGAAACATAGTATCTCACGATATACAGGACTATGACATGAGCGTCGTGACGATCCAATTTTAATAATCTAAAAAAATCCTTGACGCTATAACGTTAACGCGTTAGCCACCTATTTTTTAGGCCAATCAATGTTGCTTAGCTTGAATTAGTATTAATAACCAGGCTGGCCTAATTGTATTACGGCAAATTCTCAGTATCTTATAAAATTTCTGGAAAATCCAGATTGATTTAACAAATATAGTTTTTAAGAATTATCTGTTGGTAGTTATTAGTATATTATGAGTTATTATTAGTAACTTTTCCTTGAAACCTGTGAAAAACATTAATAAAATTTTGTATGTAAGAAGTTAAAAATATATTATTTAAGTATTCGGAAATTATTACAAAAATATGTTTATTTTGCAACTGAATAGTAGTAAGTTTTTATTGGTATCGGTAAAATCACAACTTCTTTGTAGTGTTTACAATTTCTAGTGATTTTTTACGTTAGATTTAGAGTGAATACTTCCAATCTCATTGTAATTAATTACAATAACTATTTTGTTTTTATTATTCTATTGTAAAAAAACATTTATTTTGTATTTTTAGTTCATTTACAATATGAATCAAAAGTTTGAAATTAATTGGAAATTTACGACAAAATTATTAAAAATTATTTGTTTTTTTTTTTTTAATTTATTTGTAAAACTAAAACAAAATGTATGATTGACAATAACATTTTCTGGTGTGTCAGTTGGCTCAGAATTATATAATATTTATATTAAAATATTATTTTTATCTATATTTATTGTTCTTTTTTCATTAGAGCGGTTTTTTAAATGTAAATAGACGTCTATTTCTTCTACTTTAGGTTAGGTTAGAAATCAGTTTCATGTGGTAATATCAATAGCAACGTCGATTACTAATTAATGACGGATTTAAACAAAACTCCTTATCTTGTAAAGTTTTTAAATAAGGCTTAGATATTTGTGTTAAAATTAGGGAAAAGTAGGGTAAAGGTGCGCAGTGGGTAACCTTGCCCACTACCGAAAATTCATATTACGAGGTATTCTGAAACATCCCTGGTATCCATGCTTGAGGTGCCTGTCTAAAAATTTGTTAGCACCAAAAACGGCGACTGACAAATGAAAGTTGTTCACAACATTTGAATATGTGTGAATTGATGTTTGTTGTTATTATTTTGCACGTGTACGAAATAGGACTGTAAATTCTTGACATATTATTCTAAAATATATGTATATATTCTTGAAGGATATGATCATTTGCATTTATCCATGCAATTTTGTTAAATTTAATTAAATAGTTTTTGTTATGTAAAGTGATTTATTTTTAAGTCATGATGGGGTAATGATGCCCATTTCCCTCATTCAATTAAATAGTAATAAAATTAAATAAAAAACAAGTTTTTAAAGTTAAAATCTTTCTAATAATTACATGTTACCTATGAATAAAAAGTAGAAAATAAAATAGATATACAAATGTTCAAAAACCAGATTTTTAAAAGAAGTGTTTTGGAAACGTTCTTTAAACGATCAATAATTTCAAAACCTTTCTTTTACAAATTAAGTTTTTAAAAAGCTGTATACGTATCTTGTGTTTAATAAATATTTTTTGCATTATTTTCGGTTTTTATCTATTGTACATAATTCGCCAATAAGTGTGCACCAGTGCCCTTTGGGGTGGGGAATTGTGCGCAAATGCACTTTTGTAGTTTTACATTTTTATTGTGATTATGGTAAAAGCTACCTAAGTTTTGATGATACGTTAAGATAGTCGTATAAAGGCTTCTTTTGCCACTTATAATTTTTTTATTATATTCATAAGGTGCCAATCATATCAAGTTCGCTTAGGTGTGCACCGTTACCCTACTTTCCCCTACTGATTTAAAATGGTAAAATAAAAAATAAATGTTTTTAACTTATTGTCCTATTTTATTGTGACGAAGTTAGTATACTACTAGTAGATAAGTCATAAAATACTAAATATATATATTTAGAATTTTTATAGAGGAATTTTCTGCACAGAAAAAAATACCATTTAATTTTTAATAAAAAAGCCCCATGGTAATTTTAAAATTCTTCGTGATCTGAGCTCTTAGATCTTACAGGATTATGTATCAAAAGTCCACCCTGGTTGCCCAAACGGAGTTCCTAAATAAAATTGCTAAAAAGCAAAAACTTGATTGGCCTAGTTGTTTTGACTTTATGCTGATACGTCTAAGTATAGACAGTTTCGGTTGTTAGTCATTTGGCGGCTTTCATAGTTCACGTTTCAGTTCTAATACGTTTAGTTAATCATTTATTAAAAAAATTTCCTTTTCATTTATTATTATTTAAAGTGCAAGTTAATGTTTTGTTTTTGAAATAATCAAGTAGTTACAATATAATAAAGTGAAAACTTGCAGCATCTGATTGCAAGCATTTTTATTGCAATAATTAAGGTAATTATTTAAAAATGTTTATTTGTTTTTCAACATTGTTAATATAAAAGGAGCCAATATGAGTGGAACGTTGGAATGTTTCGTTATTTCTAAAGTCCCAAAATAAACGAAGTTAAAATTTATGGATTATTGTATTTTTTTTAAGTCGCAGGGCCTGGGAGTCGTGGTACTTAAAAAAATAATTTTTGACTCATAATTTTTTAAAAATAAATTGCTTTTTAAACATATTATGTAAATATTTATTTATCAGACTTTGCCGCCATATTAGATCAGCCATTTTAAGTTTTTCTTTTTATTAAATTCATCCAAGTTTACCGCCTTATTGGGGCATCCATTTTAAATTATTAATTTTTAATAATGAATTTAGTTTAAGCATCCTTAAAAACCCCTAGAAATTAATTTTTATCAAAATCCACTGTTATTGATTATTTTTTTATGTGTAGCCCATCACGGAAAAAAAAAATTATAGCTAGGAGCGCTATAACACACATACCAAGCAAATTATAATCGCTTATTATATAAATACAAGGCTTTCTCTTACAATTATGGCAGTCAGTGTAAAAATTTATATGAAATACTTTAATTGTTTAGTGAATAATAAAATATAACAAATAGTATGGCATTTATAGCTTAAATAGATTTAATTATTGTCCGTGCTAATAATTTTTATAATATAATAAAATTTCTGTAAATTTATAATAGTGCCTGTAATAAATATAATCGTGTCTGTAATATATATAATCGTTTCCAATTTATTTTTAACATTATTAGTTATTGTGTCCCTTATAATCTATAGCTTAAATCACTATAATTTGCCACTGTTACCAAATATCTTATAATGTATAGCGCAGAGCCCACTAATTTCTTTCCGTGATGTTAGAGAAAAACCTCCACGGGATTTTTTTCAACTCCCCGTTTTGAAAATATGATTTTTTTATTCTTTTCAAAAATTTTAAATTTTTGCGGTTTTTGCCATTAAAAAAAAATATTTTTTTCTATCAAATTTTATCAAATTAGTTTTTTCCAAGATGGCCATTTTTCTTGAAAACTCCATTTATTATTTTTTTTGAAAATTTCAGGATCAACTACTAATTATTAGTACTTTATATTAAAAAAATAAAAAAATAGCACTTTTTTGTTATTTCTTTGCTACAACCAATAATATTCCCAAAAAACGGAATTTTACCAACATTTTTGGACTTTATACGCAGAAGACTTGGAAAAATTCTTGTTTACTGGTTCAAACCACTGTCTGCATGTCCTATTTTATGCCCGTTTCATGAAAATAGATTTGTAAGATATACAAAAATATTGTATTTCAATATATTATATTGTCATCATATCCGCGCCGATCCAGGTAGGGCTGACGGCATGGGTCACGGATTTGTCTGATTATTTTTTTATGTGTAGCCCACCGATGTGTAAGAAATATCTCCACGGGATTTTATTCAAAAACGTCCCGTTTTAAAAATATGAATTTTTAAATTTTACTTTTTTAAATTTGACATTGGCGTGCAATAACTCAAAAACTATTTAATCTGGAGAATTGCGGTTTTCACTATTATCATGAAACGGACATAAAATAGGACGTAGACAGTGGTTTTAACCGGTAAACAAAATTTTTTTCACGCCTACTGCGAATAAAGTTCAAAAAAGTTGGTAAAATTCCGTTTTTTTGGCCATAGTATTGGTTGTAGCAAAGAAATAACAAAAAAGGGCTATATTTGTATTTTTTTTTAATCAAAAGTACGCATAATTAGTAGTTGATCCTGAAATTTTCAAAAAAATAAAAAATGGAGTTTTTGAGAAAAATGGCCTTAAATTTTTTCGCCGCCATCTTGGAAAAACAAAAAACTGTCAAAACTAATTTGATAAAATTTGATAGAAAAAAATATGATTTGTTTAATAGCGAAACCAGCAGTTCCCTAAGGTTAAATAGTTTGTGAGTTATTGCACTTCAATGTCACATTTTCGAGAAATTTAAAAATTTTGAAAACAATTAAAAAAATCATATTTTCGAAAAAGTGGGATTTTGAAAAAAATTCCCTGAGGGTTTTTCTCTAACATCGATGGACTACACATAAGAATCCAGTACCGTGATTGGCTTACAAGATACATGGCCGCACATCAAGCCAATCACGGCATCGCATTCGCATTATGTATTATGTATTACGTTCTTATGCGGTCCTGTGAACATGCACTTATTGCTGTTATCCATAACCTTATAATCCGTGATTCTAAATAGTGACACGTGGATGTTAATTTATCTATATTTAAAACTAAATAATGTCAATTTTAATTTATTATAAAAGAAAAGAAAAATACATAATGTATACTAGAATTTGTTTTATATTTATTTATCAGGGATTTCTAAATTGATTTTATCGATCAGCAACAAAAAAATCGGTCTGCGACGAACTTAAATGGTGGAAAGTAACAAATTTTATGGTCGAGAAAAATATATTTAATTTTTTCCACCATAGCATTAAAACAGTATTTTCTAAACAATTTATTATATTATTCACAGCGCCTGCCGTAGAGTAATATTATATGGTAGTATCGAATTTTCAAAAAATTTCAAAAATTGTCCTAGGCAAAAAATTCTTGGATATAAATTTGTTTTATGAAAAAATAAGCAATTTTTTTTTAAATGTCCTAGACGGACAAACAGACAGACGCGTCTGTCCGTCTGTCCCTCTGTCTGTCCAATGTCACGATTTTTGTAGACGATAACTCAAGAACGAATAATCCGATCCCTATTGTTTTTGAAAGTACTCCTCCTAAAAACAAAAAAGTTATGAAGGGTTAAAAAAATGGAAAAAAGCCTAAAGAAATTTCCGATTAACGTAACTTTTTCAGGAAAAATTACTTTTATTATAAGGATCAATTCTCCTAATTTTAAAAGTAATCTCCCTAAAAACAAAAAAGTTATGGGGGGGTTAAAGTATTAAAAATGTCGAAAAAAGCTGAAAGAAAATTCCGATTAACGTAACTTTTTCAGGAAAAATACTTTTATTATAGGGCTCAATTCTACCAATTATGAAAGTAATCCCCCTAAAAATCATTTTCAAAAAATTTGTTTTCATTTTTATATTCGTTTTTAGCAAAAAGAAAATAAAAAATTAAATTAATTTTTATTTTAATTTTTCATTTTTCGTACACAGGGGGCTACACGCATTAATAAGATTTAACAAAAATGTACGCAAGGTAAGTATTTTTAGTATTTTTATGTAGTCTAAAGTTTTCAGATCAAATATTTTTTTACCGTTAAATAATACATTTTCCCTCTTGGGCATAATCTTAACATTTCTTCAGGAGGACTTCAACAATTTCCTGAAAATTTTATTTTACTTGATTCTTATACCTTTATTAACGCAGAATGTGCTTATGTTATTTATCCAATATTTACCGTTTTCAAGAAAAATGCAAAATAATAAATGTAAATCTTTGCGTTGGGTAACTTTTAAAACCAATAAGCGAGTTAATTTTAGTTAATTTAAGCCTTTTTCCTTAATTTTTAAAAGCAAAAAAAAAAAATTTTAATACAATGTACCGCAGACTCTTTTTTAAAACTGTTCTAATATGGAGTTTTGTAAGTTTTATCTTAAATTTTGGCTAGTGTTATTTTCTTAATCTGTGGTTCTCAATCTTGCCTTCCCATTTAAAAAAAATAGTATTGTATCGCAATGTAGTCATGAAAAAAATTATTGCTATTATTATTGTTAATTTTCATGTCAACATCTCGATTAGACCTTTTTTTAATTTTGCCAACGGCGCGCGCTGTAAGGCAAATTGTACATTTTATAATTAGGCATTTTGAAGTCACTTTCATTAATTTCTAATTTTTGAATATTATTTAAACAGTAATTGCATGCAATAACGAAACTCGAAATTTGGGATTTTCCAAACTAAAATTTTGATTTAAATTTTATCAAAAATACATTGAAACTTATTTGGAAAGGCTTTTATAATAAAAATATTAAAATTGACAAAAATTATATGAAAAATTGAAAACTGACATTTTACATTTTCACACTAGTCAACAACTAATATTTAAATAAAAAATTAAGGATTTTTAAATGCTTATGAGCAACGTTGTATTGAAAAAAGGTTTTATTTACTTCTTGAATCTAAAATAAGACTGTCAAAGTAAACATTTTAAACTATATTTGCACATGCATCCGTTAAATTAACTTAAAAATTGTATTTTAAAGTGACTCAAGTTTAAGTTTTATATTTATTAATCTGTATTTTTCTCGAAAACGGTGAAAATTGAGTAAAAAGTGTGAGCTTATTTTGATTCTGCGTTAATAGTAGTTTTAGAATCAATTAATTTAAATCTTGCAGGATTAATTTAGTAGTCCTCAAGTCCTCCTGAAGAAATGTTAAGATTATGTCCAAGAGGGAAAATGTATAATTTAACGGAAACAAATGTTTAATCTGAAGACATTAGATTACCTAAGTATGCTATGCATCATGCGTACATTTTTTTATCTTATAAATGCTTGTAGTTCACTGTGGGCAAAATGAAAATAAAAAAAAAGAAAATTTTTGAAAAAAACATTTTTTTTTAACTTTTTTAGGTTTTTCGCAAAAACAAAATTAAAAAAAAAATTGAAAAAATTTTAATTAAAAAATAATTTAAAATGTCCAATGAATCCATGGCAACGAATATGTTTCAAATTAATTTAAAAAAATCGCTCTACCTGGAAGTCCATGACGACTCGCTTGTTTTCTAATTATTTTTTTCGAATTTTGAGCATTTCCAGTTTTGTTGTGTTTAAAAGTAAAAATGGACAAAAAAATCGATTTGGAAGTGTTACCAACGAAGAAATTAATTCCTCTATAAACCAAGTAACACCTAACACAGTTAGGTTTGGAATCAGTTTACAAAACTCTTGGACGCAAAAAATTATTACTTAAATCAAAAGACTTCTGCAGCTAAAATAAAAAATTTAACAAGTTACACCAAAAATTATATAGCACGCTACTGAAAAAATTATCAGCATAAAGCACTAGTGGTATTTCCGATAAAATTTAGCACGTGTGAAAACTTCTAATTAAATTTACAGTAGGTTGCGTTTGGTTTATGATTGTATATTGCCAGCCAAAAATTGCAAGAAAAAATTACTTTGAAAAATTATATAGAACGATACTGAAATAATTATCAGCATAAAGCACTAGTGGTATTTCCGATGAAATTTAGCACGTGTGAAAACTTCTAATCAAATACACAGTAGGTTGCGTTTGGTTTATGATTGTATATTGCCTAAAAAAAAAATACCAGAAAAAATTACTTTGATTGCTAGAAATTACTAGAGGGCGGCACGCGTACTAGCTCAAAAAATTCATTCAAAGTATATCGGAAGAAATAGGTTCGAGAAATTTAAGAAGTTAAAAAATATGAAAAAATGTTCCTATAAAGGTTGGTCCTGAAATGAGTCCTAAGGGATCTACGGCTCTTTAAAATTGCAATAAAAATAAGGTTTTTAATTAATTTAACTTTTGTACCCTTTAAGCTAGAGCGACGAGCTTTTGTATGTATAGTAGTATTAATAAGGGCAAGAAGTTTATGTTAATTTATTTTTTTGAATTTATCCAGAGGCGTGGCTAGACGGACACATTTTTCCCCCAAACTTTTTTATGTATATATATTTTTTTGATTTTTGGTAAAAATAGATTGCTTGAGTAAAAATACATAAAAAATGTCATACAGTGTAACACTGCAGGAGCAACCGTTTTCAAAAAAAAAAGGTATGGCACAAAATGTTACTTTTAGTGTACTAAAAAACTCCTTTAATATTAAATTTGGGTTTTTTGGTGAAGAATACTTTTTTGCTTAGTTTTAAATGAAGAATCTCCTAGCAGCATTAAAATTTTATTGGTGCTTTTTTTGTTCCCCTTTCAATATGTCCATCTTCTAAGGGCCGCAGCTCCCTTAGATCTCATTTCCGGACCAACCTTTATAGGACCTTTTTCTCATATTTTTTAACGTAGAATCACCTATTAAATTTCTCGAACTAATTTCTGTATAACCCTGTATATCATCACAGCTTATATTATGTACTGTACAAGCCGTGAAGCCCGTTCTTCGAACGGGTTAGTTAAAAACTTAAATTAGTTCTCTCTACTAACCTTGTGTAATAATTTCCCACCAATTAAGGGGATAACGGATTATTTTTTTTTTATTTTAATTTTCGATATGAATAAAGAACATTTGTTTTGTAATCAGCGGCCTTAAAAATCCCCATTTAAAGCTAAATTGAATTTTGTCCAGCTTTTTCGGAAATTCCAATCTATTCCTAAAAAACCTACGTGCATGACCCGTAAAAGCGTAATAGAATAAGTCGATCAACAAAAAATAATGAACTTTTTGAGGTCCTTTGTATACATTGTACATTGTACATTGTACATTGTACATTGTACATTGTACATTGTACATTGTACATTGTACATTGTACATTGTACATTGTGCATTGTGCATTGTACATTGTACAATGTACAATGTACACTATACATTGTACAATGTACAATGTACGCTGTACATTGGGCATTGTGCGTTGTTTATTGTACATAGTACATAGTACATTGTACATTGTACAAGTTAAAATAAATAAAATATAATAAAAAATCCAACTAAAAATAACTTCAATAAAAAAAATTGTTATTTAACTTTAAATTATTTTTAACTTCGCCTTAATTATAACCTACTATTTTATGAAGTAAAAAAGAATGAACAATAAATAATAATAAAAATAATAATAATAAAAATAATAATAATAAAAATAATAAAAATAATTATATTTTTTTGCAATACACAAATGTTGTCAAAAATTATCCACTCTTCCTTAATTTGTGTTCTTTATTTTATTACGATATCCAAATAAATTTAACATAAATTATAAAACATAATTGTTTTCACAAAATATTTGAACAAATTTATTATTGTAAAAAATTGGTATAAATATGTAAAAAAATATTATCTCGGTCATAATTCTTATTAAGATTAAAATAAGTAGTGCATTTAATTTCTTTTTTGGTGCAGGCACCTTTATTTTATCAAAGAAAACTACTGTGGTAGGTAGATAAAAGGCTTGAAATGAAAATAGTTTGGGTATTCATAAATTTGTACCATACAAATAAATAAAGATTATTTGTACCTATTTTTACACTTTTTTCAAAGAGAGCTCTCTCTTCGCTAGAGAATAACTAGTAGTTCCATTATTTTCGTAATGGTTGCGACAAATAAAAAATGAAAGACTAAAATTATTTTAAACGTCATATTTATAATATCGTTACATTTTTAATTAATAAATAATTTTTATTTTAAGCTCTTTCGGAGTTTTACTTAAGTTGCGGTTATGGTTAGGATTAGTAATATATTGGTCTAAATTATTTACCAATACATCCGAATGTGTTGGTCACACTGACAGTTACTGTAGTAAACATAACCTATAAGTATTTGTATTTTATTTGTTTTGTCAGGATAAATAGTGAATAGATTGGTAAAAATACAAAAAGATCGTTTTAGTTTGGAAATAGAAAGTAAGATATAAAAAACAGTAGTTAATACTACATATAAGAAAGAAAGAAGATATTAGAAAAAGATGTAATAATAACCAAATGCTATAACCGCTCTCAAAGCACGGTTATAGATTTTACTACCAATTGGTTCGACCGCATGTAACTTAAACTAAAAGCATTTTTGTACAACGTATTTTAATATAAATGTTGTGATTTGAGTTGCTTACTTGGCGATTTAATAGATGATTATTATATATTTTAACATACTGCTGCCAACAAAAGGATTCTTTGTCTTTGACAAACAAAAATTATTTTTTTTTTTCATATTTTTTTTCTAAAAACGAAAAAAAATTTAAATAAAATAATACAAATTTTCGAAAAACAAAAATTAACTTAAACAAGTTTTTGGGAAAAAAAAACGTGCATAAAATGTATTATTTAAAAACTTAAATGACATTTGTATTAAGCTTCATCTTAAAACGAAAAGCAAACTTTAGATTTTCATTTCAGAAAAAAAAATGAAAATATTGACGTTAAAACTTAAATGACATTTAAAAAGTCAACAATTTCAAACCACATTAAAAAAATATTAAAAGGGGTATTTTTTTTGGATTATCCCCTTATACCTCCTCGTCATATGCAATAAGCATTTCTTGATAATTTGTTTTGATTCCAGGTACCTAACTATATGTTTCAAATAAGAAGAGAATATTTTCCCACTACTCATAGTGCCTTGTTTTACCACAGATCGTGCATGGTCGGCGCAAAAGATAAAGGATTTACATATTGGATTAAGTTTTTGCAAACCTTGACATGTCCATAGGAAGTACTCGTAACCTATTTGAAGGAACTTTCACGCAAATCTTAGCAGCTATAACATGTGAGTACCTATTATACATTTTTTCAATTTTACTTTCTCTGATAAAAGTCTTGCGTTAGTAAAAAGAAAACTAAAAAAAAAATATCTCTTCAATTTTTTTTTGTTTTTTGAAAAAAAATATGAATCTAGGTTTAGAGGAAAAAATGGGGAAAAGTGTTCTTTTGTCTGCAGAAACATTTTAATTTTTTTTATTATTATTACATATTATATAAAATATTGCTTTTAACAAAACAAAAATTTTTTCTATAAACTAGCAATTTTAATTTTTTATTTCATAAAAAAACAAGAACTAAAAAAAATATATACGCCTAGGTATATTTGAAAGAGAGTCAATAATTTTAAGGTGATTATACATCAGAAAATATAAAAAAAACTTTTCATTAAAACATGTCTAAAAATGGGTTGTAAGGAAGCTACGACCATTCAAAAAATCGGTTCTTATTTAATAACTAAGGAACCCTTTAGGATATAGGCCTATCTTTACATGTTTTTGTGTCTTTATACTAACCAGGGGACCAGGGGAAAAAATGGAAAAAAATGGAGTTTTTGCATACGGCTATTTTTGATACCGCTGATTTCGAATAAAATTTAAAAAAATCCGCTGCACTAGGGTGGTTCAAAATTGTATTTTTTTTTCGCTCTTTATAAAAATGTTTCAAATGTCTTCTTTTGATCATGTTTATGTAGACCAATGTCTATTTTCGTGAAAATCCTTATTTCAAGATGTTAAGCCATCTGTAAAATAAAATAATTTTTTAATCAAAGAATATATACTTAATTATCCTTTAGTATGTCCAAAAATATATTACATAATTATTAAAGTGTCTGTATCCTAATATAAAGGCCCTAGAAACGTGAAAGAAGTTACCATTTGTTTACTGATCCTTTCCATGGAGATTTTTCTTTAACTTCAGTTATATTATTATTTGGAAAAAATAGCGGATTTTTGCGAAACACGGAGAGAAATAGTTTTTTTAAATACGTATTTTTTACATAGATATTTACAACAAGGTAATGGTAATCTAATAATTTTAGCTAAACCCCCTTATAAAAAATATTTTAAGAGCGTATTCTACAGTGAACATAATAAGAAGTGAAAAAAAAAGCAAAAAAAAAATGATTTTTTTAAACCAAAAATCCTCTTAAACGTCTTGTACAACATTTCGTTGGTTGGTTTAAAAATAAATTAAATTATATGCCAAATACAGGACTAATAAAATATGGGTAATTCTGGTAAAACATACATATTATGTGAGATGCTGGAAAAGCTTAAGTTAAAAAAAATGTAAAATTTGTATTTAAAAGGTTCTTCTTAATTTTACGGTTTTGTAAAATCAGTAGCACTTTATCTATACGTCGTATAACAATACTATTTATCCACGGTCGTGATTAATAGGCCTATTTATCACGGGTCTGTAAAAATAAACCGTTTAAAACTCAAAACGGCCGTGGATAAAGTATAGTATTCTACTCGCGTATAATAGCTATTAATCATTCGGGTGATTAGGCCACTCGCCTATAGGCTCGTGTCCCAAAATTCACCCTCATGGATTAATAGCAATTATTATACTCTATTTGAATAATATACTATTAACAAAATATTAATAACATTAGCAAACTGATATGAAAATTAAAGACTATTTAAAAATTGGTTATTTATAGTCACGATAATTATTATAATATTCTGATATTAAAATGTGATAACTCAAAAATTGTTGAACATTTACACAATTAAGTATTTATCATGATAAAATTCTATAATAGAATTTTAAATAGTATGGGTACTTAGGTAGCTAGTTAAAACGATAGTAATGATTTAATAATCAGTGGTAATATCATAAGTGCATGTTGAATTGTCAATAATTTTTTTACTGTATTAAAAACATATTTTGCTTGGCAATTGTTTAAGTGCATTTTTCGTTTGACGAAAAATGCACGAAAACAATTCCCTTAAACAAAATGTTTTTTTATACACAGAAAAAAAATATGTATAATTAAACATGCACGAATGGTATTTTGAAAGACTATTTCACAAACAAAATAAGGAAGTATATAATTTTACCATGTTTAATGTTGTTTCATATTTAAATTGAAAATTTAAGAACTAAACAACAATATTACTTTACAACTATAATTAAAATTTTAAATCTTAAATTTTCCGTTTAAAACCACGATGTTCACTTGTTCGCGAATGTTGCCAAGTCTAAACTTAGCTTGAGGGATATTTTATGCTTGAGATTATTCCAATTAAATAGTTTTTATCATATATTTTAGTATTTAAATAAAAATCATTGCTGTTTTTGTTTAAAAAGTTTAGTTTTTAACTGAAAAGAAATAAAATAACGGTTGTTTCCACCCTTAAAAAAACAATTTGCAATCGGTTTATAATAAAGTTTGGTAACCCTTTACTGGTACCAGCGCAGTCATTTGATGTTTTGAATCCGTCATTTAAAAAAAGTAAAATATTTACGTCTTTACTGTAAAGGGAACGTTCAAGTATTAGGTAAAGAAAATTTTGATCATTTTGGACCCCCACCCCCCTGTAACTCTATTTTCCTATACCATTAACATGGGCGTAACACTCCACAAGGCCATTATTTTCACTAACCGATATAATTGTCACAATGTTTAATATATCCACGTGCTCGTGACGTCAAGCATCAGTATTTACACTAGGGTGCTTCTTAAAATGCGAAAATTTTAAATGTTAACGGTCTACCCGTTAAATACTGTGAGTAGTACTAAGTTCTTAGGTCTGGTACTTGATGAAAACCTACATTGGACTCCCCATATTGAACAACTTATCAATAAGTTACATAGTGTACAATACTCTTTAAGAGTTTTGAGGTCCTATGTGGGTCTTCAAACGCTAAAGACTGTGTACTACTCCAATTTCCAATCCATTTTAAAATATGGTATAATTTTCTGGGGTCAATGTACGCTTGTCACGGAATTATTTAAAATTCAAAAAAGAACGTTACGCACCGTCTTGGGCTTAACTTATGATGCTTCTTGCCGAGGTCACTTTAAACAAAATAATATATTAACCGTAACTGGATTATATATTTACGAATTACTTATTTTTATTTTTAAAAATAAATCTTTATTTCAAGAGTTACGAAGCTCTAGTGAGAGACACACTAGATACAACTTTCCATTCCACAGACTCTCATATTTCGAAAAAGGTGCTTTGTACTCTTCCATCTCTACCTTCAACATTTTGCCGGAAAACATAAAGTCTATTGATAGTTATAATTTATACAAAAAACGTGTGTTGGCATTTTTAATAGATTTAGAACCCTATAGTCTAGAGGAATATGTAGGTTAAATCAGTATATTTGTTTTTCTTTTTTACATCATAATGTGTAATGCAATTTTTTTTAGTAATTTAAAGTAAATTATTTAATATTTAGATTTAATACTTTATATACAGGGTGTTCCAGAACTCGCGTACCGAAATTTAAGAGGTGATTCTACATCCAAAAATATGACAAAAAGTTTCTATAAAGGTTGGTCTGGAAATGAGCCCTAAGGGAGCTACGGCCCTTCGAAGATGACGTATTGAATGGGGAACAAAAAAAAGCACCAATAAAATTTTAATGCTGCAGGGTGATTCTTCATTTAAAACTGAGCAAAAAAGTATTATACACCAAAACACCTAAATTTAATATTAAAGGAGTAATAGCCTTTTAAAAAGTAACGTTTTTGGTGGCACAAAATGTTACTTCCTCTTAATTGCATTTTTTTTTGATAACGGTTGCTCCTACAGTGTTACACTATATGACATTTTATATGTATTTTTACTCTAGAAATCTATATTTTTTACAACAAATCCAAAAAACATACACATAGAAAAGTTTGGGGCAAAAATGTTTTAAGCCTCATATATTTTGTCCGTCTGGGCACGCCTCTGGATATATTAAAAAAATAAATTAACATAAACTTATTGCCCTTATTAATACTAGTATACATGCAAAAGCTCGCCGCTCTAGCTTAAACGGTACCCGAGTTATTAATTAAAAACCTTATTTTTATTACAATTTTAAAGGGCCCTAGATCCCTTAGGGCTCATTTCCGGACCAACCTTTATAGGAACTTTTTTTATATTTTTGGATCTAGAATCACCTCTTAAATTTTGGCATGCCAGTTATGGATCACCCTGTATTTTTTCAATTATTTTATATTTATATTTTATATTTTATATTTTTTATTCTCTTTCTTGGCTGAATTATATTCAGTTGTTTGACAATGTTTCAGGCGTATGATGTATTATGTTTTTTATATATTGTAAACCTATGAAATAAAATTTATCTTATCTTATCTTATCTTACCCCCTCATTTTACTTTCCCCTATAAAAAAATGCTTCAGACAAAATTTTGCCAAAATCGATCAACTCACAGAGGTCGCTACCAGCAAAAAAATAATTTTCTTGTAAAGTACATATATTTTTTCAAAAAATATTGGGAACACGTATTATAAATGGATAAATTTGGGTTTAAAGTAATCTAGGTCCCCTGGACACATTAAAACAATAATTAAAAAAAATTGAAAGATTGTTCATGCAGTTTACACGCGAAAATTCGTATTAAAAGTTCAAGATCATATGTGGACACGACTTTATGTGAATAATTATTGCGTCCCTATACCATGTATATGGACACAGAATACTGACTCTGTTATAGGGACGCAATAAAGTTTTCTCGAACTAGGCGAAACTTTATTACGTCCGTATACCTAAGTTTAGGTGAACAGATGCAATGCAATGTTTGGACGCTATAAAGATTAGGGTGGGTCAAAAAAACAGACTATCGCTTTCCCATTTTGAAAATTTTCAAAATTTCGGAAAGCCTTGTATTCGTGCAAAAATTTTCAAATTTTTTTTTGCGAATTTTTGCGTTTTATGACTTTTTATGTCGATATAAATCAATTTCAAGCAAAAAAAAAATTGTCGGTCGATCGGTCTGTCCGGGAAATCTTGTAAGCACGATAACTTAAGAATGCTTTAAGCTAGAGACTTGAATTTTGGCATACAGGTATGTTACCAAAAGTTCTCACTCGGGATTGTTTTTGGTGAATATTGGCTTGCGGCAAGGGGGGCAAATGGGGAAAAATACATTTTTTTTAGAAAA
Source organism: Brachypterus glaber (assembly GCA_958510825.1). Classification (NCBI taxonomy): domain Eukaryota; kingdom Metazoa; phylum Arthropoda; class Insecta; order Coleoptera; family Kateretidae; genus Brachypterus; species Brachypterus glaber. The sequence goes on from OY294044.1 coordinate 73,520,054, forward strand.
AAATTAAAATTGCTATATAGAGGTTTTTAAGGTTGCTGAAATTCAATCTGATAATAAAATTTCTCTAACTTAACCCCGAGGGGGTGAGGGGGTAAATATTTTGAAATATTTTCCAAATTTTCGTGAAAATTTGTAGATAGGGGTTTTTGAGGTTGATAAAAATGAATCTTGAAATATATTTTTTAAAACCCACCTCCTTAGGGGTGGGGGGTGATTTTGTGAAAGTTGGTATATAGGGGTTTTCAAGGTTGCTGAAACTAAATATGATAATAAAACACTGCTCAGTAAAAGAGCTTTCCCATTTTTCACCTCCGCGCGTGAAATTGATTTTTATTATCACATTTTTTTCCCTAATTTCACCCCTGAGGGGTGGGGAGTAGTTTTTGTGAAAACTGGAGTATTGGGGTTTTTGAGGTTGCTGAAAGTGAATCTGATAATAAAAATATTCTAAATCCACCCCCTGAGGGGTGAGGGGTAGTTTTCGTGAAAATTGGTTTATTGGGGTTTTTGAGGTTGTTGAAAGGCACTCTGATTATAACAAAATTCTAACTTCACCCCCAAAGGGGCAGAGGGTAGTTTTCGTGAAAATTGGTATATTAAGGTTTTATGGTTGCTGAAAGTGAATCTGTTAATAAAAAAATCCATTTTACGCGCGGAGGTGTAAAATGGGAAAGCTCTTTTACTGGGCAATGTATTTTTTTTAACTTTATACTCTGAAAAATCCGTTACTAGACAGTGTCTAGTAGACACCTCTAGAAAATTCTCACCAAATATGAGTTCTTAATTTTGATAAAAAGGTTCTCCGCTTTACAATTTTCCATTTTTTCCTCAGTATTAGACAAAAATTCATATCTCTTTGACAACTGTTCGTTAAAAAGTATCTCTGCTCATATTCTTGTAGGAAATCGAACGCTCTACAAAAAGGTCTCTTACAATTTTTTCGTAAACCTCACCGTTTAAAAGATATCAAAGGTTAAAATTGATTATTTTAGGAGACTTTTCTGTTTTGCTTTTGAATTTTAAAACTCGCTTAAAAAAATTGTTATGAGTTGCGCAATTCATAGTTTTGTAGGAAATTAACTGCTCTACAAAAATGGTCTCTTATGATTTGTCGATTAAATTAAGCATTTAAAAGATATTCGAAAAATTTCAATTTAATTTATGAGTTTCACGAAAATTTATACAAATTTGAGTTTCTATCGTAAGAGTAACTCTTATAAAAGTTTCCCTTTTAAAAATTTATTTGAAACTTTTTTATTTTAATAATATTTTCATAAAATTTATCTTTATAATAACTTATTATTTTATTATTATTTTTTTCAAAATTTATTAAATCATTGACTCTGAGTTAGAAATAATGCGCTATTTTTTTTCCAATATAACCAAACATAAGTAGGACTAAAAAAAAAACGAGACAAATAGTTTAAAACATTTCTCTTTTCATAGGAACTCAATTTTATATAAATTTTCGTGAAACTCATAAATAAATTGAAATTTTTCGAAATATTCATCAAAAACTATTAAAATTAGTATGCATTGAAGTTTGACGATGAATATCTTTTAAACACTTAATTTAATCGACAAATCATAAGAGACCATTTTTGTAGAGCAGTTAATTTCCTACAAAACTATGAATTGCGCAATTCATAACAATTTTTTTTAAGCGAGTTATAAAATTCATAAGCAAAACAGAAATGTCTCTTAAAATAATCAAACTTTAACCTTTGATATCTTTTAAAGGGTGAGGTTTACGAAAAAATTGTAAGATACCTTTTTTGTAAAGCGGGCAATTTCCTATAAGAATATGAGGAAAGATACTTTTTAACGAACAGTTGTCAAAGAGATATGAATTTTTATTTCTAATACTGAGGAAAAAATGGAAAATTGTAAAGTGGAGAACTTTTTTATCAAAATTAAGAGCTCATATTTGGTGAGAATTTTCTAGAGGTGTCTAGCAACCGATTTTTCGGAGTATAAAGTAAAAAAAAATAGTCGTTTTTTTTTACCCACCCTAATAAAGATATAAGATCATAATATTAAACTCCGCGCATTATCTATCTGAGTTGATGGTCATTTGTTTCTTGTTATTTGGTTGGCAGAATATATTTAGTTCCTTATGTAAGGTTTTCATCTTATTTAAAATTTATTGTCAATCAAGACATTATTTTGACATTTATAAAAAAATCCAAATAATTTGCTTTAGCAAGAAGAAATAAGAAGAAAAGTGCATAAAAAGTAAACTAAAGCATCAATCTATAAACATTTTGTTTAAATGAAGTAATATAATGCAGTGCTCTATAAATTTTTGAAGTAAACACTATAACAGAGAATTTTTTGGTTAAAATAATACTGGTCCGTAATTTTATTCAGGTAATGTTAAATTTAAGTTTATAATAGCACTTTATGAATAAAAACTTACTTTTATTATAATTTTGAAAAAAGTTTTACTTTTTAAACAGATTTTGTTATTATTTGTAAGACGTAAAATGACAGTCAATTTAACCTAAATGTTAAAAATTATCAAAAGCACAATGGCCTACAAAAATATTGCTAAAAGTCATTTTTAAACCACTAATCATAGCTTCCTTGATCCAATTTGTTACTCAGATAGATAATGCGCCGAGTCTATATGAACACGGCTTTTTGGTCAATAAATAACACAGCTAATACGCTAATAAGGGGCTGATATCATACAGATTTTAAAAGGAGTCAACGTTTGGAAAAATGCGGCTATTAAAAAATAGGCTTAGACAAGTCCTATGGTGCGCGCTAAGCTTATAGCAATGTTACAAACCAATTTACGCGATAAAACCACAGGAATCTCTACATTTTCTGGTGGACGCAATAAACACTGATTTTGAAAGGATGCAATAATGGTAGGAGATCGTATATATACTATATATTGTAAATATATAGTTATAATTATATTAACCTATCCAATTATTGGATCCTTAGGATCTGTTGGATTTGTATATAATAAATAAATAATAAACTATAATAGCAATGGTAAAATTTTAAAACTATATTCTATACTGAAATCTCTGCATCACTTAAAATATAAAAGTCATTTTGATTTTTTGCATATTCTACTACATAAATTACACTAGTATACAAGGGTTTTATGCGCAACTTTATTTTAATATTTTCTTACATATTTTTTGATGCTGAATCCAAATCCGTCAAGAAAAAAAAATCGTTGGTTCAGTTTTTGAGATAACCGACGCGAGATTTTATAAGGGGGCAGTGAGAGAATTCATATATTTTCGTTTAATATTTACAAACATTGATATTTTGAGGTTTTGAGACTCGCTAAAAATGAATCTATTCCCACCCCTTAATGGGGCAGAACCATTCCTTTTATATATATTTGAACTTCGTCTTATACCATGTAATGTAATGGTTAATAAAGACATTTATTATTATTATATTATTTATTTTTAAGTAACCTGAGTTTGTAACTGGGGTTTATCGTCTCGCTCAAACGAATTTGATATTTAAAAAATTCTGCCTTCCCCCCTTAAGGGATTAGAACCACCCCTATTTATATTTTTTAATTAAAGTGATAAGTACATATACATACATACTCAGAGAAACGAATTTTATTTATTCATATTTTAACACTTATATTTTCCCTAGGAAAGTATAAAAAAAATTCTATTGTTTTTTTTTACGTTTTTTGAAAAAATAAACTTTTTTTGAAAAAAAAAATTCCTTGAATTTATTTTATAATTTTTTTTTTTTCGTTTTTGCTTTTAATAAATCTAGGGCTAAAATGAAAGTATCATTTTGTTCCAGCAGTATTTGTTTATTTTTTAATTAGCTGATAAAATCTGGTACATAGGTGTTTTGAGATTTTTTGTAGGCAGATTTTTTTAATATTAAATTTGGTTTGCAATGTACCAATGTACCAAATTTAATCTTATCGGGTTACTTAAAAAATATAAAAACAGGTGGTTCCACCCCTTTAAGGATTGAAAATATAAACTTTTAAATATAAAATTGTTTTTATCTATTTTAAAAACCCCCAGATACCAATTTTTATAAATATTAAACGAACATATACGATTTCTATCATTTTCCCTTATAAAAACTTTGGAGTGGATTATCTCGAAAACTGAATCAACGATTCTTTTTTCTTGACGGATTTGGATTCTTCTTCAAAAGTTAGGTAAGAAAATATATAAATAAAGTTGCGCATAAAACAAAGGTTAAAATTTGTAAACTAGTGTTATAACTAATCATTGATTATTATGATTTGTATTTTAATCAACACGACTCGTAAAGGCGGAATTAAAAAAAAAATACGGAAAAATACGGTTTATTGTCCCATTTTATATGCAAATATATTGTTTAAAAGATATGGCATATAAATAAATACATTTTCAGATAATTTAAAAATATTTACCCAATCACATCAGATACAAAAATATTTTAATATAAAGATTAAAATTCGGAATTATTTAAATAAGGGGTACTTAAACAATATTACGAGTTAACTCGGGTACGGTGTCAGAAACCGAAAATTTAAAAAAAGTAAAAACCATACTTAAACAGAAGGTTTATTTAAATTGTGCTAATACATGTTACAAATACTTATAAACTATTGTTTTATACAAAAAAAAAAAAGTTAAAAATAACAAAATACAGAACATGTATTCGTAAAAAAAGGATTATAATTTTTTTTTTAAATACGAGAAACTATTTAAATAAAAAAAATTAATATATCAGAATATTCTTAAAATAACATCAAAATATTTATGCCTACTCTTTAGATGTATAACACATTGGAATAAAAATAAAATATGGCGATTTTTCAATATCAAAAAAAATATATAATAAACTATTGTTTTATACAAAAAAAAAGTTAAAAATAACAAAATACAGAATATTTATTTGTAAAAAAAGGATTATAATTTTTTTTTAAAATACGAGAAACTATTTAAATAAAAAAAAAAATAATATATCAGAATATTCTTAAAATAACAACATCAAAATATTTATGGCTACTCTTTAGATATATAACACATTGGAATAAAAATAAAATATGGCGATTTTTCAATATCAAAAAAAAATATATAGCTATGTATAAAAAGAATATTTTTTTATCTTTTTTTCAAAACAATTTTCGCACAATGATAGCATAGATGTTCTAAGAATATTCTAAGAAGTTTCTAAGAATATTCTTTCCTTCTTAGAATATTTTAGAATATTCTTAGGAATATTCTTCGAACTAAGTGTGCTATTAGGGATGCGAAATAGTGCTCCAATAAGACCACATTTTTAACTTAAAAAAAGAATAATGGTATTAAAAAATATCGAAAATATAAATATAAATAACTTACCTTCCTATAAAAATGATATTTTTAAATTTAAAAAGAAAAAAAATCGATATTTAAAAAAAAACTTGTTGCACAATAACTCGGGTCGGATTCAGAGACCGAAATATGTAATAAAAAATTAACGCCTAATTGTCTCTCTTTGTGCTCACAGTCTAACGATCGGGATCATAATACATGAAGGTACACGAAATGACAGAGTGCTCCTACCTGTATCTTCAATCTAATCTTAGCAAAACCAAGTCGTCGGAATGAGAGACCGTACCCGAGTTCTGGAAGGTTAATCGAATTATAAATTTTTGGTACTATGTCTCAAATATGACTTGTAGGATTATAATAATCGTACAGAATATAGTATATTTTTAACCTAATAAGAAAATGAAACAGTTCTAACTTGAGGGATGCTATTTGACCGAGGCAAAATTTCGAGGCTAATTAGCATCTCTAGAGTTGAAAATTACATTTTCTGATGAGGTTAGAACCGAATGTTATTCACAATCGCATAAAACATAAAATATTACCAAAATAATTGCATTTAAACAAATGCCTGATTACACAGAAAAAAAGTGGGCTGTGCTGGGATTGAGACCTAACTATTCTTATGTATTTTGGGATGCTGAATACGAATCTCTCATAAAAAAAGGCACTTCGTGGGCTTATTTCGTTTCTACACTGAAAAAACTGTCTGGACCCACAAAAAAAAGTGGTCTGTGCTGTGGTTAAGACCCACGGATTCTTATGTATTTTGGGATGCTAAACACGAATCTGCCATAAAAAAGGCACTTCATGGGCTTATTTTGTATCTACTCTGAAAAAACTGTCTGGGCCCACAAAAAAAAGTGATCTGTGCTGGGGTTGAGATCCACTTATTCTTATGTATTTTGGGATGCTGAACAGAAATCTGTCATAAAAAAGGCACTTCATCGGCTCATTTTTTTTTCTACACTGAAAAAACAGCATGGGCCCACAAAAAAAAATAGTCGTCTGTGCCGGGGTTGAGACCCACCTATTCTTATGTATTTTGGGATGCTGAATCTGTCATAAAAAGGCACTTCATAGGCTCATTTTTTTTTCTACACTGAAAAACTGTCTGGGGTCACAAAAAAAAAGAGTAGGCTGTGCTGGGGTTTAGACCTACATATTCTTATGTATTTTGAGATAGTGAATAAGAATCTGTCATAAAAAATGCACTTCAATAGCTCATTTTTTTGTTACACTGAAATAATATGAGATTTTTACCATTTTAGACAGTTTTTTCAGTGTAGCAAAGAAATCAACCCATGAAGTGCCTTTTTTTATGACAGATTCGTGTTCAGCATCCCAAACTAGATAAGAGTAGGTGGGTCTCAACCCCAGCACAGACCACTTTTTTTATTTTGTGGGCCTGTGTTATGTTTCTATCATAATAACAATCATGGAGCCCTATCTTTGATGTATACAGATAACATTAAAGTCAAAACATGCTAGAAAATAGCTCTTTTCTGCCTTTGGTTAGAAAAGATAACTTTAACAACTAACCCTTTAATTTTAAAAGATAAATGATAATATTGAAAAATACCTTATCAATAACATAGGCAAACAAATTTTTAACTTTTGGAAGTTGATTTGGATCTGACAGCTGATATGATATGATATAACTTCCGTTTTTGTCCATCACGTAAGGATTTTGAACAACCGCACAGTGGGCCAGGAAAAAAAAGAGAGACAACATTCTGAATTTTCGTATACAACTATTTTTAATAGTGCTTGTCCGATCACAAAATTCTTGTTGTCTGTGTAATCTATCTTCAGATAGAGAGCTTATTATGAAAACCCAGTTTTTCACAAAACCACAAAAATATTGGCTTTGTAAAAACTGCGTTTTGGAAATCATTTTCACTGAATATACTAAGTAATTTCTCAATATCAATTTTTTTTGCTAATTATCAAGTTTCCGACAATAAACGTGTTAAAATTTATTGAAATAAAGCCATTGCCATTATTTTTGCTTATTAATTAAAGTAAACATTGTAATAAAATACTAATTAATGCTTAACTAGTGACCAAGTGGAATTTGTATTGTCATCATAACAAGTGAAGACTACAGTACAAAAACAACGAATGCCACTTTAAGATAATTTTAAATAGCCAGAACATAGATATATTAAGGGGTTGTTCTGATTTTTGATTTCAAAAAATTCAATTTTTTTTTTTTGCTTTTTTATACTACTTAATATGTGTAGAATACGCTCCTAAAATATTTTGACGAAATTTGTCTTGTTTAAAAAGTTATACATATATATACTTTAAAAAATATACATAAAAAATAATAAAATTAAAAAATTTTAAGGGGCGATTCTACATCATAAAATATGACAAAAGTTTTTATAAACATATGTCTAAAAATGCGTCGCAAGGGAGATACGCCCCTTTGAATGTGGCTAAAAAATTCGGTTTTTATTTAATAACTCAGGAACCCTTTGAGATAGAGCAAGGAGGTTTTGCGTATGAACTAATCTTAATAACGCCCATCTTCGTATGTTATTTTTATGTAGTTATTTTAACCAGGGGCGTGCGAAACGGGGGGCCTTATCAGTTTTTTGCCCCAAACTTTTTTATGTGTATATTTTTTTAATTTTTTGTAAAAATACATAAAAAGTGTCAGATAGTGTAACACTGTAGAAGTAATCGTTTAAAAAAATGGAATTAAGAGGAAGTTACATTCTGTGCCACCAAAAATGTTCTTTTTAAAAGGCTATTACTCCTTTAATATTAAATTTAGTTTTTCGGTAAAGAATACTTTTTCGTTTAGTTTTATTGTATAATCGACCTGCAAAATTAAAATTTTATTGGTGCTTCTTTTGTATCCTTTAAAATATAAAAAAAAACTTTAAACGCGTTTTTCTCAAAATTCCATTTTTCAAAACGGTTCCAGCGATAAAAAAAAACTATTTAACACATTGACTTAAATCTTTCGGTATTTTGTCGAAAATCATGTTGGCGAGTTCGCTAGTGTATTTTTTTTAAATGCTTGTAATTTATTTTTTATTCCTCCTTTTTTACCCGTTTTTGGTCGGAAAAATTACATTCTTTTGTTTTTTGCACTAAAATAGGCGTGGAATTTTTGTTTTTTGGAGTTTTGACTTATGTCTACACTAGCGAACTAAAGGATTTTTATTTTTAACATGACTGTTTTTGATTTTTGTGTTTCGGACCATTGGGGGCCGAGCTATCGCTGGAACCGTTTGCCATGTTATTTTTGAGGTGTCTAACTTCAGTGCGTGCACAATTATGCCGTCATAAGGCAAGAAAAATAATTTTTTTTTTGTGAACTTTAAGAGTTGTCTAATACTTTGTAAAAAGTTTTGTACATAAAAATAATACGGGTCGTTTGAAAAAAAATCCAAAAATAGTCAATTTTTTGCCTCAAAAATCAGAACAACCCCTTAAGAAAACAATATATTGTACATAATTTATTATTGAATATAATAGTAGGTATATTGTTTTATAATGAGAAAATGTGACATTTTTAAGGGGCTATCAAAAATTTTCCATTAAAAATGTGGAATAAAACAGCAATTTTAAGGTACATAGCATTAAATAGCTTTTAAACAATTAATTATTTTTTATATAATAGGAAATATGTTTAGAAAACAGGTATATTCTATAAATTCATTTAATTAATAGCTCGACCAGTTGAACATTTTGAAAATAGTTTTCATCAAATGTATTTTTTACTTTTATTACAAGTAGGATCATTTTCTTGACATATTTTGTAACACACTGTAAATGTAGAAGTTATAAAACCAGAAAGTAAAAATATTATAACCTTTACCCTCCGTGGTGTCACAATTGTGACTTTACTTCTTTATTTTTTCTTTAGGGCAATATTAATCTAAAATACTTTTATAGACTTTCTATGTATACAAACAAATATGAAAATTTAATTCAGTATAATACAGGTCTCCTGAAACTCTAAGGAAACAAAAACTCGGGCAAAAACTAAAAAAAAAATCGGTTTATTTTTTATTCTTTTTTTCTTCTTTTATGCATAGCAACACAATTAAATCAAAAAATTATCATTAGTTTAGTCTCGGGAGGGTAAGGGATGAAATGAAAGAAAATGAAAAGGAAAAGTTATTTTGTTTGTGCCAATCTGATTTTCTTTGGTTTTTTATGGAAATGACTTTTTTTATTTTTTTTTTAATTATCAAATTTTAGAAAACAGTGTTTTAAAACGGTAATAACTTTACCAAAAAATTGTTATTGGTACACAAAAACAAAAAATAAATCAGTTTCACATAAACAGTGAGTTCCAAACCTACTACTTAAAGATTTAAAATGTCAAGTTTAAAGTTTAGTATAAAAATATAAACCAATAGGGTTCACTTTGATCTATCTAAGTATAACTTTCGGTAGGACGGGAAGTGACATTTTTTTGTTTGCTCCATTTTTTTGCCCTGTTTGGTTCGACGCTTAAAACGATGCATGGCGACGTCTTCCAAATAAAGTGATAATTTTTTGCCGTGTAATGAAAACAATAATTTATCGCACCTATTTGGATATTTGCTATACAAGGTGATTCAGAAATAAGGTACAACATATTTAGGGGTGATTCTAGGTCCAAACATATGAAAAAAATTCATATAAAGGTTGGTCTGGAAATAAGCCCCAACGAGGAGCTACGACCCTCCCAAGGGTACATCTGAAAAGTAGTTTTTATTTAATATCTCTGGAACTCACGGACTTGCAAAATGGGGGGCAATGTTACTTTTGTGCCTCAAACTTTTTTTTCTGTAGATTTTTTGACATTCGTTCTTAATAATATTTAATTCTTTTATTAAAAATACATAAAAAAGGTATTCTTTATGTAACACCGTAGGGCCAACCGTTCTCGAGAAAATTTGAGTTAAATAGAAAATTTCTCTTTCTGAGCATCCAAAATAGGAACTAAAAAATGCGCCAATTAAATTTTTAATACTGCAGGGAGATTCTACATTAGAAACTCGTACACAAATATCCACAAATCGCTTTTAAGGGAGCTACGGTCCCTTAATAGTATATTACATGTCATGTTTAGAAAACTTCACATTTCAAGGCGAGAAATTATATTTGACCGATGGCTCAAAGTATAGCATACTATAAATGTGATATGCTTCGCCAAATGTTACAGTAATTTTTACTATAACAGTATAGTATTAATAAACACATGTTGCGTGGGGATCCAAATATACCAGCACGGTCTCTATGTTAGTATGACAACATTTGGAGTGTTACGCCAATGTTAATTGAATAGAAAAATAGCGTTAAAGGGGGAGGCTCCAAAATTATCAAAATTTGCGTTACGTAATACTAAAACGTTCCCTAAGATTATAAGATGACATTTAATGAAAATAAGTTTTAAACAACTACATTTTAAGTGTAGTCAAATTTTCTGTTCGCAAATGTACTTCTCTGGTCGGCCGAAATGTAACCTAATTTTTGGACAAATTTTGAGTTTTGAAATTAAAAATTATTTTTTTACTCATACCACAGTATTACTTTGTAAATGTATTTTCATAATAGCCAAGGAAGATTTATAATATAATAGCTTTTTAATGAATCAGGACAGGCCGGGTTTGTTTTTTCTTGGTCAGTAATAAAAACTGTTAACTGCTTTTTAATAACTATAACAATACACTACTTTCTTAAACACTTACAGTGCACAAGTAATATGTTTATTTTAATATGATTTTGAATAAAAACTATTATTCTTTAAGAGGCTGTACTTGCAGTATTGAAATTTTTATTTGTACAATTTTTATTTCCTGTTTTGGATGCTCAGAACGTGAAATTTTCTCTTTAACTTAAATTTTCTTCAGAGCGGTTGACCCTACGGTGTTACGTGCAGGGTTTAAGGGTGATTCTACATAGGAAAATATAAAAAAAAGTTCCTATAAACATATGTCTAAAGATGCGTAATAAGTAGAATTTTTTAGCCACTTTTAAAGGGGATTAGCTCCCTTACGACGCTTTTTTAGACATAATATGTTTATAGAAACGTTTTTTCATATTTTCCTATGTAGAATCACCCCTTAAAATTAGTGACCCTATTTCTGAATAACCCTGTATAGAGTACCTTTTTTATATACATTTTTTTAATATATTTAAAGTTATATTTTATTGAGAAAATGTTAAAAAAATCTACAGCTAAAAATGTTTGGGGCAAAAAAAAAGTGATCGTCCCCCCATTTTGCACGTCCCTGGTTAAAATTACACTATCAGTGTTAAGGCATATGCAAAAAATTGTTACTGTAGTTCATAGGATTCCAGAGATAATTATTATAATAAATAAAAACTACTTTTCAGATTTACCCTTAGGAGGGTCGTAGCTTCGGTAGGGCTCATTTCCGGACCAACCCACCTATAGGAACTTTTTTTCATATTTTTGGACAAACCATCACCCATTAAAATTTTGTAGCTTATTTCTGAATTACCCTGTATATTATCTTTTTTTTATTAAAGAAATACCCAAAATGGAGCAGGGATAAATATAAGATAAAATTATATCAACAAAAACGTTTCGCTACTAATTGATATATAATTACATAATTATTTTATATAAAAAAGAACAAGAAATATTATAATTACATAATTACTAATTAAGATTATATTATCTTATGTTCCAACTTCATTGGGTGTTATTTTGTTAAATATGTAAGTATAAATTTTAAATTAATAATAAAAATAGATTTCCTTTAGAATTTAAGTTATAATAATAATAATAATTATTATTAATATATTTACGAAAATAGTTGTGTTAGAACCATATAAAAAAATATCCCATATGGAAAAATGTGGAAATCGGCCACAAACATCATATGGTTCCATATGGGAAATTTACGTTTTTCTTTCCCTACCTATGATTCCAATAGATAATTTTCCAAAATCTTTTACTAGTTTTCCTACATATTTGCGTGGTTCCAACAAAGAAATTATCCGTATGGATCAATACGATGTTTATGGTCGATTTCACACACAATTATTTTTATTAGGGCAAGGCAAAAAAAATTTCCAAGCCCGTGGTCTGAAGAATTTCGGTAGACCCTCATATTAATTGTAAATAGGATAATTTCTTGACGACAAAGACCGTCAAAATTATTTTTCTCTCTCTCTCTCTCTTTATTCTTGGCCTTTCCCTTCCGGATAATTAGCCAGGGTTTCTCTTTTTTTTTGTGACCATCCAGTGCGCAAGACTAGTCGCATATGTATGCTGCTTGGCACACTTTTTTCTTTTTTCTTTTCTTCTCCAATTTATGTAAATTTTTTTTTTTTCTCTCTTCTATTTTTCTTTCTTCTATCTTCAGACTTCTCTCTCTTTACATTTACATGCAACATAAAACATTTTTTACTACAACTACTGTTAGTTTTCTTCTCACTTTTCTTTCTTCTTTTTTTTTTCAATTTTTCTTTATTTCTTCTGTAAGAACACATATTGACAGGACTGGACATCACAACATTGACATACAAACTATGTGTAACACATAGAAACATATATTTTTTTATATTTTTGGCATCCTTGCGGGTCTACAGATCTATGTTATTGTGACATAAAAATTTATTTATTAAATCCGCGATATATTCGTTGGCATAATAAAGAACAGTGGACATGTTTAATGGTAATTGTATATTTAATTTATGTAATTCTAAATAAATATCAAAACCTACTATTTTATTTATTGGACATTCTAATATAATGTGGTCAAGGTCACCCAACTGCCCACATTCACAATAAGGGCTGGGGAAAATTTTTATTCTATACATATGTGTATATGTATGGCAATGCCCAGTTCTCATCCTTAACATGGTTGTGGTTAATTTTCTATTTTTAAATGGTATTTTTTTGTACCATGGATTTGTTGGGTATGTAGGCTGAAGGCCCGCGTACCACTTTCCTTTTTTTTGACATTTCTTCCCATTCCTTTATCCACTGTTCTTTAATAAATTGATTAGCCAATGGTAAAAATTCATTTCTGCTAAGTTTTATCTTTATTATTTTATTCAATGTACACCCTACATTTGCATATAAATCCGCTTTTTCATTCCCCTCTATCCCACTATGTCCAGGGATCCACCCTAACCTTATGATGAAATTTTCATCATTGGCCGCTAGGATTAAACGTCTAGTGTGTTGGCTAATATGCTCATCTGTATTTTTTGGGTTATATTTAGCTAACTTTTGAATTGCACTTTGGGAATCAGTCAAAATTATGGACCTTTTAATGTTTTTTTCTAAGATTATTGTGACTGCTTTATTGATCGCTGAAATTTCCGCTGTACATATTTGGGTATTATGAGGTAATCTTGCTGCATAATTAATTTTTAGTTCCTTACAAACCACCCCGAAACCAGCTTTTTCATTTTTCTTTGATGCATCAGTATAGAATATATAGTTGTTTTTTTTTAGATCATCTATTTTACTTAAAAATTTAGTGTTAGTAAATATGTCATCTTTTTTTAAGTTTAAATTTACAATGTTAATTTGCCCAGTCCACCTGGGCATTTCTAGCTCGTAGCATGATAATACATCACTACGCTGGATTTTTGCTATATGTTTTTTAACTATTATGAATGCTTGGGTGATACTGGACATCTTTTCATTTTTATTGATATAAAATTGACTAATTGAATCCTGTAAACTGATTATGGGGTGGTTTTGATAACTACCTAACTTGAGTAAAAATTTCGATGCTAACCATTTTCTTCTGAATGATAAAGGTATTTCGTTACATTCTGCCAGTAAGGCATTGATGGGGGTAGATCTCATACAACCTGTGATAACTCGTAGCGCTTGATATTGGGTTGTATCTAATTTTTTTAAAAGGATATTATTGGCTGTGTTTATTATAAATCCCCCAAAATCTAAATGTGACCTTACTAACCCATTATAAGCTATTTGTAAAGAATGAGGATCTTCCCCCCACCATACCTTTGCTATCGATCTTAATATATTGATACCATTTAGTGCCTTTTTTACCATACTTTCAATTTGGGTTTTCCATTTAAGATTATAGTCAAAATATACCCCCAGGTATCTAAGACTATCTTTATATTTGATTACTTTTTCATTAATTTTAATTTGTTGGGGAAATATTGAGCGTTTTCCCTTAGTGAACCAAATGGCTTCACATTTTTCTTTCGCTAAGGTTAGTTTATGTTTGTTTAGCCATTCTGAAATTTTAGTTAAAAGCATATTTATTTTTTTTACCATGTGTGTAGTATCAAAGCCACTTATTATCAATATAAGGTCATCTGCATATGCCATCAGAATAATATCCGAAGGCATAAGCTTAAATATAGATGCAAGATATATATTAAACAAGATGGTACTCAAGGGTTCACCTTGTCCCAGACCTGAATCCACATCCTCTGTCCCATGTATATTCCCAAATCTGTCTTTTACATTTATTTTCTTATTAGTAAGCATGTTATATACTAGATTACAGTAATGTTTGGGTATTTCAAGCTCAATCATAATATTGTATAAAATATTTGGGTCCACATTTTCATAGGCTGATTTTATATCTAATAATACTGCAATGGTTGTCTGTTTATGTTTAAATGCTAATTCTACCCTAGAGGTTAAAAGGGCTATATTATCCATTATTCCCATGTTTTTCCTAAATCCTGTTTGATTAATATTGAAAAATTTTTTTTTTCTAGTACCCATTCTATTTTTTGTTTAATCAGATTTTGCAAAATTCTTAATAAACATGGAATCAAAATAATAGGTCTGTAATTATTTGAAGAATCTGGTTTTTTATTCGGTTTAATTAGTGGTAGAATAATATTATTTTGCCATTCTTGTGGGATTTTTTGATTTATTATGCATTTATTAAATATATCTAATAAAACTTTTTGACCATTTTCTGGTAGGTATCTTAACATGGAATATGATATTTCATCCATGCCTGGGGCAGAGTCCTTTTTCCTTAATTGCAATACAGATTTTAGTTCATTTATAGTAAATAATTCCGGGTCTTCACTCGGAATTTGGAGAGAAAATTCCTAGTATTTATTTATTCTTGACATTTTATGTAAGATTTCAGTTGCCATGGTAGGATCAGGAAGCTTTATTTTATTTTTGTTGTTTTTGTTTGAAAATTTTTTTATAGTGTTCCATATGTAAGTTACACTGGATTCTCTATTTATCGTTTGACAGAATGATTTAAATTTTGCTTTTTTTATTTTTTGTAATTCTTTTCTTGTTTTCGCTATTACTTTTTTTGTATTGATGAAATTTTCTAGAGATGAATTGTTATTAAAGTTTACAATAGCTTCTTTTCTTGTTTTTATTAAATTTGAACATTCCTGATCCCACCATGGTACCGACACTTTTTTGTTTTTATTATTACCCCCACTTCTTGGTATAAAATCCTCGGCGGCCTCCTGTATGATTCTAATGAAGTTTTTATAGTCCATATTTTCTTTAGTTATTAATATTTCTGACTCAATTTTATTAGTGTATTTAGGCCAGTCAGCTTTCGAGAAAATTCTTCTTCGATTAGATTGATTTTGATTATATATGTTTGAATGAGTATTATCCACCCCCATATACTCAGTAAAAGTTGGATAGTGATCACTAGTACCACTATCCATGATCTTTTCCCAAGTACAGTATGGTGCAATCTCTGCTGGAACTATTGTTAAATCAATGGGACTTGGGTTTGAATTTGGGTTGTGAATTCTTGTGGATGTTCCATCATTTAACCATATCATATTTTTTTCATCAATAAAATCATACAGGATACCACCATTAGGGTTGGGAGAGTTACTACCCCAGGCATGGTGATGTGAGTTTAAGTCACCTATAATAAAAGTTTTGTCTTGCAGGGACCCAAATATTTCATAAAACTTATTTTTTGTAAACCTGTTTTTCGATAAAGCATATAGGTTTATAATGTTTATATTTTCAATTTTGGTTATAATAAAGTTAAAGTTAGGACTGTTAGGATCTGGGTGAATTTTAATTTCTTGAAACAGAAGGTTTTTATGAATAAGGGTAGCAATGCCCCCATATCCATCCTCCCTATCTTGCCTAATCATATTAAAATTTGGAATGTAAGCATTATACTTGGGTATTAGCCAAGTTTCATTTAGAAGTATTACATTAGGATTTAGATCTCTAATTAACGTTATTAAGTTAGTTCTATTCGCATAAAAGCTGCGAATGTTCCATTGTAAGATACGTAGGATCATGGTGTATTTACTGCGTGCTATCTATAGAGTTAAATTCTAAATCCATAGATGTATTACTTTTGTTAAAAATCATTTCATTATATTTCTCATTTACTAAGTTTATGAATTTTTCTTTAAAATCATGTGAAAATTTTTCAAAATATTTAAATGAAAGTTCAAAAATATCATTTTGTGATAGTTTTTCGGCACAAGTTTCCTTGGCAATGGGGTTTACAATAGGTTTGTGAGGATGGTAATATGGGGGCCTTGATTGGGATGTACCAGGCCTGGAATTTGGGTAATTTAAACACTTTTCATAGGCTACCCTGTCATAACCCGGTTGAGAATTGGGTCTTTGTTTCTTAATTGGAGAAGTTAGTACTTGGGAATATGGTCGCTTAGCTTTTGGTCTGGCTGTTTCTATATTAATAGTTCTACGTTGATTAATTTGAATATTATCATTACTTTTTTTTGATTTTAAAGTTAATGGAAAATCACTAGGTAACGGATCATATTTAAAGTTGACATTTGACATTTGATTTGCCTCAAAATAAGTTTTATTTTCAAAAGCCATTATTCTTTTTATTTCTTTTTGCCTGTTAAATTCTGGACAATCTCTACTTGTTGATTTATGCATACTACTATGACAGTGATAACAATTTAAGGTGCATGGGAAGTCTTCATCTGCTTCATGCATTTTTTGAGAACATGTTTGGCATTTTGTTTGTCCTTTACATTGTTTTTTTGTGTGTCCATATAAGAAACATTTATAACATTGCACAACCGGAGCTATAAATAATGATATTTGACATGGCAGCCTATAAATTGATATTTCCCTTGGAAGCACAACCCCTTCAAATGTAATTAAAAGAGTCCCCGTTGGAATAAAACTAACTTTTTTTTCCCCCCTCATCCTTTTCGTTAGAGATTACTTTTCTTTTTAGTCTTTTTGCATCTAAAATTTTTACACTCGAAGCAGTATTTAGCATAAGTTCATCTACACTTATATTAGGATCGATATTTCTGATAATACCCTTACATGATACATAGTTATTTGGTATATATGTTTTATAACCTTTATTATTTATTTCCTCATTATTTAAAATTTTATTTGCTGAATCCCTATCATTAAATTCAATCGCCAACCGATTTACTCCCTTATTTTTTATATTTTTGATGTTTGTTATATTTGAATTAAAAAGCATTTTTGCCATTGGCAGGTGAGCATACCTGCCAACATTCAATCCCGAAGCCTCAGTTCCCTCCATAAAAATTATAAATGGACCCCTGTCCTCATCACTGTATTTATTATTTAACTCCTTTTTATTATTCCAAAAATTAAAAGTATCTATTTCAACAACATTATCATCCTTTTTAAGTTGACTATTAGGGTTCCCATCAGGAGGTACAGGTTTATTTTTGGGGGAGTCCTGTACTCCCCCATGCTGTATTGACATTTATATCCTTAAATATTTAAGCAATCCCAGCAGAAAATAGAAAAAACATACATACCAATGCTCCGTAGAGCCACAAGGATGCCGATGGTTAGTATATTTTATTTAATTTTTAAGAATTTTAACATAAAATTACAAGACAAAATTAAACACACACGCTCACAACCACCGTCAAAATTAGTTCTACAGTGCTATCTCTTTCTAACAGTTTTTAACAGTTTAGCCAACGTAAGAAAGACAAAGTAATCAGAATAGCCAATATAAGGAATAAAAACTATTTATATTTACCTTATTTATTTTAACCCTAATTTAATTTTATATTATGCAGTTAAACATATTAGGTAATAATATGTATTCAGTACTAAAATTGTTGCACTCAGATTACAGGCAAACAGTTTATAAAAAAAGCCATCTGTTCGAGGTTAGCACTTTTGTTTTATAGGTATTCGTTTTTAATAGTAGTGACATCTGTTTGCTGAAAGGTGAACTTTTAGCATTGAATTTTACCTAGAACAGTTTGGGGAAGTTTTCAATAATGGACCAGCCCGGGAAAGTATCCCATTGTATAATTTTGATACAAATTCCTTCTAAATATTTAAAGTTTACATATAAAGCAATTTGTTACAGATGGCGGTCTAAAGAAATTTCCGCGTGGTTCCGCGTAATTCCATATTAGAAACAAGCACTTAATCTCTTTATGGAATCCGTTAGTTTATTAGGAAAATTTTCAAATGTGGATTGAATAATTTTTTTTTCAGTCAATTTCAAAGAATTCGGGGGAAATTTCCTACTAAAATATTTAGAAAACTTCCTATGGGAATCTATAAGTTGTTTTGTAGTAACTTCCAAATGTGTAATTTCTAAGTAATTTCTATAAAAAATACAGTGGATTTCATAGGAAATCGGGGGAAGTTTTCCACTGTAGAAATATCCTACTTAAAACTAGTTAATTTCAAGTGATATCCTATAAGGATCCCTATAATAGGGATGTTTATGGGATCAATAATTATAATTGGTGCCCACACAAATACTTTTGTTAGGGTAGTAGGTACTCACTAGTAGGATTAACTTTTTTCTTTTAATAAATAATTTATAGTAATAGTAATAGTAATAGTAATTTATTCGTGATACTAGGTTTACACATGTCAAATTATACAAAAAAAATATTAAAATAGATTTGAAAATCAAAACATAAACTAAAATAAATAAATAGATAAAATTCATATTATACACAGCCAATATTTAAAATTTATACTCTAAAAATTCTTTCGTACTGTTAAAGGCTCTACCAATTAAAAACTCTTTAATTTTAATACTAAACTGCTTTAGGGGAAGGTTACTAAATTTCTTTGGCAATTTATTAAAAAAAGTTGGTCCGGAGTAGTTAAAACCAAGCTTACTACTCTCAAGTCTTAATTTTGGTAATCTGATATTTTCAGCTAAACGAGTACTATTTTCATGTATGTCAAGTTGCTGCGAGTAATTAGTAAGATTTTCTTTAACATAACACAGAGATACATAAATAAATAAAGACGGAACTGTTAATATTTTTAGTTCGGTAAATTTTGCTGTAACATTCTCCCTATAACTTAAATTGCACAATACTCTCACTAACCTTCTTTGTATGCTAAAGATTCTATTTATGCCGGAGGCACTTCCCCAGGCCACCAGTCCGTAACTTACTTTGGACTCAAATAGGGCATGATACGCAGCTTTTAATACCTCAAAAGAAACCATCCTCACAAGTGATCGAAAAACAAATACGCTTTTTGATAAGGAACTCGCCAAAACATTAACTTGAGAGTTCCATTTAGATCAGGGTCAAGGTGTAAACCAAGATATTTTATGCTAGAAGGATTATTAAATGTATGAAGCGGTCTATGAGTAAAAAATATGTTAACAGTTTTGTTTATATTGAGGGAAAGTTTATTTGTAGAAAACCAGTTTTTTGCATGTGCTAGTCCCTCACCCATGAGCTCAATTGTAAGTCTCAAATTAAAATTATTTGAAATTATGTTAGAATCATCAGCACATAGAAGATTATCCCAATAAGGAAGAGCAGCCTTAAGGTCATTAATAAATATTAAAAAGAGTAACGGTCCCAGGACTGAACCCTGCGGGCGCCATTCTTAACTTGTCTGAAAGATGAGCTTTTACCATTTAAATACGTGTATTATCTTCTATTGCTAAGATATGAAGAAATTAGCTTTACACTCAGTGAATCAAAACCATAGAATTTTAACTTGTACAGTAGCTCAGGGTAAGGAACACAGTCAAATGCTTTCTGCAAATCACAAAATGTTAAGCCAACATATTCTCCATTTTCCTGTTTTTTATAACTAAATCCAGAAGTTTTATAAATGCGTTCTTGGTTGACATCCCTGACCTAAACCCGAATTGGTTTTCATAAAATAATCTATTTTCTTCAAAATAATTTAAAATTTGTTTTTTTAGAAGAGCCTCAAAGATTTTTGATAGGGTCGGGACTAGTGAAATGGGCCTAAAATTGTTCGGTGTTATAGAACCACCTTTATGTATTGGTATAACCTTTGATATTTTTAAAGTCCGGATAAACACCATTTACGATGCATATATTTAAAAGCTTTTTAACTAAATCCAGAAGTTTTATAAATGCGTTCTTGGTTGACATCCCTGACCTAAACCCGAATTGGTTTTCATAAAATAATCTATTTTCTTCAAAATAATTTAAAATTTGTTTTTTTAGAAGAGCCTCAAAGATTTTTGATAGGGTCGGGACTAGTGAAATGGGCCTAAAATTGTTCGGTGTTATAGAACCACCTTTATGTATTGGTATAACCTTTGATATTTTTAAAGAGTCCGGATAAACACCATTTACGATGCATATATTTAAAAGCTTAGTTAAAGGAACAATTATATGATTTTTGATATTTTTTATAATATAAGAGGATATATTATAATGATCCATGCTAGTTTTGTTTTTTAAAGTGTTTATTGCATCTCGGACTTCATTAAAACTAACTTCTTTAAAAGCAAATTTTTTGGACTTTCAATAAATAATCTTAAAATAATTAATGTTATAACACTTATACTTCTTGTGATATATCGATATCATATCATATGTTTATCTAATACATTTCAATTAAAAAAAAAAAAACGTAAACATTATTAGTTACCAGATAGCACAGGTTTATACAATGGATATCCCCAGAATATTCATTTTGCGATTTCCGATATCCCCTGGATATACCATTTCGTTTATAGATATCCGTAGGACATCCTCAGGATATACTTTGTTACTAAACGGGAAGCCGAGCGACTTCTGAACCGTATATCTCAAGGATATCCCGAAGGTAAGTCCTGAGGATATACTGTACGTCTGTCCTAGAGATAGCTACTAATTATATAATACTGCCCCAGATAATATCGGCTATCAAATAGTATTTCTTTTATATATATTTTTTTAAATATTGCTATTAGCAGGTTGCACCTAGGTGCAAGTTATTTAAATATAAGCTAATAGTTTCACAAAAAAATAATAAAAGCAATACTATTTGATAGCCAATTTTGTCGGGGATATTTGTACATAATACGTCGGGGATAAGGGATGTTTTTCGTTTATGGCCGTACCATCAATTAAACACTGATTAGAAGCCACCGCTGTGCAGCTTTCCCCCTCTAGAACAGAATAACAGTGTTTCTAAGCTAAAGCTAAAAAACATGACAAAAGATGACTTATCTACTAAATATATTTCCTTTTTTATCATAAATTTTTTAAAAAGTACTACGATTAACCTTTGCAAAGGCCAATGGGCTCGTTCATAAAAACGTAAAGTACTTAATACGGAGGGAGTATTACCCCTCTCTCAGGGAGGGGAACCTAATACTCACGAAATTGTCCAATAAAGGAAAACACAAAATAAATATTTAATAATAATTGTGGAAAAAACTTACACACATAAACAGACCACACACATCCGCCATTAAAGTCACGCAAAACGCGGTAAATTTAAAATAATGAAGTAAAAGCCATCGTGGGATATGCCAGGGATATCCCTAAAGGACGGAAATCCTCTTGGGACGTCCCTGGGATGTACGTAGGATATACCGTATATCTTTGGGATATACGGTCAGTATATCCTCAGGACATTCCTTTCGGGTTATCCTTGAGATATACGTCTATATCTATATGCGACATTGAAAGGATATAAACGTGATATCGCGGAGATATTGGGTGCTATATGGGTTATTCTCATCTAAGGTTGTATTTTACATTTTACAATTAATTAGTGCATCTAAAATTTCTTATTTATTATTCAATCAATCTATTTTCTAATCATTGTATAGAGTGATATTGATAGACTGACAGATTCAGGCTGCTGGCCCTCTTCAGTACCAAGAGTCAACTCTGCACGTTGATTAAGAAAACCTTTCAAGACTTTATTCGCAAAAGGAATATAGTCATTAGATTGATGTAGACTTGTGCGCGATCTATTGCTAGATGTAGACAACTACTCATACCTCTCCTAGTCTGTAGACTTTGAATGGTAGCAAGTTGAAGACTTGTGTGTCTCTTAGAAAATAGAATAATGAAATAAAAAGTTAATATTTTTATAATTTTATTTAAAATTAAAAATTTCTATGCTTATAAAATTTCTTATGTTTTAAAACACGATTCAACTAATTTTGTCAGAGGCAAACCGCTAAGGAATTGAGTTGTAAAAATTGGAGGAAATAGGTAATATCTCGAGGAAATCCGAGTAAATCTAATCTTAATCATCATAGTTAATTTTGATAACCCAGTGGTAAACTCAAATCTTGTTGACAATCCATGTTACCAAGTACCAGGGTTTGGTTTGCCCCGCAGAGAATGGTGCTCGGTCAATAGAATTCGTACTAACCAAGGACGATGCAATAAATCCATGTTTATATGGAGTCGCTCTGAATCTCCACAATGTATAATAATAATAATAATAATAATAATAATACTGCTTTATTTCGTGAAAAAGGAATACAATATGTTATGTAACCACTGTGGTGCTGCAGAACAGTCTGTCCAGCATCTAATTGAGGATTGTCCTATCAAAGCCTACGATGGACCACTACAAAATATCCATCAACTTACACAAGACGCTCTAGACTGGCTACAGAACTCAAACCTGAATATGTGACAACTTTTTAAATATTATTATTTTTTTATCATATTTTCCTGTACTTCTTTTTTTTTTTTTTTTTTCAATGTATTAGTTCATACGAATATATACAGGGCGGGCCATCTAAGACGTACAGGGCGTTTTTTGGAGTTATTTATAAAGCTGCCAATTTAAAATTGATAGTGTTGATTATAGACCCAATAAGCTATAAATCTGACTAAACAAAATTTTTTAACTAGCTTTGGTTTTGGAGTTACGGTCATATGAAACTGAATTTAATTGGTAAACTTTAGTTAAAACTTCTAAAATCTGAAAAAATGTTGCGTTTTCTTTAACCTTCCATACTTTTCATAACTAATAACGTTAGTTTTAAGACAAAAAACTGAAATTAAAAAATAGTTATTTTTAAAATTTTCTAACAGTGTATGAGTTGAACGCAAGTAGATAAAGCTTGCTGTGACACTTTACTAAATCTTGTAAAATGACAATTCACTTGTCAGTGGTTTGAATAATTTTGAAAATGTTAGTTTTTTATTTATGAACAAGAAAAATAATAGATATTTAGAAAAATAAAATAATAGCATGTATTAGGAAGTTACAATTTGTAAACCATGGTTTGGCGAAAAATTATTATTCAGTGAGAAGTTTTAAAATTATAACTTGGAAGTGATAAATGTTTATTTTTCATAAAAATGGTGCAGTTTTACCTCGAGTTTTACTTAAATTTGGGTTTTACTTGTCTTGGAAGCCAAGAAATACAAGAGCTAATACAATGAATTAAATTATACTTCTAATTGCTTAACTTAAATAAAAATTCAAATTCGTATCTATTTAGTTTTTTTTTATTTGTTTTTAGTTATAAATTTATTGTGTAGACCTTATTTTTATAAAAGTTCTTAAAACATTCAAAAACTACTAAAGCACTTTTAACTGATTCCTATTTTTTAATCCATTTTTCAAAAATTTATCAAAAAAATAAGTTTATTTTTTAATTTCGAACATAGTTTTTGCGAAAGAAAAAGTCAGTTGACATCATAGGTAAAATAAATTGACATTTATGAAAGACTCACGATTAGAAAAATTTTATCACAACAAACTAAATAAAATCATTTTATTTAAATACACTGTAAGAAAATTTTAAAATTAATAATTTTTCAATTTAGATTTTTTGTTTAAAAAATTGCGTTACTAGTTACAAAAAGTATTGAACGTTAAAGAAAAAGCAAATATTTTTAGATTTTCAAGTTTTTAACTAAACTTTATCATTGAAATTCAGTTTCATATGGCCGCAACTCCAAAATAAAAGCTAGTTAAAAAGTTTTGTTTGGTCAGACTAATAGCTTATTGGGTCTATAATCAATAGTTTTAATTTTAAATTGATAGCTTTAGAAATAACGCCAAAAAGTTCCCTATACGTCTTAGATGGCCCTGTACAGTTAATTTTCAAGAAATTTTGAGGAAATCTCGAAGGTAATTCAGATAAAACCTTAAGGAATTACCCACACTCAGAAAATGTTATTGTAATTTTAACACTAAATTTTATTTGTAAATACATATTTGTTATTTAAATCGCCACCATTGGTATTTAATACTTTACTTGTGATATTAAATACTGCAATGTGTGTATTGTATACAAAATGTTGTCATACTAACATAGAGACCTTGCTGGTACATTTGGATCCCCACGCAACATGTGTATATTAATACTAGCATGTTATAGTAAAAATTAGTGTAACATTTGGTAAAGCATATCACACTTATAGTATGGTATACTTTGGGTTTTTGTTGTTGTATTACTGAACTGTGTTACAGTATTCAGAAAAATTAACAATCGGTAAATAATACCAAAATTTTGATTAGTTTTCAACCAAATGGGGATCCAAATGTACCAGCACGGTCTCTATGATAGTATGAAAAGATTTTGTATACAATACACACATTGCAGTATTTAATATCACAAGTAAAGTATTAAATACCAATGGTGGCGATATAAATAAAAAATATGTAGGTATTAACAAATAACATTCATGAATATTCAGTATTTAAAATACAACGAAAATTTCTGAGTGCACACTGTAAAAAGTAAATCTACTTTTAAGATACAACAAAACTAAGTCAGTCCTGTTTTAAAAATTAGCCCTAGGCCTTAAATTAAACACAAGGACCATCCTTATTTTAAGTCCGTCTTAAAATAAGGATGGTCCTTATGTTGAACTTAAGGCCTGTGGCTAATTTTTAAAATAAACAGGCACTGACTTAGTTTTGTTACATCTTAAAAGTAGGTTTTCTTTTTACAGTGTATTAGAAGAAATTAGGTGTATATTTTTTTCAGCGGTTTACCACTCATATTTTTATGACATTGAGTGACATTCGTTGTTTTTGCAGTATATTCTTCAAATGGATATAAAAATGTGAAATGAATATACCAGTTGAATCTAGTTTTTTAATAATAACAGTAAATAGCATGCATGGTAATTGTTGAGAAATTGTTTTGTTATCGAAATAAAAATTAAAACTTAGTTGTAATTTGTATTAAATATAATTGAAACAAGCCACGAAGATATTCAACCTTTTTAGGATTTTTTTAAAAGTTGTCTCCGTATAATATGGGGGCCCTATATTTTTGATTATTTTTAGGGATTTTTAATAAAAGTAACTTCGTCCATTTTAGATCCGTTTTAAGTACATTGGTCCACGAACTAATAATGGATGTACTGTGTACGTCCATATATTTACATCCTTTGTACGACTATTAGTGTCCATTTTACGCCCATAATTTCAGCTCTCTACCTTTATTCTGTGGGTGAAACAGAGAGAGGGTAAACTTAGCCTTATACGCGTATGGGTTTATGGGAAGATAAGGGGGGATGTAAAATTTATTTTAAAATTTATTATCACTGGATGAGTATGTAACCTAATTTTAGTTTTAAATTATCTTGTGGGTAATAAATGGATTTTTTCAATTTTAGGGGTGGGGGTTGGGGGGTAAGTTTTATATAAAATTGTATTGTCAGACGAGCATGTGTACCAAATTTTAGCTTACTAAGTATATTCTAAGTGGTCGAAAAATCCTTTGGCAGATTTGCCCTAAACAAACAAACAATAACAAACATTGCAAGTTAAATAACAATTTTTCACAGTCGCAAAAGCAGTTAAGTAAGAAAAAAAGCAAGTCCTATGGTAGCTGGATGGATGGTTTGAACAGACACCTTATGGATGTCCACAGTTATGTCATCTAGACTTTGAACGGATGTACATGGGACGTCCATAGAGAAAAAGAGAAAAGTTGGGCATCCTATGAACATACAGCCGTCCATGAACATACGTCCATTGGACGTCCATAGTATTTTAGGGGTGGGGGTTGGGGGGTAAGTTTTATATAAAATTGTATTGTCAGACGAGCATGTGTACCAAATTTTAGCTTACTAAGTATATTCTAAGTGGTCGAAAAATCCTTTGGCAGATTTGCCCTAAACAAATAAACAACAACAAACATTGCAAGTTAAATAACAATTTTTCACAGTCGCAAAAACCAGTTAAGTAAGCAAAAAAGCAAGTCCTAGGGTAGCTGGATGGATGGTTTGAACAGACACCTTATGGATGTCCACAGTTATGTCATCTGGACTTTGAACGGATGTACATGGGACTTCCATAGAGAAAAAGAGAAAAGTTGTCCATGAACATACGTCCATTGGAGGTCCATAGTATTACTTTGTACTATCTGGGATTTATTAAATGTTTAGCTCCTCATGCATGACTTTCTTATTTATGAAAGATTATTTTTAATACGCTTCATTTTCTTACCAAGATAGATTTTTCCTAAAAAATTCCGAGGATCAAATTTTTCTTAAGCCAGACGGATAAATGGACGAACGAACGGACATTTTTTTAAATTGTACTTTTTTCCTCTCTATTTTTTTTAGTTGGTTAGTAAAAAGTTATATTTTATTTAATATTATATTAAAAATAATTACCTAAAAGTATTTTGGTATAAAAATTTTGATCCGAGGTGAAAGTAGACAATTTCGAAAATTTTAAAGTAATTTTTTAATAGTTTTCTAGCTGTGTGAGTGCGAAGAGTTAACAATATAATATTTGTAAAATTACTAAATTTTTGCTTATGGTAAATGTTTGACATGCTATTTTTATTACCCTTGAAAATGACGATAGAATTTTTAATGCATGCTATGTATTACTATCATCATATAAAGACCACAGGCTAAAAAGGATAAGGATCCAAAATATATTTTTTTAGATAGACACGTCAAAACAAGGGCAATATCCTTTACTTTCTGCCTACTTTGCCTTATAGAACAAAAAAATCTAAAAGCGAAAAGGAAAACGCATTTTAATATAAGCCGTACAGGAAAAGAAGGATGTAGCTCCAGCAAATGTACGAAAAAAAAGACGAGAGTCCAACCTTGTTCGCGTCAATCTCCTCTTGCTTTGTCAAATGCCTTCTTTTAAAATAACAATAACAAACCTATTTAGCTGATAACCCTTTTTATCTTTTCTCTGTACGCCAATGTAAAAAAACTATAAATTTAAAATATTTAACCTAAAACTAAGTTACGTAATAGGTAGTTAAAAAAATTGTCAACTAAGGTTAAATCTTTAAAAAATAGATGGTTTTAAATTTTAAAATCAATTTTTCTTAAAATTATTGTTTCGTGACTCTCATATTTTTTAACGTTAGTCTTCATATGGTAGTAATTTTAACTGTTATTTGGTAACAGTAACTGCAGTCTCACTTAATTAAAGTTAAAGTCACTTTCGTTAAGTGAGACTGCAGTTAAAAAAGTCCAAAAACATAGACTGATTTAATTTTTTTTTCTTGTTTCAGGTTGTCTTCCAATGATATCAGATGGCATGCAGTACGGATGGTCAGCCCCTGTCCTCCCATTATTACTAGGTGATAACCCACCTTTAAAGGCAACCAAACGCCAAACTGAACTTTTAGAAACCTTATACATAGTTGGTGCAATATGCGGAGTAACAGTCACAATATACCTAGTGGATAAAATAGGAAGAAAAAAGTCCATAATATTAGCTTCAACTACTACATTAGTAGTTTGGATAGTCATGGCAACGTCGACAAATATAGAGTTTATTTTAGCAGCTAGATTTTTTACTGGAATGGCTGGTGATATGGCGTTTGTAGCTGCTCCGATGTATTTGGCGGAAATAGCTGACCAGAAAATACGAGGTCTTCTCTCAGCTACGATATATGTTATGATGCTAGCTGGTATATTATTAATATATGCCTTAGTGCCTTATGTACCATTTTATCTACCATCTGTGATAGGAATAGTAATTAACGTTATAGGGATTGTAAGTTTTATCTTTATGCCTGATTCTCCGTATTATCTATTAATAACAGATAAACCAGAAAAAGCCAAAAGAGCCTTAATCAAACTAAGACAAACAAATGACGTTGAAAAAGAACTAGAAGAAATTTCTGAAGGAGTAGCAAGAGAAAAGAATGACCGGGGACGTCCTCAAGACCTAATTTTAGTAAAAAGTAACCGAAAGGCTATGATAATTATGACAGTATTAAACGCTGCTCAGCATATGGGCTGTATCAGCGTTATTATAATGAATCTACATGTAATTCTAGAAGCTGCAGGATCTATTTATATCGTATCCGATATTGCTGCAATTATATTTTCAGCTTTAATGCTGATATCTGCCTTAGTAGCATCGTTTTCAATTGACAAATATGGAAGAAAAGTATTGTTGATTATTTCAAATATCCTAACAGGAATGTGTTTGCTTACTATCGCAATTTATTTCTTGTTAAAATATAAAGAGGTAGATGTATTATCAGTGAGTTGGATACCCATAGTATCAGTTATGCTATACGCACTAGTATTTAAATTTGGTCTAGGGCTTGTCCCTATAGTTCTTACAGCCGAACTATTTCCCTCTAATGTTAAAGCATTAGGTATGACATTAGCTGATGTGATGTATGTTACATTTGCTTTAATATCCCTAGAACTTTACCAGTGGTTAACAGATTCATATGGGATTCATGTTCCGTTTTTCCTCTTTTCTGTCTGTTGCTTCATAACGGCTGTTTATACATACTTTTTTATTCCTGAAACTAAAGGAAAAACTCTAGATCAAATCCAGTTTTTGTTAAGAGGGGAGCCTTATCCGGAGCCCAGTAATAAAAGAGAAAATATTAAGTATTCGGAAGTTGCAAAAAGTGCTTAATTTACTTTGTATGCTATTGGACATATTAGACAAATTTTAGTTTTTTTAAATGTATTTTAATACCCAAGTTCCTTATTCCTAAAAAGTATTTATTGTTAAGTAATTTTAATGTTATACATTGGACATATTTTAAAATAAAAGAATGAATTTTAATATATTTTATATTATAGTTAAAAGTGTGTTTTATTTATTAATAATTATACTGAAAGAAAAGTAAATATTGTAAAAGCTTACATGGAAATAAAAATACGTTTTATATAGATTTTTTTATAACATTTCCTATTTCATGCCGTAAGATTATATGTTAACAATAAATTTTCGGATTTTCTTCGTCAAATAAATAAACATTTATGATATATAAATAATTATTTTCCCAAATATTTAAATTACGCGTATCTCGGGATAAGCCTAATTTAAATAGACATTTAGTTAATAATAAATTCCGGTACGCATAAAATGTTATTTTGTATATCATAGTATGACAGCAAACTTTTTTCATAATATGAAAAAATTTATCATATTATGATAAATTAATTTCCGGTATACGTATGGGCAACAAAATAACCTAAATTATTTTTTTCTTTATGAAAAAATAAATTTCCAGTATACATATGGCCAAACAAATAACCCAGTAGGCGTATTTATTTTACAAAAAACAAAAACGAAAATTTATTTTTTACATCTAATTTTACGGTTTGAACTATGTAATTTAAAAAAAAAAATATTCGTCTTTCAGTGTATAATTACATAATTTGACAAGATTGATTAAAACATTAATAAAAGCTAAATAACTTCTTTTTATTTAAAATTATAAAAACCTTCTAATCTCTAATCGTTTACTCACGTACCTAAGTAGGTACTTAATTATAAGTTAATTTTATTTTATTTGTATGTATATATATATATATATATATATATATATATATATATATATATATATATTCAATATAATCTAGGTATTTATACAGGGCCGTAACTAGGGGGGCAAGGGGGGCCAAGTTTACTAGGAAGGTATTTAAAAAAATTAAAAGTGTTTTTCTTAAAAACTATAAAATAGTTGAATACGAATTTAAACTTGATTTGTTGGCCATAGGTCAGAGTTCTGAGATAAATGCTACTGCTTTTTTGAAACAAAAAATTTAAATATAACTATTTTCAGCCCCAAAAATAATTTTTTCCAAAATGAAAAATATCTGTAAGATGCAGTTTTTACGTAGATTTTAAAAGTATTTTGTTTTTTTTATATAAATTTTCAAGAAAAAGGCAAAAACTAAAAAAAAAAACCTTAAAGACTATTTAAATGCCCATTACTTAGTTAATATTACTTTTAAGTTTAAAAACCTTTTGCTTCGTTTAGTAGTTCAATTATTTGTGTATTAATGAAAACGAATTTAAATTTAAAAATTTCTGTCGCAAGATATAAGGGAAAAACCACATGCTTTTCAAAAAAGTAATAAGGTATACAGGGTTATTCAGAAATAAGTTCGAGAAATTTAAGAGGTGATTCTACCTTAAAAAATATAAAAAAAGTTATTATAAAGGTTGGTCCGGAAATGAGACCTAAGGGAGCTGCGACCCTTCGAAGATGGACATATTGAAAAGCACCAATAATATTTTAATGCTGCAAGGTTATTCTTCATTTAAAGCTAAGCAAAAAAGTATTCACCAAAAAAACTAAATTTTATATTAAAGGAGTTATAGCCTTTTAATAAGTAACATATTTAGTGGCATAAAATGTTACTTCCTCTTAAATGTATTTTTTTTAAACGGTTGCTCCTACAGTGTTACACTATTTGACATTTTTTTTGTATTTTTACTGAAGGAATCTGTATTTATTGCAAAAGATCCAAAAATGTATACATAAAAAAGTTTGGGGCAAAAATGTGTTAAGCCTAACATATTTTGTCCGTCTAGGGACACCCCTGGAAAAATTCAAAAAAATAAATTAACATAAACTTATTGCCCTTATTAATACTAGTATACATACAAAAGCTCGTCGCTCTAGCTTAAAGGGTACAAGAGTATTTAATTAAAAACCTTTTTTTTATTACAATTTTAAAGAGCCGTAGCTTCCTTAGGGCTCGTTTCCGGACCAACCTCATATTTTTTTAACGTAGAATTACCTCTTAAATTTCTCGAATTTATTTCTGAATAACCCTGTATAGACTTTATATATAAACAAAACTATCATAAGCGATGATAGGGGGAGCTAAGGGGGTTTGAACGCTATTATTGCTCTTGCTTAAGCGCTTATCTTTTACGAAGAACGAATTTTTAGGATAGCTACCGTGATCCATGATCTGATTTTGGATACTAGTAGTATTGAAGGGTAAATTTCACATACATATACAAAGTAACATAAAAGTTATACTTTTTACATTATCTGCTTATAGGTAAGTACCATTATTTTCTGTTATTTCATAATTTAAAATAACATTATTTAATAAACCAACGCATTCACCCAAATTTATCAAACACTGCTGCCAACAAAATAATACTTTTTCTTGTTTATTGAAATAAAATATATATTTTTTTTTTAACTTTTTTTTTCGGAAAACAAAAAAAAAATCGAAAAAAAAATTATGAAAAATATATATTTTTAAGTTTCCTTTTTTAACTAATTTTTTATTATTATTAATAACTTCTTGCAATAAAATACAATACGACGAATTTATAACTTATAGTTTACAAGTGAGGAGGTGACTTTCAAAACGCAGTTTTTGACATTTTTTGAAAAATTGAGATAATGATGGCCTGCGCAAGATTATTTTGTGACAGAACGGGGCAGCGAAATGACGTAACGCAATATATCTGACCTTGCGCAGTACGCATCTCTATCAGCTGTGAAATGCTGTCGGTCGTAAAACAATTCATCACCTCAGTATTCATCAGGGGGGGCCAGCCTTAAGTAGGTGACCTTGCAACACAGCTAAAAATGGCCGCCATAGCATCGCAATTTACGTGCTAGATGTCGCTAGCGTTATTTTTTGTAATTTTTAAAAGATAGTTTTCTTTTATCTTTTCATGTAAAGCTTTACATTTATCCTGATAGATGGCATCGTATTAAAAACAGTAATAAATTGAAAAATAGTAAATATCTTAAGATAATATTATTAAGAATGATTCTATATTGCATATTGACCATATCTAAAACAAAATCCCATTGAAAGTATTAGACTTACTTTGTTGTAAAAAAAATATTTATAAAGCGGGGGTTTCCGTGTTTCTAACCTCAAAAAATCTAAATCTTGGATTGGTGTGTGACGAAAATTTTTAATAACTTTGGAAAAGGTAATTATTTGATTAAATATATATACATAACAAATAAAACTAAATAATAATGATGCCTTCATGTGTTTTTAGTGTTTTTGAAACCAATCAGTGGCGATTAACCAATTGGTCACACTTTTGAAGAGGGTGGAAAGTTTATTTCCGTGAAGCTTTTAAAAGTAAGTAATTTATATACAAAAAACAATTAAAACAAAATATTAATTATGCTCTCATGCGTTTTTAGTGTTTTTGGAAACAGTCAGTGGCGATTATCCAATTAGTATTACGAGTACGTTACCCCAGTTTTAGTTTTAACTCATATGGGTAAAAAGTTTTTTTTATTTTAGGGGTGCGGGGGGTTGGGAAACGTTCAAATTTTACGTAACGTTAGTTATACAAAAATTCATACACCTAAGTGTATCAATTGATACCCCGATTCTCGCGTTATTAAAGGCTGTAGAGACTTTATATTTTGGCTAGGGAGGGTAACGAAAGTATAAAATCTCTGCTGCCTTTAATAACGCTGGAAACGGTGTATGAAGTGTATTAATTTTGGTACAATTTGCGTTACGTAATACTACCCAGACAGCACAGTAAAATATTTTCATTGATTTGATAAAAAATTATTCTTTATGTATAGGTAATTAAGAATTATTCTTGTATGTACTTTTTTTAAATGAAATAAATTGTTTTATTTTTGTTTTGCATTTTTATTTTATTCTTTTATTACTTTGAATGGAGATTTTTATCGAATTCAAAGTAATAATTAAAACACGTTGAAGGACAATGACGCTGTCCAGCGGTATGTCTGCAAAAACGCAGACAAACCGCTCGACAGCGTCATTGTCCTTCAACGTGTTTTAATTAACAATTTTATTAAGGATTTGAAATTGGCGCCACCTCTATTACTTAAAATTTCCGCTAGATGTCACTAGGGGTTTTTACAGAAACCGACTATACCGACAATAGTCCGCAATTTACGTGCTAGATGGCGCCAGAAACCTTTTTGTAATCTGTGTTGCCTACGTTTAACACGGAAGCTAAAGTTCTTATATATATTTTCTTTGGTATTCATTTGTCTTATATCCAAAAATCCCCCAGTAAAAATCTTAAAATGTCCAAAAATAGAGATATGGCAAACCAATATATCTTCGAATTATTAGTAGTTTGTTTATACTGTCAGTACTGTCAGATCGTCGTTTGTTTCTGTTAATTCTTTGACTTCTACTGTGTTTTAATTGCTTTTTTGCTGAATTTGTTTCTAACTTTAAACCTAACCTGTATTGTTGCTTTATGAAGAGCAAAGGGTCAATCCCTGGTGTACTCAAAGTAGGTGTACAAAATCCAGAAACTCAAACACACCTCGAAAAATTCTTATAAAATAATTTTAAAAAACTATTTCGACGTTTCTTCGTAGATATTTATTGTTTTTTGTTGATTTTTTACAATTTTTATTTGACACACAAAACTAAGGTTAAAAATACTCGTCAAAAATAACAATAGTAGTGCGCATGTGTAAGATGCGCTAGGCACATTTATCACAGTATTCCGCAACGGCTTTGGAGGTCTTTCCTTGTCTATGGATGGTGTTTACACTGTTAATGCATATTCGATCTATTGATCCAAAAAAAAAATTAAAAAAATTGTTATTTACTATTAAAAATTTAGTTAGAAAACCACGTGGAAAAACAAAACGCAGTTTTTGAACCAAAGCTTGACTTTCAAAACGCAGTTTTTAATTATACTACAGTCAATATAGGTTTCAACTACGACAAAAATCCTCAGTCAAAAAACTTTTTTATTATCAGATTCTCTTTCAGCAACCTTAAAAACCCCATTATACCAATTTTCACGAAAACTACCCTCCACCCCTCAGGGGGTGAAATTCAAAAAAAATCATTATCAGATTCATATTCGTCAACCCCAGAAACCCCTATATACCAATTTTAGAGAAAATATTGAAAATATTTACCCCCCCATCCCCTCGGGGGTGGAGTAAAAAAAATATTATTAGATTCAATTTTAGCAACCTTAAAAACCCCTATATTGCAATTTTTAAATTTTACTATTTTTTTTAATTTTTTCCCATTTGCCCCCCTTGCCGCACCCCAATGTTCACCAAAAACAATCCCGAGCGAGAACTTTTGGTAACATATCTGTATGCCGAATTTCAAGTCTCTAGCTTAAAGCGTTCTTAAGTTATCGTGTCCACAAGATTTCCCAGACAGACCGAACGACCGACCGAACGACCGACCGATCGACAATTTTTTTTCTTTGCTTGAAATGGATTGGCATAAAACTTCATAAAACGCAAAAATACGCAAAAAAAAAATTAAAATTTTTGCACGAATACAAGGCTTTCCGAAATTTTAAAAAAATTTAAAATGGGAAAGCAAAATAGGCTCATACATTGAGAATGTATGTACAATTTACAATATGGGTCTATTTATAAGTTACGTAAAAAGTCCAAAATAGTAAAAAAAGATTTTACATAATATATGGACAGCCCCGGTATACTATTTGTATCTATACTTACCTAAAAAATATTTAAAAAATCAATCAAAACGCAGTTTTTATGCTATGATTTTCAAAACGCAGTTTTTTTAATATGTAATTTTTTTAATAATTAGTGAAACTGATTTAATTCGCCAATGTAATTTAACTATTCTCTCTAAAATAGATAATACCTGATGTTCATTGGTACTATAAAAGCTGTTATAGTTCCTAAATTAATACTTGGTTGATATCTCGAAATGTGTTATTTGTCAAAAACTGCGTTTTGAAAGTCACCTCCTCAAGTGAGCTATTGCGATATATTTCCAAAAAATATGGTTTTGTATATTTTTGCTTTCTTTGCTAGTTTTGACAAAAAAATATATATAGCGTAGAGAGTGTAAGACTCAGTTATAAAATAAAATTCAAACAGGTGGGTTTTTAAAAAATATTTTATTAGCTTAAACAAAATTTATCTAAAATTTATTTTTTGTACATTATTTTGATAAGAAAATCACAATTGCTTAAATTACGATCACTTACAATTCACAGTCAATTGTTTGAGAAGGCATTTTGCTTAAAAGCCTAGCAATAATTTTTTAGTATTTAAATACCACATTTTTAGTAAGTATTATTCTTGCCATTATTTTAAGATAAATATTAAACTAAATATCTGTTTATATTATATAATTAACACTAAACTAACTATGTTTAATTTTTGCTTAGTTCAGTGTTATTAGTTGAGTAACTAACCTTAAAATTAAAAGAATAAAATAAAGATTAAAAAGTAAAATTTGAAAACTTAAAAGTAAAAAAAAATGAAATTAAATGAAAAAATTAAAATTAAAAAACTAAAATTAAAAAAAGTAAAATTTAAATTAAAATTAAAAAGTAAAAACTAAACAAATAAAATATTCATCTGTAGAGATCTACAGGTTTGGACTTTTTAGGTACAGGAAAATCTGTATGTATTATCAAATTAGTTGAACTAATTACCACTTGTAAAAACCCCTTTTTGAATTACGCAATAGTCTATTAAGGATTTAATACATTAGTTAGTTATTCAGTTTGCATTATTGAGCTGAATTTAAAGGCTGTAGTCCACAGTCTGTATGTACAAGCTTTTACAAGTTACTGTAATAATGGTAAAAAAGTACCTACCGAAAATTAAGTATTTAAATTCTGAAAATTTCTGCTGGGGAAGCAACGTTATAATTTTATTAATCTAAAATAGCAATTAATTTTACCTAATCCTAACAAAAATTTTGCATTTTTAAATTAGAAGTTCTAATTTTATTTAAAAATTTTCTATAACGAAATATTACAACTTATTTAAATTATTTTAAAATAGCAATTAATTTTACCTAATCCTAACAAAAATTTTGCATTTTTAAATTAGAAGTTCTAATTTTATTTAAAAATTTTCTATAACGAAATATTATAACTTATTTAAATTATTTTTTTTTAATATTTGTTAACTTATTGTACCCGGCTATGCATTTTGACGTCACGATTCGCTAAAATCCGATGTCTACTAAGAATATTTTATTTTTATTTCTACCAGGATATTAAGGAGAATTAAGATTCTCAGCCGCAATATGTGACAATAATGAGATGCTCTATTTCAAGCTTGTAAGTTTTTAAGTTAGGGGCCGTTTTATCTTTATTGTCTCTTACAGTAAATACACACACTAAGAGAAAAGTTATTAACCCTATCAAGTTAAAAGTTTTTAAAAATCTCTGTTGTACATCGGTACATAAAAATAATATTTTCGGTAACAAATAATTCCTTAAAGATCATGAACATATTTATATTTTTAGGTTATATTTTTTTATAGTTGTTATTCTTTTTGTTTTAATCTACATACATGTTAGTTCAGGGGCGGATTTATTTTATTTTAAGGGGGGGGCATCCATAAGGAAAAAAATTGCGCTTTCACCAAAAATATAATTTTGAAGGTATTTCTATGCTAATATATCTTCTGAGGGGGGCATGGCCCCCATGGCCCCTCCCCTAAATCCGTCCATGTGTTAGTTTTACTTTTGGACACGCAAAGGAGTATTCAAAAGCAAACTTTGTGAAATAAAAATAAAAAGATCTAAAAATCATCTATTCAAGGTTATATTTTGTAATTGTTTTAATTTTTTTTTTTTAATATATAATTTATTTTTTGTTTTCGAGTTTTACTTTTGGACACGAAAAAAAGTGTCACAAAACTAAACTTTTATTTTATATCTTTGCGTGTTCAAAAGCGAATTTTGTAAAATACAAATAAAAAAAAACATCCTAGAAAAACATTATCTTAAAAATGAAAGCGACACTATTGTTTACATAATAAAAAAAAATCAATAGAATTTAAAAATAAATAATTAAAAAAAAATAGTACTGCACGTTTTTTTCTTAGTGTATGTTTACAAATGCTATTCTGTAGCCAAATGTTTATAGCTCTCATGGGCCTATAGGGCAGTGAATTCATTGTTGAACAGTCCCTAAGATGATCACTGATCCTAAATAATTACGATTCATCAATAATAACAATTTTATACTTACTCCGTAACTCAGCCTATATCATTCAAAAATTGCCTCACATTTTTAGAAAATTTCTACTTTTATAAGAAATTATTTAGATATAATTATAGATATGTGTATTTTTATATTGTCGATTTGATTATCTAGTTTTAAAAATGAGCAAAATCAACCCTTCGCTAGTCGCTTTTAATCCCAATAGGCCTGAGCTTTTCTGTTTTGCGTTTGTTTCATACGTTCCTATTTATTTACGAGATGTAGTCTTCAAGTAAAGCACTTGCTTGTAAAAATATAAATATTCCAAAGCTCTTATGATTATTATTCTCTAAAAAACTTAATATCAGATAAAGTGTAGCTGTTATATACCGGCGCATTCACCCCACGCGAGAGACAGATATTTGTACAGTAGGGTGGAGCGAAATTTTTTTTTTGCCCAATCATATAGTACTATGTACCAAAAGTTGCCTTTATTATAGAACAAAACCAGTATTTTTTCAATTTTTCAATTCATTTTGATTCCCCACGGGAGCCTTGAAATTGATCAAAATTTAAGAATTTTCAATTTTATTGAATGAACCAATATCAATCTCAATTTGTCCAAAATGATCAAAATTTGGTTTACATAATACTTGAACGTTCCCTAACCAGTATTTTTTTTTTCAATTTTCGTTTTCAAAAAGTCGAAAACCCCTTTATACCAATTTTCACGAAAATCTCCCTCAACCCTGGAGTGGAGTTAAACCATTTTTATTATCAGATTCACTTTCAGCAACCTTAAAAACCCCAATATAACAATTTTCAAAAAAATCACCCCCACCCCTAAGGAGGTGTATTTAGAAAAAAATTATTTTAAGATGCAGTTTTAGCAACCTCAAAAACCCCTATATACAAATTTTTACGAAATAACGGATAATATTTCAAAATATTTACCCCCTCATCCTGGCGGGGGTGGATTTAGAATTTTTTTTATTATCAGATTCGATTTCAGCAACCTCAAAACCCCCTATAATGAAATTTTCAACAAATTTAAATTTTTAAAATTTCTTAAATTTTGATTAATTTTTAGGCCACTGCACGAGGCTGCGGGTTATCAAAACGACAAAAACAATTAAAAAAAAATTATGGTTATGTTCTATAATAAGGGATACTTTTGGTAGATAGAGCTATATGATGGGGCGAAAAAAAAAATGCCCTAACCCCACCCCGGGGGTGGAGTTAGAATTTTTTATTTTTAGATTAGACTTCAGCAACCTCAAAAACCCCTATAATGCAATTTTTGAATTAGGATTAATATTGGTTCATTCAACAAAATTTAAAGTTTCTCAAATTTTGATTAATCCGTGGGGAATCAAAAAATT
Source organism: Brachypterus glaber (assembly GCA_958510825.1). Lineage (NCBI taxonomy): Eukaryota > Metazoa > Arthropoda > Insecta > Coleoptera > Kateretidae > Brachypterus > Brachypterus glaber. The sequence goes on from OY294044.1 coordinate 73,559,036, forward strand.
GAAAAAAATTACTGGTTATGTTCTATAATAAAGGCAATTTTTGGCTACATAGTGCTATATGATTGGGCGAAAAAACTTTTTCGCTCCACCCTACTGTACAGTTCTGATAGTAAGGATTGGACAAATCTTGAGCAAAAAGTGAAAAAGTTTAATACAATGTTGTTCAACAATAATTTTAAATTGAAATATTACATCAAAATGCATTTAACATCTTTCTAAATTGTCGATCAAATGTCAATTAAATATAGTTCTATATAATAGCCCTTTAATAAGAAGGCACTAACAACAGGTGGTTGACCAGAATATAATCGTTTCTTTACAATTCCGATAAAAAATATACATGTTGGTTTACACAATAATTAACACTAAACTAAAAAAAAATATATATTTAGTTTATTGTTAATTATTGGGCATCCCAACCTTAATAGCTTGTTATTATGATAATTTTAGCTCACCCGACTAGCGATGGGTTAAATATAATAATAAATAAAAATTAGTAAGTAATTAATATAAAAACTATTATATATGCGTACTAATATCCTTATCATTTTCATTAATTTCACCTAATTTGACATCTTTTTCATCAACAGCACCATTTTGATTCAGATTATGAGGAACATGTGGAAAGGGTTCGCCTTTGAGAATAAACTGAATTTCTTCAAGTGTTTTTCCCTTGGTTTCTGGAATGTACAACATACTGAACAACGCCGTACCTAAGCAAGATGCAGAAAAAATATAAAATGGAACATCTAGACCATATGCCTGTCCTAGTCGTTGATAAATTTCAATGGAAATTAGTGCAAACGTGACGTATACTACATCAGCAAGTGTCATGCCCATAGCTTTGAGTTTTGAGGGGAACAGTTCTGCAGTCATTACAATTGGTACCATGCCAAGACCGTATTTAAATACTACAGCGTAGAACATTACTGAAGCAATAGGAATCCAAGAAATACCCGTTACATCATACCCCGCCTTTTGAAGTGAAAAGTATATGGCTAAAACTAGGAGTGATAATCCAGTAAATAAGGAAGAAGTAGTTAAAAGGATCTTTCTCCCAAACTTATCGATCACAAAATCAGCTATAGTGGCTGATATCAGCATAATACTAGCAAAAATAATCCCTGCAGTTGTTTCGCTAACATACACAGAGTTCGCTTTGGACAAAATATAGTGCAAATTCATTAACATCACGGATATAGAGCTAAAATGTTGGGCTGCATTTAAAACTGTCATAATTATAAGAGCTTTTCGGTTACTAGATACTAAAATTAGATCCTGAGGTCTTCCTTTTTCTTTTCTTTGTCTTTGTACGGCTGTAGTGATTTCTTCTATTTCTTTATCGACATTCTTTGTTGATCTTAGTCTTAGTAAAGCTTTTTTTGCTTGCTCGTGTCTTCCTTTAGCTATTAGATAGTATGGAGATTCCGGCATAAAGGGAAAAGATGTTAACTGGACCAGCAACATGATACCACCCACAATTGAAGAAACATAAATTGGGACAAATGGACCTATTGTATAGATTACCAATATGCCGGCCAACATCATAAGGTATATGACACCTGAAACAAATAAAAAGTATTGTAATATATTATTGTACAACTATTCTGTCCGATTAAAAAAAGGATAATATCCTTTTTTTATTAATAATTATTATGTATATTATACATTGTATTTTACAATAGCTAGTCTTGTATAATTTGATATAAAAGGTTCTGGTTTCATTTTTTTTCTCAATTTTTCGTTTGAATCTTTTTTCCTTTTTTTTTTATTTTTGCAATTATTTGTTTTCGTAACTTTTTTGGGAAAAAACATTATTTAAAGTAGGAAAAAGCATTGTTGACAGTAGTATTTACTTTGTTTCTTTACATACCTGCGAGGAACCCTCTGATTTTCTTATCAGCTATCTCAGCTATATACATAGGAACCGTCACAAAAGCTATATCTCCCGCCATTCCTGTCATAAATCTAGCTAATAAATAATACCAAATATCATCTCCAAGGGCGATAAGTATCCACGCTGTAAAACTACAACATCCTGCTAATAAAATGGTTCTTTTTCGGCCTACTCTGTCAACCAAGAGAAGTGTGACTGGTAACCCTGCTATACCACCAATCATATAGATCGATTCTAACCATGATTCATCAGACGTGGTAATTTTTACGGGAGAGTCTTCTTGGTGGAGTCTTGGGATCATGGGAGCTGACCAACCATACTGCATGCCATCTGAGACTGCGCTAAAGGTACCTAAAAGTATAAATATTAAAGTTTAAAATTAAATTAAGTTTTAAAAGACATCTTTGGCATGATTATTAAAAGGACTAAAACAATGTTTCTAGGCACAGTATTTTCCGACTTTAGGAACAGCAATGGTCATGAAATACCATCTTAAAAAAATTAATGCCATTTATTTTTTTTGCTAATAATATCGAAATGAGGAATACGCAAACTAAAAGTGACCCGTTAAAGATAAAACTTTCTAAATGCCTTAAATAATATCTTTTTTCTGACACTCGTCATTGAAAAAGCAATAATCAAAAGTACCCAGTTTGAGTTGTTTTTTGTTCTTCCAAATGCAGCTTTGGTTTACTCAAGTATACAGTGCGTGCATTAAGTCTGGAATCACCCGATTAACTTTTTAGTTACAAGTAAAACACAAAAACTCTCGGATAGGTCGATTTTTATTTTTAATTTTGCAAATTATGGTGTAATAAAAGTTATTAAAATTTGCACCCCCTTGCACCCTCACCCCCCAACTTTTTTTTTTCAAATAGCAACCTACCCCTTGTGACACTTCGTTGGAAAGGTAATTTAATAAGCTTTCCAACGGTGTATAATAAAGCCTAATTTGGTAAAGCGCTAATGATAAAATGCACAATTTAGTTTATTATAAAGACATGTAAAGTATAACTTTAGTTCACTATAAATGTTCAAATTGATGTCCTTCAGCTCTTTGACAGTGGACAGTAAAAAAACGGGATTAAAATCGATTAAATAGTAAACATAAAATTGGTCAATAAAAAGAAAAAAAATTGCATTTTTCAACAGGGTATAAAATATTACAATAAGTTTAAAACAACCTTATTTAGATTCTCAGGAAGGTGCCAAGTAGGAAATAGGGCAACAATTACCATATTATGCGTAATATTTCACACAAACAATGTTTAAATAAAACATGCGTTTTTTCCCTTTAACAAATTAGGCTTTATCATACACTGTTGGAAAGCTTATTAAATTACTTTTCCAATGATGTATCACAAGGGGTAGGTTGCTATTTGAAAAAAAAAAGTTGGGGGTAAGGGTGCAAGGAGGTGCCAATTTTGATAACTTTTTTTAGACCAAAATTTGCAGAATTAAAAATATAAATCGACCTGTCTGAGGATTTTTGTATTTTACTTGTAACTAAAAAGTTATTCGGGTGATTCCAGACTTTATATTTGCTTTTACTCTATCTCTAATTTAACCATAACCTTGGTTATGGTAAAATATTATGATACCAGGTTGATAATCGATTTTTAAACTTTCTTTGATTCCCATTACAAGAAAACACGAAATGTAACTAAACTCCATTTAACGTGTGATTGAACCTTATTTTGTAAGACTTAATAAATAACTCCAACCAACAAAAACAATAAGTTCAATTACTACAATATTTTTCTTACGTATTTTTTAGCACAAAATATAACTACGAAAAAGCTCGCTGACCTTCAAAGTACATCGCTCCCTTTTTATGAGAAGGTGGTTTCTATCAGATTTGGCTAAGTTTTGGATATGTTATAATTCTTGATATTCTGATAAAATTTTTCAAATGGCACAGCTCCCAAAAATCTATAGTTTAGTGCTAGAGAACTTTGAAAATCTCGAAAATGTTGAGCTTTTTCATAGTCAATTTCGATGTCAGCACAAAAATATACGTCAGAAAAGTATGGTCTGTTAGGAGTAATTAATTTTATTTATTTTTGTGAGCCAGGGTAATTTTTTATATGGTTTTTTATATAAAAATATATTTACCTACTAAGTCTTAGGAAATAAGTGGCATTCTTTCACTAAATGGAAACAATAATTTATGGTATGTACTAGTGGGCAAAGTAAGATATTGTCCAAGAGAGAATATTGGCCCACTCAGCCTACGGCCGTTATGTGTCAAACATTCTTTCGTAGACAATATCTATTTACTCACGTGCACCATACAAAATTTTATCCAATACATTTGTAATCATAAGAAAATGAGATTTTTAATAATGCGTTTTTATGTACACACCAAGATGACTTTACAGTCATCTTTAAAGTCATCTATAAAGTCATTTTGGTACACACAATATTTTATTTCATTATGGCCGCTGTAATATTATGGTACAAAAAAAAAACAATTGCAAGTATGACAGTTAAAAATCAAGAATTATTCTACCGCGTGACGTATTTTCAAATTAAAAATAAACTTAGTGTTTTTGTCCCTGAAAGACGCAAAAGTGGCTACTTTTATTACCAAACCACCCAAATCAAAAGAACAAAACCAATGCGAGTATAAAAGTTTTCATAATTGGAGAAATTTCAATTTTGAGGTTAAGATTTAATGGCTTTTAAAATGATGAAATTGTTACAGTTAATTTTAGTTATTTGTCTAATTAATTAATTAAATGGGATCCCGGAATAATCCCACGGGCGCCGGCATTAACCGCGCAGCAAATACCGCGCAGCCGTTACCGCGCTGTTGTTTAGCGCGCGTGGCCTTTACCGCGCGTGACCTTTACCGCGCTGAAAAATACCGCGCAAGTTGTTTACCGCGCGTGTCATATACCGGGCATAAAAATAAAATATTTTGGTTTGGTTAATTTTAGGAATCAATAAAATTAAAGTTTTTTTTATTTATCGACGAAAACGTTTTTTCTGTTGGATTTACTTACATGTTTTTTACGGCATTTTTTATATTTTTATATTCTATATTATTTTTAAAATTATATTTAGTATAGTAGTAAAAGCGAACGAATAATGTTTATTGAATTCATTAAAAGTAAACGAGGCAATTACTTGGCTTTATACAAAAATTACATGTATCGAAAAGAGAGGAATATTAAAGATAAAATAATATGGAAATGTACCAAATACGACAGTATAAGATGTACAGGTAGAATACATACAATTAATAATAATGTATTAATGGAAATAGAACATTCACACATAGCAGATACCACAGAAATTGAGTCCCGTAAAATATTAAATGATGCTAAAAAAAAGCAATAGAAACACTGGAAAATCCGCAAGTAAAGGTCCCGCGCGGTATTTGACAGCGCGGTATTTGCCAGCGCGGTATAGGCCACGAGCGGTAAACAACATGCGCGGTATTTGTCGGCGCGGTAAAGGCCTTTTCTAAAAGAGTGGGTTAAAAATATTACTCAAGTTGCTAGGGGAGACGTGAAACAATTTTTAAACAATTAATAAAATGTAATTTTCTAGAGGTAAATTTACAATAGTAGACTAGGTCTTTTTATTGACGTAATGGATAAAATAGTATATTAAAGTACTAGTTTCATAACACCCGTTTTTAGCGCACTAGTACTTTAGAAAACTCTCTACAAGCCGCTCGTTTTCTAAACTAGTACTCGTGCACTAAAAAAGTGTTATGAAACGATTTAGGGATTTTGGGTTGGCATTAAAATTTTCGCAATATTTGGAATTCATAGAACAAATGATATTTTGATATCTTTTATAGTCAGCTCTTCTCTTTTTTACTGCAAGTAACAAAGTCACAATTTTAACACGGTAAAATTAACTTAAAACACAATTTCCTAGAAAACTTAACTTAAAAGCGGTGTTGACATTTGCCAGGAAAACGCCAAGCGATATTCTTTTCTCCTGTCTTGCCAACCCAAAAGAAAAAAAGTACTAACTTCTTACAGGCCTATAAGAACACAAAAAATGCGTGTGATTATGGGCTTATAAGAGTCGCAAAATAGAAAATAGTATATTATTTACCAAGTGAGAGAAGTTTAACATTTTTGGCCTGCGTCAAATTGCGGGATGAGCGCGCTAGCGCGAAGCCCGCAAGACGCGGTCTAAAATGTTAAATCTTCACTCACGTGGAAAATATAGTATTTTTTTCACTACCAGTACAATTAATTAGCTATTTACTTATTTATTTTACTAAAATTTAATGAAAAAGCTTATAAATTTAAAATATCACGCTGGCTGTTCACGGCCATTAAAAAAACAAATGAATAACTTGACATTTCTGGCAGAAATTTTCTGGTGATCTTCTAAAATTATTAAGTTAGAAAGTGTTTCCGTGTTAAGTGTGATAAAATATATAAAAATGGAAAGTGAAATGCAAAGTGATGATTCTGGTACTCCCCCAGAAATAGGGGGACAGTAGAAAACTGTGAGGGAGAATCTATTGCCTCAAAAATCAATATATGGGGGTTATACCTCTAGTAATATATGATCCTTACGGTAATATATTGGTTGTATAATCTATGGTTAAATATGATGAGCCAATTTTCACTTTTCGAAGTGTTTTTTGTAAAACATGTTTTATAGGTACTAATTTAGTTAATATTTTTTAATTTATCATGCAATAAATAAATTTGGTGCCTAAAGACACTTGTAAACAGCAATGTGATTTAATAATTAAGTGAAACGTCAGATGCCAAAACAGAATTAAAATTCATTATTAACCATGGTGCAATTTAATTATTTTTAGAACCTCTGACGTCATAGGTAGAGAAATAATATTTATACCAATGAAAAGAACAGTAATAAAGATGTGGTTTTAGGCTGGTAGTGAAAAAATATAATTAAAATATTAAATAATTATAAAAATGGATCTGCGTGGTTGATAAAATTTGACACATCTAAAAATTACGAGATATCATGCACGAACTATATATGTGTGAATATCCAGAAAATTATGTTATATAAACTTTTTTTCACTACTAGCTTTAGAATATACCATTATTTATCATGTTTTCAGACTGTGAAATCAATTTTCTTCACCTATAGCAATAATAATTTTTTCCCTCCTGGTGGGAGTAAATTTTATAAACAATTGATTTCTGTCACTTTAGATGTTTAAGTTCTGTGTGCAATTTTTATTAATTAAATCCAAGAAAATAGCTTTAAATAACTTATTTATTAAATATAATTAATTATTATTATTGTCAATTAATAAAATCGATAATTAGCTAAATATTATGAACTAAAAATAAAAAAAGCTAAATTTTTAAACGTCAGTTCAAAGTATTTATTTAAGCAAATGTCATTGATCAAGGCTACTTGATTTTTATGAAAATTTCAAGAAATTATATTTCTGTTCATAATTTATTATATTATTTGAATAAAAATAGTTAAATAGTGCTAGTAGTGAAAAAACTAATATATAAACTACGGTAGAGAAGACTATTATAATTAAATCCTTTGTTGCTCTGGATTTAATACGCTCGGCTATAAAAAATGTCTTCTCTACCTTGGTATATAATTACTATTAATTCAATTTGATACTAGTCCGTAATAAACTTCTTCAGTGTATTTAGTTAATACCGTCTTATTGTAATAGGATTTTTCTAAGATTTCTAGTTAGCTATAGTATATTCAACTTCAAGATACATTAGAAGTAAATAAAAGAATCGCGCACGCGGCAGCTGGCACGTGGTTTTATTGGTTAAAACACTCGAATTTTGCGAGAGTAGGGATGTAGTAAATTAAACAGGTCAGTATGTGAGCACTTGCGATGAAAAGTAAAATGCATTGCAATGGACTGTTATATAGAAATATTTTGTTTTGAGTCCTACCCTGTCACTAAATCGGTGGGAGATTTAGCTCAGTGGTCAATGGCATCGATATAGCCTGACACTGATCTAATGATCGTGAGTTCAAACCTCACTGGCGCCGATTGCCTTTTTCAGTTAATTAATAATTGAAATTTGGCGAAGGCGTACTCCCTAGATATATTGGTTCGAAAGTCAATTAAAGCCGGTGGTTCCCTCGATTACTAGCCCACACAAGTCCTGGACTTAGGGGATGCTTAATTAAGTAGAATAGTACGAGGTTAAAAACAAACATAAACAAACATAAACTAAATCGGTTGTTGTCACGTGCATTTGTTTACACTTACTGCATTTTGAAGTTGAATATACTATATAACCCTTTATTACCACTAAACGGATCATATTTATTAATACCCGTCTTATTTTTAGGAAAAAAAAATACAAAAATTACATACTATAGATTTAAAAACAAAATTTTATTTTATAAAACAAATCATTAAATGTTTTTTTCTTCAAGCGTACTAAAATGTTCATATTTTATAACTGAACGCACTAGTTAGAAGTGATCTATTTTTTTACAGTAAAAAAATGAGTTCATTGTTGTACGCCGTAAAAAAAATTAGTTAGCAAAACCGCCACTGGCGGCAGCACTCTTTGACTTTGATGACAGCCATACTTCAAACTTGTTTGTTTATTATGTAAACAGGTGGTTGTCTCGAGATTCTGTGCAAAAACCTTGTGTGAAATTAATTAAAAATTATTGAAGAAGAATATATGGTTTATACACCTACAAATCTCTCCGAAATTGAAAATGCTACATTAGACAAGTTACCATCGAAATCGAGAAAAATGTATGATTTAGCCTACGAAAAAAATTTAAAATGAGTTAAGGAAGGTTTAAGTTTATTTCGAAAGGGTTTTATTGGCCTATTTTAGTAAAAAAAAAGCATACTTTATTACTGAATAAATTAAATTCAAAAATTAATATTAAAAAAAAATATATATAGGATGCTTGAAGAAGAAAAGTGCTTTTTTTTACTTTCTGCAGTTTCCGGACTCCGCTGCGCGTCGTCCGTAAATTCTACAGACTAGTAAAAAAAGCTTCACTTTTCCTCTTAGTAAAACAATATACAATTTAAAGCTTGGTTTTGTAACCCAACAATAATATTAGATAGTAGATGACTGGATTAGGGTTATTTATATTAAAAAACTTTTTACTAAAACTGCCGACGTTTCGTTGGCTTTATTCCAACTTCTTCAAAAGGCACACTACAAGAAATGTAACAATTTTGTTTCAAATACTCATTATGTATTATATATTTTTTCTATGACTGCTTTAGAATGTAAGCAAATACACCCACTTTTCAAACACAGAATGAATCCATTCTAGCTCTAGATACGGTATAAATATTCCGTATCAAGTGTTGGAATGAGCACATGTAGTGTCATCTCTTGTTTATAAAAGTAAAGAAAACTGTAGCAAAATTAGTAAAATTATATATATTTTACCATGAAACATTGAATAATTTAAGGCAATTTAAAGTTTTGCGTTAAAATTACATAAAGTTTATTAGTTTTTCTTAATATTTGACCAGTTTTTTTATCAAATTAGTTCAAAAAATTAAAACTACTTCATCTATTGTTAAATATTTAAACCTGATATCTGTCACAACAATCTGACATAACCTTCAATTTTTGCATTATAATTTGTAAATATGTGCTAAAATTAAATAAAAATCTTTTTTAAGTACTGATTTGATAAAATTATTAAATAACGTTAATTTCTTTATTTAAAAATATGTGTTTTGTTGTATTTACAATGTCGAGTCACAAAAAACATTGTTTTTAACCTCGTCCGCAGTTTAAAGCCATACAGTGTTTCATATTTGCAGTCGAAGAAAAAGTATAGTCTACAACACGTATGGAATAGTCCTTCCGTGCTCGCGGGACCGTTATATATTGTCTATTCCATACTAGATATAGAATATACTATTATTTTAATCCTTAATTGTTATATTTTAACGAAGGATACGTAACTTACTGTACCATATTTTTTGCTTTTTAATTGCTCATTCTTTTGATATTTCCACGTTAAAATAAATATTTGTTCTTATACGAGGTGTTTTAAATTAGACCGTATTTTAAATGTATCTATTTCTATGTTTAGATTATAATGCATAGTTTAATATAATTAATCAACACCTTATTTGTCTGCAAAACAATTTTAAACATGTTTGTATTATATATAAAATAAATCATATTTTATTATTTTATTAACGAATTTTTAAACTTATATTGTTTTCTTTCTGGCTCTTTGAATTTTTAAAAAGTTAAAACATAATTGTTACATTTCATGTAGTGTGCCTTTTGAAGAAGTGGAATAAAGCCAACAAAACGTCGTCAGTTTTAGTAAAAAAAACGTTTTTTAATATAAATAACCCTAATCCAGCCATCTACTATGTAAAATTAAATGTTTTGTTTTATAAAATAAATTTTATCCTATCCACTATGTTTACTATACTATTAGATACAGAGTATTACGTTATTTAATTTACATACCCGCGGCTTGTATAAATTGTATTTTTAAACAAGCCGTGAAGATATATAATGCTACACATTCTAGTAGTAGTACTAATACTACGTAGTATACTAATACCACTTAGTATACTATTAACAGTAAATGGTATATTACATTTTCTCAAATACCTACTAAAAAAAATCAAAAAAAAAACTTTTTTTCAAATAAACATTTTAAGTTTATTTTTTAATAAAATAAATTAGTAATTTTTTATTTCTTTTTACGAAAAGAGAAAAAAATAAACAATTTTTTATAAAAGTCCAAACTTTTTTTGTTTTTGGGGGGATTATTTTTAAAAGCAATAAACATAGAGCTTCATTCAACTGAAAAATTCAAGTCTTGTAGATACTTTACTCTGGAGTTATGGTGTCCACAAAAATCGGAACTTCAGACGGGCAGATGGACGGACAGACGGACAGACGAACATTTTCAAAGGTATTTATTTTTATGAAACGAAAAATTGTAGAAGAATTTTTTGTCTACGACGATTTTTGACGATTTTAAGAAATTCGAAACTACCGTATAATACTATTATAGCGTTACGCGCTGTGAATCAAGGGAGGATTTAGGGGGGGGGGCATGGGGGCCCCAAAGCCAAAAGCCAAAGACTAACTCTTTGCCAAAGCGGCAGGGTTTAGAAATCAAGGCAACCTGAACAAATATTTTTTATCCAATACACACAGATAATAAGACAATTACCAGCTTTATTTTAAATAGATAAACTCAATAGTAACCCCCGCGTGGCTTTTACTTTATTGAGTGGATAATTATTTATTTTACCCACTCAACTGTCACTTGTCAAATTATTTTCTTGTAAATGTCATTAAAATTTTTAATAAAAATATGAATTGCTAAGCTATTTATTGGGTAAAACCTTGTATGGCACTCATGGGTAAACCGATATTGCCCTCTCGAAAATTAACCTGCTTGGCTGACGCCTCAGGTTAGAAATGTTAAGTTAAAAGTCACACTTTTTTTAAGAGTTTGGACTTTTGTTTTATTTTGGCAGGCTGCGGCCCACCAAAGTACTTTTGCGGTCCCTTATCGAAAAATGCATAGCAGTTGTGTTTGTCTTTTGCTTTACGTATAAAATAAATTTTATCCTGTCCACTATGTTTGCTATACTATTAGATACAAAGTATTACGTTATTTAATTTACATACCCGCGGCTTGTATAAATTGTACTTTTAAACAAGCCGTGAAGATATGTAATGCTACACATTCTAGTAGTAGTACTAATACTATGTAGTATACTAATATTACTTAGTATAATATTTACAGTAAATAGTATATTACATTCTCCCAAATACCTACTTAATAAAAAAAAAACTTTTTTTCAAATAACGAAAAATTTTAGAGAAACTTAAAAAAAATAAAATAAAATAAATTAGCATTTTTTTATTTCTTTTTACGAAAAATGAAAAAAAAAATAAACAATTTTTTAAAAAAGTTTAACCCTTAATAACTTTTTTGTTTTTGGGGGGATTATTTTTAAAAGAAATAAACATAGAACTTGATTCAACTGAAAAATTCAAGTCTTACAGATAATTTATTCTGGAGTTATGGTGTCCACAAAAATCGGAACTTTAGACGGGCAGACGGACGGACAGACGAACATTTTCAATGGTACTTATCTTTATGAAACGAAAAATTCTTGGATTGTAGAAGAATTTTTTGTCTACGACGATTTTTGGCGATTTTAAGAAATTCGAAACTAACATATAATACTATTCTAGCGTTACGCGCTGTGAATAGTATAATAAATAGGTAAATACTAATTTTTATTATATATATGGAAAAATTTGTTCTAATTTTGTCTTAGTGATGTGTTCTTTGGGATTAACACTTCAAATATATAATTTTTTTATTGCAATATTTTTACGAAAACAACTTAATTAACATTAAATGTTAATAAATTTTATTGTCCAGCAATAAAACAATATATTTGCAAAGATGAGTATATATTTCTTAAACTACTATTATCTAGAAAATGCGTTTCATTCATTAAGCCCTAAAAGCCAAAGACTAACTCTTTGCCAAAGCGGCAGGGTTTAGAAATCAAGGCAACCTAAACAAATATGTTTTTATTCGCTTGTATTCCAAAGCGACATTTTTTAGTTAGAAATGTTAAGTTAAAAGTGACACGTTTTTTAAGAGTTTGGACTTTTGTTTTATTTTGGCGGTCTGCGGCCCACCAAAGTACTTTTGCGGTCCCTTATCGAAAAATGCATAGCGGTTGTCTTTCTCTTTTGTTTTACTTTGACGGGTAGCTGATTACAAATCTGGTGCCAGTTTCCAAAAATTTAAAATGTCGGATCCAATATGGCGGATTAGATTTTTTAAAGTTGCTCGGATTTGGTTGAAACTATAGACAAGGAAATACCTCCAAAGCCGTTGCGGAATACTGTGATAAATGTGCCTAGCGCATCTGAGATAAACTTGCACATGCGCACTACTATTGTTGTTTTTGACGAGTATTTTTAACCTTAGTTTTGTGTGTCAAATAAAAATGGTAAAAAATTCAACAAAAAACAATAAATATCTACGAAGAAACGTAGAAATAGTTTTTTTAAATTATTTTATAAGAATTTTTCGAGGTGTGTTTGAGTTTCGGGATTTTGTACACCTACTTTGAGTACACGAGGGATTGACCCTCTTCATAAAGCATCAATACAGGTCATGTTTAAAGTTATAAACAAATGCAGCAAAGAAACAATTAAAACACAGTAGAAGTCGAAAAATGAACAGAAACAAACGACGATTTGACAGTATAAACAAACTAATAATTCGTCACCCCAATATTAGTTTGCCATATCTCTATTTTTTGGACATTTTAAGATTTTTACTGGGGGATTTTTGGAGATAAGACAAATGAATAATGGGGTGATGAATTGTTTTACGACCGACAGCATTTCACAGCTTATACAGATGCGTAGTGCGCAAGGTCAGATATATTGCCTTACGTCATTTCGCTGCCCCGTTCTGTCATAATATAATCTTGCGCAGGCTGGACTTTTAGTCCTCTTTTCTTCTCTATGCTTGAAACTTGATACTCGGAGGTTTTTGGGGTCGCTGATTACGAATCTGGTGTTAGTTTTCCAAAATTTAAAATAGCGGATCCAATATAGCGAATTAGATTTTGATAAGGTTTTTTTGACGTTATGGCAAAATCCTGATGTGATCGGGTTAGATAGACATCGGATTCGGATTCACCGACCCCAAAAACTTATTGTAAACATAGTCAGAACCCCAAATCAGATTTTTTTGTGTGGCTGCGTAATCAATAAATCTTTGTGAGAGCCCTATAACAATTGTTTTTGAAAAAGATCCCGTCAAAAATAAAAAAAGTTTTAAGGGGAGCAATTTTTTAAAAATAAATTTAAAAATACAAGGAAAAGTTCGATAAATTCTAAATTTCCATCAACATTGCAGCAACTAAAAGAAATACGAGTTAAAAAAAAATCCATTTATCAACAAAAAAAACATGCACTAGTGCAAGATTATATTTTGCTAACTTTGAAAGGCTTCGACAAACAAATATAAAATTTGGTGTATGGCACTTTGCATATAATAATAGAGACCAATTTAAGTCTAAGGTAATATTAAATTTTAACCCTTCGTTAGGCGCGCCTCTTTTTGTAACTTGTTTAGGCGCGCGGTCTACACTTGTAGACCATTTTATTTTTTGTTTAAAAAAAAAACACATTTATATTTTTAAAAACCAAATATCTTATGTTATTTATTTGGTTGTATTTAAAAGTTATTTACATATTTTTTTCAAATTATTATTGTTTTAGTAAGTGTTAAGGGTAAAAGAAAAATGTTATACAATTCTAACATATATTTTACATCTGTACGGTAATTTGTAAAAAAAAATAAAAATAACTTAAAAAACTTTCTGAAACTAAAACTTTTGTTTTTTTTTTAACATGTACGATTATAAAAAAATAAAAAACACCTAAATTAAAAGAAAAAAATATTATAAAATTTGACTCGAAATCATGCAATATTTTAGTCATGCGCCTTGTACATGTGCTCTTTGCAATCTTAGTTCTGATATTTTGAGCATTTTTTTTTTCGATTTATTTTCCCTTCTTAGGCACATTTAGTGTCCAAAGTAATTTTTAGTTTTATAGAACAGAAAATTACCTTATTTATCAAAAACATTACGTATGAGCTCTTTCATTCCCAAAAAGACTCGTGCCAGTGTCTTCCTATAAACCGCTATTTTTTTGGTGGTAAAGACATATTGTATCTTTAATTTATCTTTAAACTAATAAACTAACTTTGAAAAACAATATTCACAAAAAGAAACCATAAAAACTTACACAAAATAAAAAAATGCAAAAATAAAAAAGGTAACGTGGTTAGTCGCGCGGTCTACAATCGTAGACCAGGCAGGTTTCAATATGAATAAAAACAATATTATACCCATTCAAAGTGTGAATTATTATTGATCTAATAGATTGATGCATAATGCACAGCTACTCGAAGGGGCGCAAGCGTAAATACTCCGTGTAAAAAGTTACCCAGCTAAAAAAAGCATGGTCTACGATCGTAGACCGCGTGCCTAACGAAGGGTTAAAAGCCTCTTTCGATTTTTAAATGGAACACCCCGTATATATTTACATATTTTGATTAAAAAAATCAATTCTGAGAACAAGCCTGTGTCAATTGTCACCTTTTGACAAGTCATGTCATTTTTTATTTAAATTTTCATTTTAAATCTAGAGTGTATTGATGCCAAGTTTTTGCAAAATTTGATGAACTATTTATAACCAAATTTTATTATCGTAACTATAACATACTAGTATGAAGAATAGCATACTACACACAATCTATTACTTAACTACAACAAACAATGACGTCACACTAACTATTCGTAGTAACCACGTACCCTAGGTGGTTTGCCCACATAGTAAGTATTTTTATCCTTTTCTATTATATTTCTGTTCCCTCCAAATCATATTTTTTCGAACAAGAAGAGGAAAAAATAGGTTAGGTATAATTTTTTTAGGTAAGCCAGATGTTAAAAATATTTGTAAGATTGTTTTGCCAGTCACTTTTTTGTGCAAGAACGGATTAAACTGAAATAATTTTAAATAATCGTCACATATCATTCGTGGATAATGTAAACCTATAATAAATGAGTTAAATAAAAGTAAGTAATTTTTAAGCTTTATGCAAAAATGTTCTTGCAAAGTTAGGACAAGCCTAATTTTTTCCTTGTAGACCTCATTTTTGGTTCTCAATTTCAAATATCGCAAAATAAACAACTCAATCAACATTGTAACCTCGAAAAAGATTTTGGTATAATAGTGTCCTACTTTACCAACTAACTATGATGTCATTTAAACAACACTCTTTAAGCCATACCAGTATGTTATAGTTAAGTTAATAAAATTTGGTTTATGTGTGATATCAAAATGTTCGCAAGAAAATTCTCTCTGATTTTAACCTTATGAGCCACCCACTTTCCGTATGAAAAAAATGACTTATGGGCCAAAGTATGATTTTGGAACTTTTAAGAGACCAGCAAATTTAGAGTTTTGGGAAAAAAATCAAAATAGTATTTTTTTTTAAGGTACAAGACCAAAAATTAAGCGAATAAGCTAATTCAAGGCACTCTAGATTTAAAATAAAAATTTAAATAAAAAATGACATGACCTGTCAAAATTGACAATGCTTGTTCTCAGAATTGATTTCTGAATCGAAATATGTAAAAATATACAGGGTGTTCTATTTAAAAATCGAAAGTTCGAATTATTTCCGGCGAAACCGGAAGTTTCAAAAAAATTCTAAATTATACATAATATAGCTCCTGCAAATTTCACGAATCTAAATTATCTCTTAAAATTATTTTACTAATTTAAACTAAGAAACTGTTCTTTAGCAATACTTAAATTATTTATAATTATTCCCAATTAAAATATATATATTTGATTGGGCCCAAAACCCCTGTCCAAAACGATACCCTCCTTTAAAAGAAAAAAGTTATAGGGGGCTAAACTTTTTTAAAAATCTTCAAAATAGGAGAAAGCGAACTATCAGCCAAATTTTTCCAGGAAAAAAGCATTTTCAACAAAAAAATATCAGAAGGCTCCACTGAAAAATTAAAAATTTTGCAAACATTTCAATTAAGTTTAACTTAAACTTCACCAGAAAAAGCAGTTGCATTTCTGCGAAGAGTATACTAGAGAATGCGTAGCATTGTATATCTTCACGGCTTGTTATTATTACTACTAGAGAGACATATTTTATATCTCGTTTAATTAGTTGTACAACAGAAAAACCGTTCCTGAAATAGCCAGCGACAGGGTCCTAATATCCACGCGACAAAATATCGGCAGACAAAATTTCCAAAGTAAAAATTTCTTTCAAAAAAATATCCCGGCGCACAGTAGGACAACTTTTTTTATTTTGAATGTTAAATATTTACTTGATTTCCGAATAATATGAAATATTGTAAATGTTCTTAGCTTTTTATTGCACCTAACATAAATATAAGATTATACAGTGTGTCCAGAATTTGCGAACATCAAAAAATATAAAAAAATAATAAAAAACTAAATTGAAATTTTATACATGGTATATTTGAAATAAGGTCCCAAATTTTAAGTGGTGATTCTACATTAGAAAATATGACAAAAAGTTCCTATAAATGTCTAAAAATTCGTCGTAAGGGAGCTACTCCCCTTTGAAAGTGGCTAAAAAAATCGGTTTTTATTTAATAACTCAGGAACCCTTTAAGATATAGCAACGAGGTTTTGCACGTAAACTAATTTTAATAAGGCACATCATCGTATATTATGTTCATGTACTTATTGTAACCAGGGGCGTGCGAAACGGGGGGGGGGCTTATCATTGTTTTATCCCGAACTTTTTTCTGTGTAATTTTTTTGTTATATTATTTTTGCTATATAATTCCTTAGGTCAAAATACATAAAAAGGTACTCTTGTTGTAACACTGTAGGACTTACCGTTTTCGAGAAAAATTAATTTGAAGGTGAAATTTCACGGTTCGTGGACGAAAAATGAAATACTAAAATGTTGAAAACCAAAATTTTAACGATGCAGGGTTGTTCTATTTCGAAGCTACTATGGCCCTTTAAAAATGGTGCATTTTTAGGAGACCATAGCTGGCTTAGGATTGATTTTTGGAAGTACCTGTATATGAGGTTTTTTTCTAGGTTTTTGATGTACATTTACCCTTCATCATTGAAATTTCGGTTTTCTACATTTTAGTATTTAATTTTTCGTCCTCCTACCGTGAAATTTCACATTTAAATTAATTTTTCTCGAAACCGGTTAGTCCTACAATACTACAACTAAAGCACCTTTTTATGTATTTTGACCTGAGGAATCGTATACCAAAAATAAAATTACAAAAAAGTTACACAGAAAATAGTTTGGGACAAAAAACTGATAGATAAATGTTTATAGGAACTTTTTTTAATATTTTCTGATGTAGGATCACCCCTTAAAATTTCGGACCCTATTTTAAATACACCTTGTAGAATCACCCCTTAAAATTTCGGACCCTATTTTAAATACACCTTGTATAGATATTTTAATAAGTTTTGGATTTATTAAGGGAGGACTCACATTCGAATGCAACAATTTTTTACAGTATATTGTCGTGTTACCTACCTCGTATCTCCAAATTCACAGGTTTTCAGGGGACACAAAAAACCGGTTAACTTTAAAAAAAAATTAATTGTAATATAGACATATATAAGTGTAGTTATTTCTTGTGGATCCTTCAAGCAGAAAAGATTGCAAAATTATTAGTTACGTGAGTCAAAAATTAGAATTATGGAGATACGAGTTAGTTACAGTAACTATTATTTCCAAGTCCTAACCCTGTACTGGAGATACGAGGTTGCTCAATTAAAAACTGTTATATATGTAAGGCATGTAATTTTTAAATATTTACAATGTTTTAGTAAAAAATAGTATATTGGGGTTTTTCAGGTTGCTTTAACTGAATCTGATGATAATTTTTTTTCAAACTTCTCCCGTGGGGGTGATTATTTTAAAATGTTTACAATATTTTTGTAAAAGTTGGTATATAGGGGTTTTTAAGGTAGCTAAAACTAAAAAGTCCAAACTAAATATTTAAAAAAAAGTACACCCCGTAAGCCGGGGGTGGATTAACATTTCTTTTATAAAATTTAGCTTAAGCGACCTTAGAAGCCCCTAGATATAAATTTTATAAACATTTTAAGAAAAAAAAAACGATAGAAGGGATATTTTTTACCACTGGGGGTGAGATGGAGGGGTAGGTAGGTCTTTTTTTACTTCACCAATATATTTTCCGCATCCTAATACATAAGTATGCAAAGTTTTATCTTCTTAGATATTTTCACCTACGGGAAATTCCTTATTTGCTAGGCCTAATATTGGAGAAACGAGGTAGTTACAGTTATTTATTTTAAGTAGTAAAGGAGATACGAGGTAATTAGTTCCACATAACTTATAAACCAATTGGAATTTTAAATTAAGACTTTGTTTAGGTCATTACTAATCATGTACAGAATTGATTAGTGCAAAAAACCGAAAATCGAATTTTTGGAGATACGAGGTAGTTAAGGTAACACGACGATATCTTATTACCTCTAGGACATTTCCTGTAACATTTTCAGTGGATGCTTTACATATGAATAAATAAATTTAATTCATTAAATTCCTTTGTGAACTGTTTTAACGTCAGCGTTTATTTAATATGGTTTTAACTAGAAATTCATTAAAATTGAATATAATAACATGTGTTTGTAGTATAATTGTTTAAATTTATTTCAATTTAACTAATTTAAATTTACTTTGAAACAAATAATTTAATAAAATATATTTTATCTTTGTGAATATGAAATTAAGTACAGAAAATATGTGTTTTAAAATTTCTCTTGGAGCCCACTGTATATTATTTATGTACAGGGTGATCATTTGAAAACGATCCACCCCAAATATCTAAACTAAACACAATATGAAAATTCTAAAAAAAGGTCAACTTGTTTTTTATTTTTTTTGAAGGGGAAATTTAAGTATACAGGGTCTCCCATAACTTATCTGCCAATCTTTACATACGGGATGTGTAAAACAAAACTTTAAAAAAAGTTCCTATAAACATATCGTCGCCTTCTTTACAACGGGACATCTCAAAAAAATTGCTAAATTGAGTTAGGCCCTTGGGTGGCATCAAAACAGTAACCTGCAGCTACCCCGATTATTAAAAATCACAAAAAATGAGTAAGCCCCTTTGCAAGGGAAGCGACGATATGTTCTAAAAAGACTCGTAAGGGAACCATTTTTATTTATTAACTCAGGAACCCTTTGCGTTATATCAACGAGGTATTGCACATGATATATCTTTAAAAAGGCTCATTAGCCGATAGTATTTGCAAGTAGTTACTTTAACCAGGGGCATCCGAAATGGGGAGGCCTTATCATTTTTTGCCCCAAACTTTTTTCTCTGTAACTTTTTTGTGGATTTATTCCTCAGTATAGTTTTCATCAGGTAAAGATACATAAAAAAGAGGTATTCTTGTTGTAATACCGTAGGGTTAAACGTTTTCCACAAAAAAAAAACATTGAACGTGAAATTTTACGTAGGTATCGAATACGAATAATTACTAAAATGTTGAAAACCAAAAATTCAATAAAGCAGGGTAAATTTACATCCAAAACTAAGAAAAAACCATATACAGTTAATTCCGTAAATCTGTCCTAAGGGTGCTACGGCCTCCTAAAAAGGCACAATTTTAAAAGTGCCATGGTTTTTGGGACTACATGTATTTTTTTCAAAGCTTTTGATGTAGAATGACCCCGCATTATTAAAATTTTGGTATTCAACATTTTAGTATTTAATTTTTCGTTTTCAAACCGTGAAATTTTACCTTCAAATAATTTTTTTTCGAAAATAGTTAATCCTACTGTTTTACAACAAGAGTACCTTTTTAATGTATCTTTACCTGAGAAATACCATTCTGATAAGTTTGACGGATTAATTACGGGACTCCCTGTATAATTTTGGTTGTTGCAACTTTTATCCCCTAACCCCCAGCTACCCCAACATTAGAATTTTATATTTATAGTCATTTGAAAAAGCTTCAAAAATGCTATGTTTTGGTTAAAACCAAAATTAAATATACCAACCCTTAACTTAAGGATGGGTGATTTTTTTCTAAAATAATTGGTAAAAAAAATTTACAAAAATAGCTTATTATTTAAAAATAAATAATTTCAGTTTAATTTATGGGGGTCGGAACTTCTACCCTTTAGATACCAGCCACACCAAATGTTTTATTTTTAATTAAATCCCAATTCCTGCTATAGTTTATTTAAAATAGCTTTAAAACTGCTATTTTTAATATACAAAGAAAAAATTAAAATACCAACTCTAAACTTGAGGGTGGATGCTTTTATTTAATTTTTTATTTTATTTTTTTTTATTACTTATATCTTGCAGAGTCATGGAGAGCCTCAAATAAGCTTTTGGCTTGTGCTAGGGGCTCTCCATTAATTTTGATAAATCGTCCAAATATGTGTTTAGAAAAAAAAATCAGTCCTTTCGTTCCGCCTTCTCTTTATTTTCAGGGCATGTGCCGTCGTGTATCTTGTAAGCTAATCATGGTATTGCATTCTTATATACTATGCTTGTTATGCGAGGCTGTGAATAGGCACTCAGGTATGCCAATTTTCTTTTGTTTTACGCTGACCAGCCATTTCCAAATTTTTCCAGATAATTTACAGCAAATTTTGCATTTAAAAAATATTAAAAAAAATATGTACTCAGACATTGACATTGACAATATTAAAGTAATTAATGATAAAAAATGTAAATAATTATATTTGAGGGTTGCAACAACTACCTCCAACTTGCAACGCTTAACTTTTTGTGTACAAAAATATATTATTTTTAGACTTAACACTGTAAAAATTAATTGGAAAAATACCATACATATATTTTGATAATTTTCCATACGTATGTACAAATGTCGTCAGTATAGTAAAATTTCCATACCCTTATCAAAAACTGGACTACACATACTATAAAAGTAATTAATTTTCCCCCCATAAAATTAAATTAACTTTTTTAGAATTTTTATATTTTGCTTAGCTTGCGAGGTGGATCCTTTTTAAATCATTAATGATCATTGATCATCCTGTATAAGTACACAGAGTTCTGAATAAACATAAAAACTACTAATTAATACACATACTAAAGCTGAAGCTTTGCTTTCATCCTAAAGTCGCAGTCGCTGTAGACTGCGACCGGGTAGCTTCGGTCTCTCCAGTCGCCATCCTGGCCATTTTATACAGCTTGTTTTGTTTGCGAGTTTATGCTTTTCAATGAGTATGAATATCTCTAAAAAGTCGGTTCTTTTAATGGCTGAATTAAAAAGAGGAGGAGGTTCTCCTCTTCCGCTTGATATTTCATCATGAAGAAAAAAGGGTAAAAGTTGATGAGATGTTTCGGCTGAGAGAGGTGGAGGGATTTTAAGCAATTCTAATTGAGTGAAACAGTGAAAGACACTTGTCACAGCGCAAAACCACCTGTTTGACCGTCAAATTGGTGACGAAGTAGTCGTGTGCCTGCTCCCGGAGCGGTCAAGCGACCGGCAACCAAACGAACGGCGACCGGTAGTTAGTAGTAACGACTCGGCGGTTGCTAGGAAAACAGGAACATTTAAAGTGCATCCCAAAGCTTAAACATTTTTTTAACCTCTTTAGACCTTAAGTTTTTCCTGCAGATTTTTTTTTTCGACTAAATGAACATGTCATTTGGTTATTACTACTTACTGGTCACGATATAAATATTTTGTTTTGCTTTTTAAATTTTTATTAAATAAAAATAAATGCATAAATGTTTAAGAATAGGGTAGTTTTTTATTTAAATATAAATAATAAATTAAAAAAAAACTGTATTTTAGATAAGCATTACTAAAAGTTTAAATACTTTAATTCCTAAACTATATTTTAAATTCAAAGGTATATTTTTATATAATTTAGTTTAATTTAAAAGTTTAGTTAATTTAGTATCTACGTTAGAAACAGTTGTAAAATTTTCATTATTTGATTTGGGTTAATAAGTATTAACCCAAATTATAACAAAAAATTTACAAAACAATAAAATTACTTCTCGTGTTTTAAGCTATTTTTAAATTTTTAGGTTCCAGATCTGGTTCTTTTGGGCACTAGATGGTCCAAAACTTGACGAACCACATATGGTATATATGTATACCGGGTGTTTTTTTTCAACCTAAAACTTTCAAATACCTGGAATGCCTACTATGCATTTTAGAAAAAAAAGTAAGATAAAAGTTGTTTATTTTAATGGGGGAAACAACATGGCGTATTTATTTTTTACGTTTTCAAGGTCATTTCAAGGTCAACTTTGTTTTTTTTTTAATAGAAATAAATATTTTTTTTCCTGCCATTTAATTCATCTCAATATATAAATATTGTAAATATTGAAGTTGATTTTACAATTGTAATTTTGTGTTTGTGATTTATTTTAGTGGATGAATCCAGATTAACCGGCTAACCATATGTTTTGAGGTTATGTTATGGAAGAAATTTTTATTTATATAAAATGATTATTATACTTGTATCTGGTAAAAAATAACATATAGTTCAAGACCAAAAGTGACCAAAAGGTCATATTTCTTTATAAATATTACAGTAAAGGTAAACTATCCCTTAAAAAAAAAGCTTAAAAATAATAAAAGGTTTTAGTTTTAGGGCCAAAAAAAATGTTGGCCGTAGGGCCACAAAGTCCAACTTTTTGTGCGCAACACATGAACAAAAAGTGAAGCTTTTAGAATCAATTGAATAAAAAAATATAAATTTTTTCATACTCACATGAAATCACAGTGATGATCTGGGGCAACGTCCCCGCAAACATTTCCTTCAGCGAATGTTCCTTCATTTTTCTTGTTTTTCCTTTGTTTTTCTTTTATTTTTAATTTTGATTTCTTTTATTTTAAATTTGGTTTTTCTTTTTTCTTGTGTTTTGTTGCTTAGACGTCACATTAAATCACGCACAATCTAATTAGATCCAAGTGAATCGACACTTGACAAAACAATAAAAAATTCCTCACAAATAACTCTTAATGTTTCTTAATTGAAAGCGATATTGATTTGTTTCTTGAACAGCTGGCTAGATTGTTTGTTGACGCTTTTCTTACACTTGTTAGGAACAGACTAGTGGGGTCGAGGGTTACCTGAAACTTAAATGGAATCTATCTGTAGAACAAATAAAGGGCTACGCGAGGAAAGTCTAGCACAAGAATTAGGAAAAAAAATAATAATAAAATATCTTTAATCGTTTTTATAGGCTTCTAAGTTCAAAAAATGAGAATTTTTCGCATTTTTTCATTATACTTTGATAAAAATTTTATATAAATACTAAATATACGACTCTAATTTTTATAAGCAATACTAACATATGTACGGTTTATGAAAATAAAAAAAGTTTTAGATTTAATCCAGTGACGGAGATATTACCGGGGATTATCGAAAAAAAAAAAATAAATAAATAAATATATATATATATATATATATATATATATATATATATATATATATATATATATATATATATATATTGAAGTATTTTATTTTATTTATAAATAATCCAATAAATTAAATTTATCATTAAAAAAAAACAAAACGAAAATTTGAAAAAAAAACTTCTTCTTGCTTTAAAAGTTTAAAATAACAATAAATAAACATTAAATAATTTAAAATATTGTTGTTCTACTTTCAATAACTCCCCGTAAAATCTCCGTTACTGGATTGAATCTAAAACTTTTTTTTTTATTATTACAAACCTCACATATATGTGTTAGTGTTGCTTCAGAGCCACATCTTTATTATTTATATAAAGTGTTCATAAAAATATAGCATAACAAAAAAACTACTGTGCCCTTTATCTCAAAAAAAAAAAAAAAAAAAACGAGCATAGAGAGAAAAACGGAACAAGGTTCCGAAAACAGCTCATCAAATAGGTCTAGAGTCAACTAAAATGGTGTCAGCAAAATTTTGATTGTAGAGCAGTGTTATGATTAATTGTGAGAGGGACATATTTTTAAAAATAAATCTCTAAATAATTTAGAAGCCTATAAAAAAACAAACGAATAAAGATATTTTAAATCGGCTTTTTTTTTGTTAGAGCACTATTATTAGAAAACCAATCCACGGCAAAAAAATATTAGACCTCTTTTTTTACTAGAACTATAGGCAAAAAAACACTGTGCGCTTTATCTCAAAAAGCGAGCTGAGCTAGAAAAACGAAACAAGGTACTAACCTAAAATGGTATCGGCAAAGGACATGGCACATGCCTTATGGGAAATGGCCCTCGGTTAAATTGCTTCAAATTTTAGTATGTTATAGAGAATGACCTCCTGAAAAAAAATCTCCATGGGTACAAAAAAATTTATGGTGCCGTTTGGCCGCTATGGTTATTTAAAGACCATACAATCTAGATGATTATATAGGTACTTAAATCGTTGTTTATCAGTGTGTATGTGTGTTTTTATAATTTTAAATGAGTTTATATAATATTTGAAGGCAAGTTAGTGTATGTGGGTATCTTTTATTTACTATTTTTGGGTGTATATGGGTAGTGTCGGTGCAACCAGGTTTAGGTAGGTGGATTTGTGAGGGTTTTTTTTAATGGATTTGGGTAGTATTTATTTTGTATGTCTTAATAGTTATGTGCATTTCAATTAATTTTATGTGGGTTTGTATGGGTGGTTTTCGGTTTTGACCAAACTAAAAAGTCCAATCAATTTCATAAATACCCATACACACCCGTAACTAAAGTTTAGGTAAACCTATGCACATCCATAAATACTAAAAAAAATCCATTAAAACTTATAAAACCCCATAAATAACCATACACACTCACACTACCTTTGCACATCCTATATAAATACTATAAAAACCTATAAAACCCCGTAAAAAAAATCCATAAATAATACATATATACCCATACAGACCCACCTATAACCATAGCTACCCATTTGCATCCATAAATACTAAATAAATCCATTAAAACTAATAAAAACTCATAATTACCCATAAATACGCAAAACAACCTATACAAACCCACAAAAATTAATAAAATTGCACATAACTATTAACACATATAAAATAAATACTACACATCCATTAAAACCCTCACAAATCCACATACATACACCTGGGTGCACCAACACTGCCCATATACACCCAAAAATAGTAAATAAAAGATACCCACATACACTAACTTGCCTTTAAATATTATATAAACTATTAATCACTCATTTAAAATTATAAAAATACAAATACACACCGATAAACAACGATTTAAGTACCTATATAATCATCTAGATTTTATGGTCTTTAAATGACCATAGCGGCCAAACGGCACCATAAATTTTTTTGTGCCCATGGAGACTTTTTTTCAGGAGATCATGCTCTATAACATACTAAAATTTGAAGCAATTTAACCGAGGGCGATATTTAATTTAATCCCATAAGGTATGTGCCATGTCCTTTTTGATTGCAGAGCAGTGTCAATATTAATTGTGAGCGGGACATATTTTTAAAAATCGACCTCTCTAAGGATTTTTTTTTATTATTTTCAGAGTTATTATTTATTAATTTTAAAAATTCCACACTGTATATAGTAAGTTATTGTATACAAGCGAGAGATAATTTAATTTTTACATAGTTTAGCTGACCTAAATTTTGCCACTAAATTTATTTTAACATCGTTAAAAATTCTCAGTAAGAATGTTTAACATTTACTTAAAAAAATTTAAAACCCATTTTTAAAGAATGACCGCAAAATTAGCCTCTTTTTCAAACATCTGTAACTTCGATTGGAATTGACAAAATGCAAAGTATAAGTTCCCAAAATTTTTGTCTGCTCATGAACTTGTGAAAAAAGCAAGATTTATTCTTCTAGAAGCTAACATCCCCTTAAACAAAGGGTTAACTAAGGGTACTTGAATTGAATTTTATACCAAACTTTCTCACATTTTATTAAACATAACTTACTGGATCCCTATAACTTGATTTTTTTGAGATACTTTATGATTTACTCCTTTTTTTGGTGCTTGGGGGGTAACCCCTTTACGTGTTTTTTATATTACAGAAAAATGTGTTTTTTTAAATATTTTGAAGTTTTTATTTTTTTAAACCTCTTAAAGAGTGTTTTAAATTCATTGTCAATCAAAACATATTTTTGACATTAAAAGAAAATCAAATAACTTTTGAAAATCAAGAAGAAATATCAAGAAAAGTCTTTAAAATGAAACTAAAGTATCAGTTTTTGAAAATATAACTCGGTGTTTAATAAAAGTAAACTATAAGAAAGACACTTTAAAATAATACTGTTCAATATTATACTTTTCACAGCGGGTAGCTCTAGAATAGTATTATACACGGTGTATTTGAAATAGCGTCGGAAATTTTAACAAATGATTCTACATCATAAAATATGACAAAAAGTTCCTATAAACATATGTCTAAAAATGCGTCATAAGGGAGCTACGCCCCTTTGAAAGTGGCTAAAAAATCGTTTTTTAATTAATAATTGGAATCCTTTGAGATATACCAACGAGGTTTTGCACGTCAACTAATCCTACCAAGGCCCGTTTTTATGTGTTATTTTCATGTACTTATTTCAACCAGGGGCATGCGAAACGGGGAGGGGCTTATCAGTTTTTTGTCCCAAACATTTTTCTGTGTAACTTTTTTGCAATTTTATTTTTGAAATATGATTTCTCAAGTCAAAATACATAAAAAAGGTACTCTTGTTGTAATACTGTAGGATTAACCGTTTTCGAGAAAAATTCATTTGAAGGTGAAATTCCACGGTTCGAGGACGAAAAATTAAAAACTAAAATGTTGAAAACCAAAATTTTAATGATGCAGGGTGAATGTACATTAAAAACTAAGAAAAAAACCTCATATACAGGTACTTCCAAAAATCAATCCTAATGGTCTCCTAAATATGCACCATTTTTAAAGGGCTATGGTAGCTTTAAAAGAGTTTTTTTGGACCTACATATAGAAACTTTTTGATGTAGAATAACATTGCATCATTAAAATTTTGGTTTTCGACATTTTAGTATTTAATTTTTCGTCCTCGAACCGTGAAATTTCACCTTCAAATGAACTTTTCTCGAAAACGGTTACAGTATTACAACAAGAGTACCTTTTTTATGTATTTTGACCTGAGGAATCATATTTCAAAAATAAAATTGCAAAAAAGTTACACAGAAAAAAGTTTGGGACAAAAAACTGATAAGGCACCCCCGTTTCGCACACCCCTGGTTTAAATAAGTACGTGAAAATGACATACAAAGATGGGCCTTATTAGGATTAATTCACGTGCAAAACCTCGTTAACATATCTCAAAGGGTTCCTGAGTTATTAAATAAAAAGCGATTTTTTTAGCCAATTTCAAAGGGGCGTAGCTCCCTTATGACGCATTTTTAGACATATGTTTATAGGAACTTTTTGTCATATTTTATCATGTATAATCACCTGTTAAAATTTCCTACGCTATTTCAAATACCCTGTACGGTAGTTTTTACTTTCCCAAGATCGCCCAAAAACGTCCCAGACAAAAAAATTCTGGGATACAAATGTGTTTCATGAAAAAAATAAGTAACTTTGAAAATGTCCGTCTGTTCGTCAGATGTCAAGTTTTTTGTGTACACGATAACGAAAAAACCGATCGACCCAAATCAAATTCTATGAGAGAAAGATTCTTATTGTTTTTAAAAGTTATTCCCCTAAAAACAAAAAAGTTATAGGTGGTTAAATGATTTAAAAAATATATAAGCATATTTCTTTTTTCATTTTCGAAAAAGAGAAAATTTGATTTTTTTCTATTTTTTTTTTTATTTTTTCGTTTTTCAAAAAAGATTTTGTTTTTGAAAAAAAAAAAAATAAAAAAGTATATACAGGGTTATTCAGAAATAAGTTAGAAAAATTTAAGAGGTGAATCTACGTTAAGAAATATGAAAAAAAGTTCCCATAAAAGTTGGTCCTGAAATGAGTCCTAAGGGAGCTACGCCCCTCCTAAGGGTACATCTAAAAAGTAGTTTTTAATTAATATTTCTGGAACCCTATAAACCACAGTAACGAAGTTTTGCACATGCCTTAACATTATAAAGGCATCTAATTTTTATCTGGTAATTTTTACCAGGGACGTGCGAAATGAGGGGGCGATGTCACTTTTTTGCCCCAAACTTTTTAATCCGTAGATTTTTTGAAATTTTCTCAATAAAATATTAATCTTTAATCAAAAATACATAGAAAGGTACTCTTTATGTAACGCTGTAGACCCAACCGTTTTTGAGACAATTGCAATTAAAGAGGCAAATTCACGTTCTGAGCATCAAAATTAGGAACTAAAAAACACACAAATAAAAATTTCAATACTGCAGGGTGATTCTACATTAAAAACTGTGAAAAAAAGCCTGTATACATGTAGGTTCGAAAATCAGTTTTAACAGTACTACAGCCTTTTAAAGTGTAACACTTTTTAAGGGACCGTAGCTCCCTTAAAAGCGATTTGTGGATATTTGTGTATGAGAAGTTTTTCTCTTAGTTTTTAATGTAGAATCTCTCTGCAGTATTTAAAATTTTATTGGTGCATTTTTTAGTACCTATTTTTGATGACTCAGACAGTGAATTTGCCTCTTTAATTGCAATTTTCTCGAACACGGTTGGGTCTATAGTGTTACATAAAGTACATTTTTTATGTATTTTTGATTAAAGATTAATATTTTATTGAGAAATTTTCAAAAAATCTACGGATAAAAAGTTTGGGCAAAAAAGTGACATCGCTCTCCCATTTCGCACGTCCCTGGTAAAAATTACCAAATAAAAATTACATGAAATGATAGCCTTCATCAATGTTAAGGCATATGCAAAAATTCGTTACTGTGGTTTATAGGGTTCCAGAAATATTAATTAAAAACTACTTTTTGGATGTACCCTTAGGATGGGCGTAGCTCTCTTAGGGCTGATTTCCGGCCCGACCTTTATAGTAACTTTTTTTCGTATTTTTTTAAAGTAAAATCACCTCTTAAATTTCTCGAACTTATTTCCGAATAACCCTGTATATACCTGGTGCCACAAAATAGTGGTACACCTCTATAACTTTTTTGTTTATTAACTTATCAGAATGAAATTTGGAGGATGTAAATAATTGAATAAACTGGATTTTTTGACATTGTAAAAAATATTTTGTCGCTTCCGGTTTCGCCGGAAATGACCTCAACTTTTGATTTTTAAATGGAACACACTGTGTATTACATATTTTGATTCATAATTGAATTCTGAGTACAACCATGAATAACTTTTTCAATATTTGACAGAACATGTAATTTTTTAATTAAGTTTTAATTTTAAATCTAGGTCAAAATAAGAAAACACCTTTGAATGGACAAAAAAAAATATTCTGCAAACCCAGCTAAACCACCATACCTCAACGTTTCTGAGGTCGCTGACTACGAATCCGAGGTGAGTTTGGCCCCATCAGGTCAGGATCATGGTCAAGTCAAGGTCAAAATAAGAAAAAACCATTGAATCGGAGAAAACCTTTACTCTCAGACTTTTTTGGGGTCGCTGAATCCGAATCCCCATTAGGTATATATGTATATATGCAATGTAATGATTGAAAACTCTAACAAAACTCAGTTTGGACAAATTCGTTTAACCCTGATGCTCAACTGATGAGATGAAAATGACCCCAGATTCTGATTTAGCCCCAGAAATATCTTAGAGTAATGGTTCAAGCCGATTCAATGATTTATTCTCATTTTGACCTTGACTTGACCTTGATTCGGACGTAATGGGTTAAAACTTACCCCGGATTCGGATTCAGCGACCTCAAAAACCTAAAGGTATGGTGGTTTAGCTCGGGTTGCAGAATTTTTTTTTTGCCTATTCAATGGTTTTTTTCTCATTTTGACCTTGACTTGACCTTGATCCTGACCTGATGTGGTCAAACTGACCTCGGATTCGGATTCAGCGACCCCAGAAACGTCTGAGAGTAGAGGTTTTCCTCAATACAGTGTTTTTTCTCATTTTGACCTTGACTTGACCTTGATCCTGACCTAATGGGGTCAAACTGACCCCGGATTCAAATTTAGCGACCTCAAAAAGTATTGGTATGGTGGTTTAGCTAGGGTAGCAATTTTTTTTGTGGGGCTGTGTTATTAACCAATTTGGAGCTCTTTAAAACTAGGAAAATAATTTTTTTCAATAAAACTCAATTTTTTAAATGGGAAGGTGCTGGTACCGTAGTACCTTTAAATCACTTTTTTTTTCTTAAAAGATTGATCCATATTATTGTATTTCAACCAAAATTTATCCTCAAAAACATACTATTAAAAATAAATAAAAAAGAAAAATTAACAATAAAACAATCAAAAACCTAAAGGTATGGTGATTTAGCTCGGGTTGCAGAATTTTTTTTTTGCCTATTCAATGGTTTTTTTCTCATTTTGACCTTGACTTGACCTTGATCCTGACCTGATGTGGTCAAACTGACCTCGGATTCGGATTCAGCGACCCCAGAAACGTCTGAGAGTAGAGGTTTTCCCCAATACAGTGTTTTTTCTCATTTTGACCTTGACTTGACCTTGATCCTGACCTAATGGGGTCAAACTGACCCCGGATTCAAATTTAGCGACCTCAAAAAGTATTGGTATGGAGGTTTAGCTAGGGTAGCAATTTTTTTGTGGGGCTGTGTTATTAACCAATTTGGAGCTCTTTAAAACAAGGAAAATCATTTTTTTCAATAAAACTCAATTTTTTAAATGGGAAGGTACTGGTACCGTAGTACCTTTAAATCACTTTTTTTTTTCTTAAAAGATTGATCCATATCATTGTATTTCAACCAAAATTTATCCTCAAAAACATACTATTAAAAATAAATAAAAAAGAAAAATTAACAATAAAACAATTTTTTAGTCAGTTATTGTTTTTGTTTTAAGTGTTAATATGTTTTAAGTTAAATTTAAAAAAAAATAACAATAAACATAAACAATGCATTTATAAAGCAGCATTTTTTTTGTATATGAAATGATTATAATACTTGCATCTGGCCAAACAGAACCTGAAGTTCAAGACCAAAAATGATCAAAAGGTCATATTTCTTTATAAATATTACAGTACAGGTAAAGCATTTAAAAAATCTTTAGAATACCAAATTTTCTAGTTAGCGGGCCAAAAAAACTTTTTGGGCCTAGGGCCCCAAAGTCCAACTTTTTGCCCACCAAACATGAACAAAAAGTGACTCAATCAATCGAATAAAAAATAATAAATATATACGTACTGTTAAAAGACTAACTGTTAATATGTTTTTTAGTCAGTTATTGTTTTTGTTTTAAGTGTTAATATGTTTTAAGTTAAATTTCAAAAAAAAAATAACAATAAACATAAACAATGCATTTATAAAGCAGCATTTTTTTTTGTATATGAAATGATTATAATACTTGCATCTGGCCAAACAGAACTTGAAGTTCAAGACCAAAAATTATCAAAAGGTCATATTTATTTATAAATATTACAGTACAGGTAAAGCATTTAAAAAATCTTTAGAATACCAAGTTTTAGTTAGCGGGCCAAAAAAACTTTTTGGGCCTAGGGCCCCAAAGTCCAACTCAATCAATCGAATAAAAAATAATAAATATATACGTACTGTTAAAAGACTAACTGTTAATATGTTATCAGCATTAACTCATGGTTATAATAATAGTTATCACATAATTTTAATAAAATGTCTATATCAAATTTGTTTTATAAACTAAATTTTGAATTAAATTTTAATTATTTTATACATATACCTAATATAAGGTGTAATAAATGGGCTTATTTTATTTTAAATTTTCATTGTTTTAATATTATTCCTGTCAATATTTGTTTATTCTATAATCCTACTATAAAATAACAAAATTTAGCTAATCTTCAAATCGGCATGTCATTTGCCTATGATCCAATATACAAACTTATTTTAATATGAGACCACAGGATCATACATCTTATTTGAATGTAGTGTGAGACACCGATGAACGGGACATAATATAACATACAGGGTGATCATAAACTGGCATGCCAAAATTTAAGAGGTGGTTCTACATCCAAAAATATCAAAAAATTTCCTATAAAGGTTGGTCCGGAAATAAGCTCTAAGGGAGCTACGGCCCTTTAAAATTGTAATAAAAATAAGGTTTTTAATTAATAACTCTGGTACCCTTTAAGCTAGAGCGACGAGCTTTTGCAAGTATACTAGTATTAATAAGGGCAATAAGTTTATGTTGATTTATTTTTTTGAATTTATCCGGAAGCGTCCCTAGACAGAAAAATGTATTAGGCTTAACACATTTTTGCCCCAAACTTTTTTATGTGTACTTTTTTTGGATCTTTTGAAAAAAAATGGATTCCTTGAGAAAAAATACATACATATACATTTCATATAGTGTAACACCGTAGGAGCAACCGTTTTCAAAAAATATGCAATTAAATGGAAGTAACATTTTGTGCCACCAACAACGTTACTTTTTAAAAGGCTATCACTCCTTCATTATAAAATTTAGGTGTTTTGGTGAAGAATACTTTGTTGCTCAGTTTTAAAATTTTATTGATGCATTTTTTTGTTTCCCATTCAATATGACATCTTCAAAGGGCCGTAGCTCCCTTAGGGCTCATTTCCGGACCAACCTTTATAAAAACTTTTTTCATATTTTTGGATGTATAATCACCTCTTAAATTTTGGTATAGGAGTTACTGATCACCCTGTATAGTACGTTCCGGCTACCCACAGCAGTTTAATACAAGCCGTGAAGATAGGTAATGCTACGCATTTCATTATATACTATTCACAGTAAATGGTTTATTGCATTGTGCGAAAATTCGTTCAAACGTGTGACTAGTGACCCCACTCCTTACAACTTTTGACACCCTCTGGCCCCTGGCCACATAAAAAAAATAAATGAAAATCAAAATATTGTTAATGCAGTATTGCAGTACGTATAATTCGGGGTCCAAATTTTAAGTTTATATTGTAACGCGCTCAAAAGTTAATAAGGATTAGGTTAAATTTTAACATATGTTGGACCAATGGACCAATATAAAATATAGTATTCCAGCTAGATATAGGTGGGGAGCAATGATAAAAAAATATTTGAAGGAGACCAAAGTAATATTTATAAATAAAATCTTGCAAGGAATGTGGATTAATTTTTTTTAACTGATATTTCAATGCCTAGAGGGTGGGCCACGTGATCCCCCATGCCAGGTATGACCATGACTTTTATTAAGCAACTAATCTAAATTATTTTAAACCCAATTTATAACATGTATTTCCAATAATTTTTGGAAAAATATATGCATTTTACGATAAAATATTGTTTTTTTGCTGGTAGCGACCTTTAGGAATTGTTATTTTTTGGAAAAATTTGGTCTAAAACTTTTTTATCGGGGAATTAAAATGTGGGGGTTAACATTTCAAATTTTCGCATTTTAAGAAGCACCCTACTCTATATGCGGGGTAAATAAAAAACGATCGGCCCAATACATTTTTTTTTTAATTAAAAAAGTCCAAACTAAAGTAGGAATTTAGCAGGATAAAGGTATCAGTGACTGATTTGTTTTTATCTGTGGTTTAGTTCAATTTCAGATTTTTTCAAATTTTAATAATTTTATATTTAAAAAAAATATACATTTTTTAAACTTAAATTAAAAAGAAAAGGATTTTAATTTATAGTTTTATTTATTAGTATTACACACCGTCTTATACATATATTTCCAATGAAAATACAATATTAATATACAGGGCAGTCTAAAAGTCACCCGACCTCTTAACTTTTGAACAAATTGAGATGTTGACCTAAAATTTGAAACACCCACAATCACCCGAATGATTAATAGCTATTATACAAGAGTAGAATACTATACTTTATCCACGGTTGTTTTAAAGTTTAAACGGTTTATTTTTACAGACCCGTGATTAATCACGGCCGTGGATAAAACATTTTAAACTGTCTTTTTGAATATATCTGATATTTGTAACTATTAAAATGTGAACAGGGCATAAAAGGATTTTTTTAATAGTGATCATGTGATACATATTACATATGTATTATATTATTCACAGCGCCTGGGCTAGAATAATATTATACTGTAGTGTCGAATTTTCAAAAATTTTCAAAAAATTCTTGGATATAAATTTGTTTCATGCAAAAATAATCAACTTTTTTATGTCCGTCTGTTGTTATTTTTTTTTTTTATTTTTTTTATAAGCATTTGTGAAATGCAATATACAATTTACTGTGAATAATATATAATGGAATGCGTAGCATTACATATCTTCACGGCTTGTTTTTCCATATTTCTATTCTTTTTATTTTAGCTGACTATACATTTTGTACTTATTTATATTTAAACAAATTATATCACATCGCGTCACTCTATGACTTTCCTTTGAAATCTTAATGTTAATATTTTAAGTAATATTTTGTAGCTTTTAAAAATAATTTTTTTTTAAAAAGCAAGTTTCCCATTTAGAAAATATAATTGGCGCATTCGTGAGGATTTTTCGAGTAAACCTGAGTTTTCTTTGCTGGACTTTCACGTTTGTTTTAACAATTAACTTTACTTCACTTCTGTATAGTCAAGTAGGTTAACATGTATATATGCTTATATACTAATATATAAGTTTGAAGAATTTTAGTTTAATAGTTATTTATGGTACTAGTGGGTAAAGTAAGATATTGCCCATGATAAAAGCAGGTTAATTTTCGAGGGCAATATCGGTTTACCCATGAGTACCATATAAGGTTTTATCCAATAAATAGCTTAGGAATTCATATTTTTATTAAAACTTTAATGACATTTAAAAGGAAATAATTTGACAAGTGACATTTGAGTGGTTAAAATAAATAATTATCCACTCAATAAAGTAAAAGCCACGCGGGGGTTAATATTGAGTTTATCTATTTAAAATAAAGCTGGTAATTGTCTTATTATCTATATGTATTGGATAAAACTATTTTTTATGCACTTTTTAAAACTTGCAAAAATGAAATTTTAGCGAAATCTTCAAATAATTGGCGTTTTTTTATGTTCTAACTTAAGGGGAGGGGGATATAATCTTTTTAGTTTCTCATAATTAGTATTGTTTTTAAATATTACCAAAGAAACTTTCGAAAATGTCCTCATTTTTATATATTTATATCCGAAAAACAGTTACCGATTTTTTTCAAAGTTTGAGTGCTTTGGCTCATTTTTGAGTGGCCACCATTTTTTACTAAGGAGCAACTTTTAAGCCAGAAAGCGTTTTAGATTTCGAAATTTGGGATTTTTTGACACACCCTATTACTTAAAAAAAAACGTTTTTTTATTTGTCAAAAAAAGTGTATCTTTTACGATTTTCTTTCAATTCGGAATTGATTTCTTATGTCATCAGGTCTTTTAGTCAAATGTAGGGGTCCACGAAATTTTCATTTAAAATCGCCCAGGTGAAGCGTGACTGCCTGAATAGAAATAATAGGTATAGTCAATATATTAGGTAAGCCACAAAACGAATCGTCCTTTTTGTGTAAGTTGTACTAGGCCAATTTAAATAAATAAAAGGAGGACAAAAGTCTTCCACCTATAATGCAAAGCACAATTAGCAACAAATTACTTATTAGTAATGTAGCCTAATTTTACAGAAAAAAATTAAATTAACATTCTTTTTTATATTTTTTTACAGGCAAAAATGTGACAATGGCCACCATTTTGCACGCCCCTGGTTAAAGGTATCCAATAAGCATTACCTAAAATTATTGCCCCCATATACAGTGCGGGCATTAAGCCTGGAATCACCCGATTAACTTTTTAGTTACAAGTAAAACACAAAAACCCTCGGATAGGTCGATTTTTATTTTTAATTTTGCAAATTATGGTGTAATAAAAGTTATTAAAATTTGCACCCCCTTGCACCCTCACCCCCCAACTTTTTTTTTTCAAATAGCAACCTACCCCTTGTGACACTTCGTTGGAAAGGTAATTTAATAAGCTTTCCAACTGTGTATAATAAAGCCTAATTTGGTAAAGGGCTAATGATAAAATGCACAATTTAGTTTATTATAAAGACATGTAAAGTATAACTTTAGTTCACTATAAATGTTCAAATTGATGTCCTTCAGCTCTTTGACAGTGGGCAGTAAAAAAACGGGATTAAAATCGATTAAATAGTAAACATAAAATTGGTCAATAAAAAGAAAAAAAATTGCATTTTTCAACAGGGTATAAAATATTACAATAAGTTTAAAACAACCTTATTTAGATTCTCAGGAAGGTGCCAAGTAGGAAATAGGGCAACAATTACCATATTATGCGTAATATTTCACACAAACAATGTTTAAATAAAACATGCGTTTTTTCATAGACCCTTTAACAAATTAGGCTTTATCATACACTGTTGGAAAGCTTATTAAATTACCTTTCCAATGATGTATCACAAGGGGTAGGTTGCTATTTGAAAAAAAAAGTTGGGGGGTGAGGGTGCAAGGGGGTGCCAATTTTGATATTTTTTTTTAGACCAAAATTTGCAGAATTAAAAATATAAATCGACCTGTCTGAGGATTTTTGTATTTTACTTGTAACTAAAAAGTTATTCGGGTGATTCCAGACTTAATGCACGCACTGTATGTTAAAGCATTTGCAAAACATTTAATAAAAATCTTAAGGCTCCTTTACAGTCCAACCTTTATAGGAAGTTTTTTTCATATTTTTGGATGTA
Organism: Brachypterus glaber; assembly: GCA_958510825.1. NCBI lineage: Eukaryota > Metazoa > Arthropoda > Insecta > Coleoptera > Kateretidae > Brachypterus > Brachypterus glaber. Next base: position 73,596,179 of record OY294044.1, read on the forward strand.
AAACTCCTCTTAAATTTATAACCCCTATTTTTAAAACACTATTAAACTGGTAGAATTAATGCAAATGTCAAGGATATTTAAAATATTTTAAGATAACTCTAGCAAAAAATAGGCAGGAAAAAGATCAATTTGATTTATTTTTTTTCTGAACGTGTTACTCTTTTGAACTTATGCACGAAATTGTTGGTCACGCTACAATATTAGCCTATAAGGATAATCTATAATAGTCCAGTCAAATAAAAAATATAAATTGCAATAAATGTACACGGGCTAATATTTTAAAGGGTAGTAGTGGATGGTAACAGAACACTCCTGTTAGTTTTGGTTATATGCATCTTTATTGTAAGATGCATACTTAGCGAGAAAACCGCTCTCAGCCCTAAAATTCAAGATAGCGGACACTCCTTACGCAAATCACCCGGTGAAAAATTAACAGGAGTGTTCTGTTACTATCCACTACTACCCTTTAAAATATCAGCCAGTGTACTTTTATTGCAATTTAACATACGAATTTCTTGTTATTTGACTGGACTATAAGCAAATATCGCGATATTTTCAATTTAAAAAGGGTCAGCAGCTGTAAATACAAAACACCAGGGCCCTACAGAGCCGTATAACTTCACACAGAGGATTGATAAACTAGTTTTTATATCCGCAAGCATGTTAAGTAGTTAAATTAAATGTTTTGCTTAACTGAAGTTAAATACATGTCTTACTTAGACCCAGCGGTTAAAACTTGATCAAGTAAAAGATCATTGTTAAAATAACAAAAAATCTTTTATTGAATTTTAGGCATTTTTTGTACTACTATCAGTAATTAACAATAAAAAAAATTATTCTTTTTAAAATTAGTTAAATTTGTTTATGTCAAATATTTATATACTTGCAAAAAGTATATGACACAAGTATTAGTAATACTTAATAATATTATGAAAAAAATATGCTATTTAGCATATTTTTACTCTGCGTGTATAGTTGCTAAGGTAAAACACCCAATAGTTGACACTACCCCAATAGTTGACAGTTTAAAATAAAACAACCTAAAATAAGATTACATTACATTTATTAAGGCGAAATAAATAATAAATGGGTACCTAGTACCATCTAGTCTTAGAATTTACAACTGAAGATCAAGTGATGAGTTGCGTTTTAATATGGCAGACAATTTTTTAGTGGAGTGTTTTTGTTCGCAATTTTTTTTACAGTTTCTTAAGGCAAGTGCTAAGAAATTGGGTGTTTTTAATTTTCAGTATTTAGTGAATAATACGTATTTATGCATGCTAATCTTAATTACAGGCTTTTATGGTTTCAAATCAAACTTTTTCTGATTATTTACAACTCAATAAGACAGTTTTAGCTTTTTACATAGGTGGTGTCAACCACTACATTAAAAAATTAACAAATTTCAATAGTTGACAGCTATTTTTACGGCTCTTGGGGATCGCACATAGGAGTATTTGACGATTTTAGCTGGCCAAAATTATTTATGTCTTTTTATTGGCGGAAAACCTTACCATATGGCAAGAAATTGTAAAATATATGCATTTTGTACAAACCCAAGCCAATGGCGTTCAATATAGGGGAAAGATGGGTACTTTAAGGATTACATTTTTTTCATTCAATAGGAGTTGAGGAAATAAAAATTATATTATTTTTCAAACTTTATTATGGTAAATAACATATATATATATTTTGATATTTAATAAGATTCTACTTCGTCATTGTCAGAATATTCTTCATTTTCACTGTTTTCAGTGTCGGAATCTTGGACTTCTCCAGGAAGCAGCATTTCCACAGCTTCTTTTGAAAAAGGCTTTGTAAGTTTGTGTTTCTTTTTCCCAAGGCTGGACAACAGAGGGTCGGATGTTAACAATAACCTTTTGATGATATCTTGGTTACAATCTTTTCTAGAAAATTTTCTAGCATAGCTAAGTCTGTACTCCCGGAAATGTTTGTTTCTGGCTTCGGCAGCCTCTTCTGACAATTGTCCAATTGGCAAAAGCGCATTCTCTACTATATCAGAACCGTGTACTAAAACTTTATGCAGAGTTGGAGTCATTGGACACCAGGGGTATAGTTCAACATAAAGTTTTGCCGTATCCAAAGTATACTGTCTGAACTTTTCTACATCAATCTTGTGGCCACTGGAAATTACTTGTAGGATAATTTTTATTCTAGCAATCAAACTTACGTCAACTCCAGTGATAGCTGCAGATGTTTCCGGGTCGTTGAAGAAACTCCTGCTTGTGTTGCCGTTATTGGTGTTCCCAAATCCAGCCTTAGGTATGTCGACAAGAATGCCCATTTCGCTCTTGAATTCATCTTGAATTTTCTTCTTTCTATCTGAGATGAGTCTCTTCTCATCTTCATTTAGCTTTTTCTGCCATTTTTTCAAAGGCAATTTATATGATAGGTGAAGGAGACTTTCAAAACACCGTATTCTAGCATGCAGAATTGACAGTCCAAATTTGTAGGTGCTTTGCTTGTCAACACATTCTCTGTCCAAATCATTAAATTGCTTCGATGTTGCTCCACAAATATAACATCGCCTTGTCGATGTAGTGGTGGTTGCTGCGTTACAGACTTTTCCATCCACCATGGTTAACATCATTACATGTTCTACTGCTATATCTTGAAGTTTAGTTGGTTTTAGATCTGCAATTTTGTTTTCCATGTAAGCAATTTCTTCAGCTATTACATCAGCAGTTTCTTTTATAAACCTAATTCGAATTGGCCTGCAAAACCTTGGAGATGATGGTGTAGAGTTTTGCCAGATAACCTTTTTATTTACTCCACAAGTTAGCTGTAGTGGAACCATTGAGCATTGAAATATACTGGCATCAGAATGAGTGTCATCCTCAAACTTTTGATTAAACTGTGTCTGCTGGGAGCCATCACAACCCCATTTCGTATATAGTTTCATATTTTTACGCTCACTTTCCGTTAAAGTCTTGATAACTTCTTCTAAAAACAATAGCAATCTTTCGGCAGTATGGTTTAACAGACTTTGTAAGTCTACTTCAGCTAAACTTTCTGTGACTGTGAACGAATCAGAATCAGGATAGCATGTTTTTTTTTCTTTAGCCAAAATACTGTAGCAGGGCCATTTCTTCTTATCGCTTGTACGAACGATTTCATATTGAGATTTTGTTAGACCTGCGTCAGCAAATATTGAAAGAGCCTGTAACGGTGTCAATGATTTTTTTGTAGGTTCAAGGCTGCTGCGGTAGGCTTTTTTATACTTTCCCGCTCTTTTAGGAGATGATTGAAGATCTTTCAGGACGGTTGCAGCACTTCTTTTGCCACTTGTTGTTAAACAAGTTTCAGCTGCAAAAACAATAGCTTCTGGTTCCACATCTTTCCTGAGCTGTTCTGTTTTTCTCCTCTTTGATCGTTCACTTGAATCGACAAAACTTTTTCTTGGTCGTCCTGCTGATGATGGAGTGGATAGGGTGGCCGGTATCGGTATTTGGAAACTCCCTTGCAGCCAAGTGCCGTGCTTCTTAATAAATTTTTCATGCGTTCTTGATGACGACGACCACATATTTCTAAGAGCAGCTTTCAACCTCGACATTTGACGCTTGTATACTTGTTTCAGTTCTTCGGTGTATTGATTTCTTGATAACAAATGTTGATCGGCTAAGTCCATTTTTTCGTCGAAATTCGGAGCCTGCTGCTGCTGAATACTGTTGTAGAAGTCCAAACGAGAGATTGTTTGCATTCCTGATGACCCAGCTAGAAAAAAGAAATTTAGTTGAAAAATCCACCTTTGGACCTTTATGTATTTAGAACATGATTGGAATTTAGGTGGCAGTAATGGGCAGGTGAAATTAAGATTTTTAAATAGCTAGTGGTATAAGCTCACAGAAAAACTCAAAAAAATAACTGGGTCTCAATAGGCACTGTAACTTTTTCACTTTTAAAGTCAAAATTTAGTTTAAAATTCGTTAAAAAAATGCTTTCATGGGACATAACTTCTGTGGTGATTAATATTTCAAAACGGTAGTAAGAGTAAATAATGTACATACCTGTCATAGATTCATCCATGGTATAACACTATAAAACTTCTGTTGTAAACAATTGTACACAGCTTCAAAGAACACCACTAAAATCGTTCGTGAATAATATGAACCACACAGTTATAAATCAGATATTTAACTAACCTGTATAGTTCAAAATTCTGCTTTTATAACCAAATCATTAATTGCTCATTAAGCGACCATTATCGAGGATTAATAAGGGTAGGTAATTAAGGGGGTACGGCCACTTCTAAGAATTCGAATTTTGGCCAGCTAAAATCATTAAATACTCCTTAGTGGATCGTTTAAAATACTGTATTATACACCTCAGGGTGACCACAGGTTTTTTCAAATTAAGATTCCCTCATTTTTTCCTGATTCTTCCCTGATAAAAATTAAAAATTTTCCCTGATTTTAGTACAGATCATGAACGAGATACAAAAAAAAGTTTTTGAAGCCAATAGTCGTAAAAATTTATACATCCTGTTTTATTTATGAGTTATGATTTTTTATTTTCTTCAATTTTTGTTCTGTAAAACTGATCGATGGAATGGTAGAACTCTATGAATAAAAACTTGTTTAAGTAATAGTTTATCATGTACACCACAGCTTTTTTCAGTTTCCCTGATTTTTTACAGTTGATCAAATTACCTGATTTCCCTGTTTTCCCTGATCTGTGGACACCTGCACATTTAATAAAGATCTAAATGTGGATGGGTGTTTTAAGATAAAATTAATGTTTTTTTTTATAATTCCAACAAAAAAATAAAATATATCAAAGTATTTTAACTAAAATGCTCATCACTTATTTTTCGTATTTTGCTAAGAACTTCACTTCAGTTTTTTAAGTTATTGTACAATTCTGGTTAACCTCTAGTCGCATAGCATTTAGAGATAAAATAAGATTTACAGCTTTAAAGTTGACATGGAATTTTACGTCAACTATTGGTTAAAATACTGTCAACTATTGGTGCTTTGATATCGTTTTGTAAAACTTGATGAATTTAAATAAAAATATAACTTTACTGGCATTCTTTTTAATAAAAACAGTAATTTATAAGTTACATTTTTAAAGCATTATGCTTTTAAAGTAATATTTCTTTTAAAATATATAATATATATAAAATTATGTCGACTATTAGAAATGTTGTATGTCAACTATTAGTAAATTAATTTATTACCCCTGTCAACTTAACAATTTTTACAGGGTCTACAAAAAAATTAAAAATATTTGTTTGTTTTATCGTATTCAAACATTTTGGTTATAATATAAAAAGAAAACATCTAACTAAACACATGTATTCAATAAATTATAAAAAAAAAAAATATTAGATTAAATTTTAATTAAAAAACATTATATAATTTTTCTTAGACTGTCAACTATTGGCGGTTTTACCTTACCTACATTTCACATACCGGACTTATGGTAGACAAATTATTATTTGTGGAGTTATTAAGAGAGAAATCAAAATCAAATTAATTTAAATTAATTTAAATTAAATACATCTCTTTCCCATGGACAAAAGCAGCATACCTAATCTTTTTTGGTTTTGAGCTAGAGCTCCACACAGGCATTTTTTAGCAGACATTTTAGACGATGCGTCGCGACGCTTCGTGTTATGATAACGCCATGTATATTTATTTTATTTTGATAATGGATAGTGGAAATAAATTACGGTTTCCGTAAGATTTATATATAGCAAAATGTTAAATCAATAATATTCTATTCGATTTTTTATTTTTACAATTGGGGTAGCTACCTTTTGAATATTGGCTCTTATTTGCTAAATGAGGATATCGTATATTTTAATAAATCGCGGGCACGAGAATGTTTTACATACTTACAGATACATAAAATATTTATAATTTCTCAAAATTTCAGCCCTTTTTATGTCGCGAAACATACTTTAAGTATTTTAATTACGAATTTTTACATATGTCAATGCACGATTTGGTAACATTTAGTGTGTTTTACTCCATCATTCTGCAGTATGAAATGTGTGAACAGAATTAAACTAAGCACAAAAACGGATTATGTCAATTGTCAAAATAAGGCCAAGAGAGGAAGAAGACGAGCGATATTTTATTAAATGTTTTGGTTAATTTCTGAAAATCCTAACTAAGTCTTATCTATGCTGAAAATATATTTCAGGACTGCAGTACATTACATGTAATGGATATTTAGTTATTTTTCAGATTATTAGGCTAATTTGTGAAAATGAACAGTATAGCCGACCGAATGCTATTAGATTCTGGACTCAAACTTAGTTCAGATATTTTAATTAATATAATAAAAAGTAGGTATTTTAATCCATAGTAAATATTTGCAAAAAAAAAATAATTAACTTTTAAAAAGTAGGTACTTATTATTGCAGTACAAAAAAAATAAATGTATGAGGGTAACTAGGCATATGTACTTACTTTCTTTGTTAAACCAATACAGTTTTCCGTTGTTTCCGTACTTAAGTTCGTCCATATTTTTAATTATAAACGCAGTATCACAAACCTAAGTCCAAACCTAATTTTGTGCGCAGAATAATAATGAAAAGCGTTAGTTATTTTTTTATTTTGACATTTGACATCTGTCATTCTATTCATTTGGACCTCTCCCGATCGTTTGGTCGGAATGGAGAGAATGGTCAAATGTCAGCAGTAAAACGATGATTCCGTTCAAACCAGTGGCACCAGTGGCAACAGAATGATGCAGTAAAACGCACTAATTGAACCTAATGATGTCAAAATAAAAATACATTAACTTCTACTGTGGGGCCAAGGACCAGGTGAATTTTGTTGTGTTAACTGCGCTTTACTATAAAATATTTTGTTGTTTTTTTTATTAATTTTTTCCTACTAAGAAGCCCATTTTCCACCCGTTGCCATGACAGCGGTCTGGTAGTAAAAATCAGCTGATTTTAAATATCTGCTGTCAGATGCTGAATCCAAATCAGTCAAGAACCTTATTTTTTAAAGTTACAGTTTCATGATATATCACTTCAAAGTCTTTAAAATAATTTTAAAAAATTAAAAAATATATATTGCATGACAAAAAGTAGGTATTTTCTCTTGTATATTTTTTCATGCAATATCCAAATCTGTCATGAAAATTATTTTTCGAGTTGCGTTTTCGAGACATGCTACTTTAAAGTATTTAAAATAAGTTAAAAAAAAAACAGTAGTGTGATTTATTTTTTGACGAATTTGGATTAAAAAAAAAAAACATATAAAAATGTATTTTTTATGTATCATAAAATTTCTTGATTTAGCATTCAAAAATGTGTAACAAAACCTCAAAAGCAACTAGAGTATAAAACCACTGTAAACTAATGTAAGTATATGCCGATAAAATAAAATTCAATTGACAGTCAAATATAACTATATTTGACGATTATAACATAATTATTTGACGATTATGTATAATCGTCAGTTAGTTTATTTTTTGATTTACATAAAATTGGTCTACCTAATAATTATTGGGTGAACCAATCTTAAATCAAAAAATCTATTATAATAGATATTAAACTAATAGCTAATAATTTGAACAATGTCAACTGTCAGATTTATTTGTCATATTTTATTTCATTGATTAAATTACACTAGGCAACACGGTTTCTTGCCCCGATTGGAGTCATATGTTTTTTAACTAATTTTGGGTCGCTGAAACCGAATCTGGCCTCAGAATATTTCTATTACCTAAGTTTTCTGAGAAAAATGGGATAAAAATGTTAAAAAATCATTATTTTATCCCTCTTTTGTTCTAAAATCATGGGAGACAAAAATATTCCAAGGACAAATTTGGATTCGGCGACTCAATATTAGTTAAAAAATACCCAACCTAAAACATAGAAACTTTAAATTCATAGGTAGAATAAATAGGGATATTATGAAAAAAAAAATATTAAAAAAAAAATGGATAATGTGACAAAACTAAGTAGGGGTGGAGGGTAAGAAGAAGGGTGCATAAGGGGACAAGCTTATCGCCACGTACTCATGCTAAAAATTGTCAAAAATCATTACTAGGGGGTCAAAAATGAACTAAAAAAATGTTACGTATTATGGTTCTTATGTAATAAAGTAACATTTTTATGATGTAGAACCATGAAAAAAACAAACAAAAAATACACAATATTTTGTTTTATAAATTATTTTTAAATTGGCATAATTGCATGTACTAAAATTTAAAAAATAAGACGTGCTGAATTTTTTTTAAGGTCAAATTTGGATTCTGCGCCTTTAAATTGATAAGAAAAATATATTTTTTGGGCTCGGGAAAAAAGTTTACACTGTGTACTTTAATTTTATATCTTTTTCATTTATTTACTTTTTAGGAACAAACTAAGCAAAATAAAAAAATATTTGTATAAATATTTTTGTAGAGAATTTTATAATCTACAAATTAAGTTCTATAAAGTTTTTAAAAAAATTTGATAGTTTTGCCACAAATGAGCAATTAAGTAAACTCTGCACTTTCATTTTAACCTTTTTATTTTTTTTCGCGTACTCTGACATATAGATTTTTGAATTCCTCGTATTTTTTTTAATATACACTAAAATTTTCAAAATTCTACTCTTTTTTTTAAAGATTTTGAAAAAAAAACGTCATTATTACCTGAACTTATATCTCAAAAATTTTAGGTGCTGGAATTTTTCGAAGGTCAGATTCGGTTTCTAAGCCCTCGAATTAGTAAGAAAAATTTACTTTCCGATCGGGGCAAAAAGTTGCGATTTGTTGCCTAGTGTTATTACTTAGTTTGGTGGTAATTATTGGGTAAAGCCACCTTTAGCTAAAATAACTATCAATAAATTAAGAATTTTACCAATAAAATGCCAGATATTTGTTATCTAATAAATATGAATCTAATAAATCCAGTGCCGGCCTTTGTATGAATCAAGTGAACCCCCTGCTTCAGAGCGCGAGTCTAGAGGGGCGTTTTTTATCTAGCAGCCTAAGCTTTTTTTTTCGAGGGCGTTTTTTTGCTAGGGGCGCCAAGGTTTGGTAGACACCGTCAGGGACAAAGCTTTTTCTTGAGGGTAATTTTTTTGGGAGCCATTTTTTTTAGGTGTGCCAAGTTTGGTAGAAACCGTCAGGGATAAAGCTTTTTTTCTTGCGGGTATTTTTTTTTGTTTTTTTGTGAGCCAATTTTTTGTTGTTATTGTAGGGGCACCAAGTTTGGTAGAAACCGTCACGTCAGGGACAAAGCCCTGAATAAATCATATTTCATGTTAGTTTTCTTTTCCCTAAATCTTCCTAAAATTTCTATTTTTTTTTTGTTTTAGTATATAATATTATTATTATATTATTCACAGCACCTGCACTAGAATAATATACGGTATACCGGTAGTTTCGAATTTTCAAATAAAGCAAAAAATTCTTGGATATAAATTTGTTTCATAAAAAAATAAGCAACTTTTTTTTTCAAATGGCCGCCTGTCCGTCCGCCCTATCAAAATTTTCAGGAAAAATCAAGTTCTACGAGGGGAAGAAACTTTTTGAAAGTAATCCCTCCAAAAACAAAAAGTTATGTGGGGTTAAACTTAAAAAAAAAATCAAAAAAAGCTGAAAGAAAATTCCGATTAACTTATAAGAATTAATTCTACAAAAAAAAAAACAGAAGTTGAGAATTTTTTTTAAAATTTTTATTTGAATTTTTTTTTTATTTTTCGTTTTTCGTAAAAAGAAAATTTAATAAACAAAAATTGAAAAATTAAAAAAAAAAATGTTTTGAGTTTGGATGGAACTTTTTTAGATTTTTCCTTTTTGAAAAAAGAAATTTTTTAAATTTTTTTAAACGTGGGCAAATACATATATAACTATAATAACTACTCTTATTCATGGGACCAAGAAGTTTGATATCTTATTTATAAAAATCGAAGGAGTTTTTAATTTTTGCTCTCTATAAATCCCTGATGATGACAGCCCAAATAGGCGAAACATGGACTTTTCTATAGCCTATGTCACCCGCGGCATGAAGACGAATCGTTTGACACCTTAATTGTCAAATTCGATCCATGCATTTAGGCTGTACATTGGTACAAACATACATACACTAGGGTGCTTTTTTTTCGACTATTTTTTTTTTCGGTCCCATCACGAAATTTTGTTTTTTTCTTTAAATTTCTATAGCATCGCTTCGACCATAGACAGGTATTTCTCAAAATTGAATGCTCTACAAAAGTGCCCATTGCGGCATAATCATAACTCGTACTGGTGAGGTAGTTTGGACCACCAAACCCAATTTTTTCATAAAATTTAGTTTTTTCTGTCCTTATCTCGTAATTGACAAGAGCTACAAAAAATATTCAAATGACAAACTTGTAGGAAATTTAATTGCCTACAAAAATGGAGTTTGGCACTAAATGGCTAACATCAATATTTCTTGAGATAGTGATGTATAATGAAATAACGATTTTTTATAATTTGACGTGATACTCAATAATTTGAAATAACAAAAACTTTAGAATTTAATATCTCAAGAAATATTGATGTTAGCGATTAAGTGTTAAGGATCATTTTTGTAGGAAATTAAATTTCCTACAAGTTTGTTATTTGAATATTTTTTGTAGCTCTTGTCAATTACGAGATAAGGACACCAGTACGAGTTATGATTATGCCGCAATGGGCACTTTTGTAGAGCATTCAATTTTGAGAAATACCTGTCTATGGTCGAAGCGATGCCATAAAATGCCGCTAAGCTATAGAAATTTAAAGAAAAAAAATCAAAGTTTGCGTGTATTTTCAATGGGAAATCTTTACATGCCTTGGTGCACTACTTAATATTAATATTAAGGGCTAAAATTTTGTGGGAATTTTTTTAGGGTACTTCCAACAAAATTTCGTGATGGGACCGAAAAAAAAAATAGTCGAAAAAAAAAGCACCCTAACATACACACATACACTTATACATAGACACTTTACCCTCCTTTCTTAGTCGGGTAAAAAATATATTTTTTAATATTTTTATGAAAAATTTATCGCTTAATTGAGACAGATATTTAAAAAATTTTAATTCATCAATTTAATTTTAATTATCATAAACCAGCGTTTAGTAAATTACTAACTGTGAAATCCATTAAAAACAACTATTAAATTCAAATAATTTATTGTTTGATAATATATAATAAACAGTATGTCCTTATAATCACATTTACAAATAATCTTAGGTATTATTAATAACACATTATTTAACAATTTTATTAACCCATAGGAATAGGTTTTTTTGATTTCGAGCGACCTCGGAGAAAAGAAACTATTTTCATGGCCAAAAAAAAATGATTCCAGATTTTTATGTATAAAAAAGTTTACATTAATTAATGTAAAAAGTAAATCTACTTTTAAAATGGAACAAAACTAATTAGTTTTTTTAGATAAGTCAGAGTCTGTTTATTTTAAAAATTAGACATAGGCCTTAAGTTCAACATAAGGACCATCCTTATTTTAAGACGGACACTGTCTTGGGCTGCCTATTTTTCAAAAAATTTATTTTTAATTTTCTTTTTGCGAAAAACAAAAAAAAAATTGAAAAGGTTTTTTTTTCCAAAAAAAATTCATAAAAAAACTTTTTTTTGAGTAGATTACTTTTAAAATTGGTAGAATTTATCTTTATAACAAAAGTAATTTTTTCCGAAAAAGTTACGTTAATCTGAATTTTCTTTCAGCTTTTTTCGATTTTTTTAAAAACCCCCCACAACTTTTTTTGATTTTGGGGATCACCTTTAAAATTGGTAGAATTATTCCATATAATAATTTTAAATTACTTTTAAGTAATTTTTTCAAAAAAAAAAAAATTACGTTAATCAGATTTTTTTTAAAGCTTTTTCCGCTATTTTTTTTTAAGTTTAACCCCCCCCCTAACTTTTTTGTTTTTGGTGGCATTACTTTAACAAACAATAGGGATCTTAGTGGATCTCCCCTTGTAGAACTTGTTGAGTTATTGCATTCACAAAAATCGTGACATCAGATGGATGGACAGACGGACAGACGATCAGACGGACAGGTGGACGGGCGGACACTGTCTTAGGCTGCCTATTTTTTTGTATTTTTTTAAAAATTTATTTTTATTTTTTTTTTGCTAAAAAGAAAAAAAAATTGAAAAGATTTTTTTTTCCAAAAAAAAATTAAAAAAAAACTTTTAAAAACGACAGACGGAAGGACGGATAGACGGACGGGCATTAAAAAAAAGTTGCTTATTTTTTCATGAAACAAATTTATATCCAAGAATTTTTTGTCTAGGACTATTTTTGAAAATCTTTGAAAAATCGAAAAAACCATATATTATAACTAATACCTAATAAGTAATACCTAACTAAGAACTAATAACTTTTTAGATTATTTTTTTATTACTATACTATTCACGACGCCTGCGCTAGAATAGCATTAATACTACTCTAGCGCAGCAGTGGTTTCCAAATGGCATATTGCTGCCATAAATCGGGAAAAGTGTCTTTTTGGGGGTTTTTGGGGTCGCTGATTACGAATCTGAAGTTAAAATTTTAATTTCAAAATACTGGATCCTAGATGGCAGCACTTTTTTAATGATTTTTTTGACATTTTCTGTATATCGGTAATTTTACTTTGTTTCAATTGTTAAAAACAAATATTAAAGCAAAAGTTGAAATGTCATAGTGACAGATCTGGAATGTTAGGTATTTTTCAAACTATTTACTTAATATTTTTAAAAATTGGTATTTATGGTCACTTTTTATCGCAGAATATATATTTAAAATAAAACGTTCGAAATTTTGAGTGACATATGTCAATTAGCAACTTTGGCAGTTATTTCGTTTTTGCACCAATTTGAGTCAAAATATGACAGTTTTCCTTGTATTTTTAGATTTAGCAACCAAAATTAATTATAAATCGCTATATAAATTTTAATCATTACACATGGCTATGCAGTATGTCTGTTATATTCAAAACGACATTTGCAAAAATGATTACGCTCTAAATTAAAGTAATATAACTTTTTTCTGGTTTCTCCCTCTCGTGTGATTTTTATACAGAATTGTTCCCTGTTATGTATAGATCGGATCATATTTTTAAAATTGGCAACTTAGGTTGCCCAAAAAAAAAGATATGAAGAATTTTCTACAGTCCCGCATTGAAAATTGTCATTTATATGAGATTTTATCTGATTTATTACACAGTGTTTTATGTACCGTAGATTTTAAAGCTGTTTTTGAACTTTGGGGCGATGATTTAGAAAATGAGCCTTGTTTTTGCTTTCCCATTTTAAAAATTTTCAACATTTCGGAAAGCCTTGTATTCGTGCAAAAATGTTCAAAATCTTTTTTGCGTATTTTTGCGTTTTACGACGTTTTATGTTGATATAAATCAATTTCGAGCAAAAAAAAATTCGGTCGGTCGATCGATTGATTGGTCGTTGTGCATGGGAAATTTTGTGAGCACTATAACTTAGGAACGCTTTAAGCTAGAGATTTGAAATTTGGCATACGAGTATGTTACCAAAATTTCTCGATCGGGATTGTTTTTTTTGGTATTTTTTCACAAAAATTTGAAAATTGCTCTATATGGGTTTTTGAGGTTGCTGAAATTGAATCTAATAGTAAAAAAACTTTTTTTTGTGACATCACATTTCTCTAGACCCCCTTCCCCTGTCAAAAAGTGTCACAAACTGCTAGACCCCCTCCCCCATAGGTGTACATGATAATAGTAATAATAATAATAATCATTGACCATTGACCATTTTACTTTACAATATATGGCAAGTCAAATACAAATGAAAAAACACACAGTATACAGAATAAAGTACAAAATAAATTAGAAAAATTACAATTCATACATCAAACATAAAATAAGCAATCTACAAAATACAAAGTTAAAAACTAATTGTTAAAAATTTCTAGTGATGGAGTCTCCATAAATTCGTTTATGGTATAAAAGGCATTCTTGAGCATAGCTCTTTTAATATTAACTTTAAATGACGCAAACGGTAGAATTTTTATGTTATCTGGTAACTTATTGTAAAGTCCAATATTAAGACTGTTGTTTATGCTTTTTGCTAATCTGAAAAAAGGAGGTCTGATTTGCACCTCTAGTTCCTTGACTATTAACATTTGAGTTTCTTAATAAGTTCTCTTTATTTTTGTGTTTTTCCAGCAAACTATGATATATAAAAAGCGATTTTGAGCTGTTGAAAATGAGTAAAATGAGTTTTGCAGTGAGTATCATAATTCGAATAGCTTTTTTATTATTTTAAAAATCTTGGTAGCATTACAAGAGTTACCCCACAGTACAACACTATAAGAAACCAACGAATGAAATAAACCAAAATAACTAGTTTTTAGGGATCTAAGCCTAGTAATTTTTTAAGTTCCTTAGGTAAAAACAATGTTTTAGATAAGAAAACTCCAGATATGAGGGGTCCAAGAGAGTGAGTCATCCAAAAAAATACCAAGTAGCTTAACATTTTCTCCATGTTTGTGACAGTTTTTAGTGGAGATAGTTATATTTTGGGTTTTGCTGCGATTTAAAATGAGTTTATTTTTACAAAACCAGTTCTCAGCTAGCTTTTCGAGTTCAGTTCTCAGTGAATTTAGTAGAAGCATATTTTCCGCCGACTACAGCATTAAGTATCGTCAGCAAAAAATATGCTTTATAGACGTCCCCTAGTCCTGAATATTTGCTACTATTAAAAAGGCGAAATCTTTTAAAATTTTTATTCCTTGCCTCTTTTGCCTCTTTGCTTAATTTACCAATGGGCAAAAAAACATTATTTATTGTTTCGCTGGCATGCAATCAAATTTTGTTCAATAAAGATGGTATGTAATACCAATCATTTTTTCGGCATATGAAATGGCAGTCAAAAAGTATAATTTTTAAATAATGTCTATTTCTCTACCAGATGTCAAACTTTTTAAAATTACGGAAAGACTTTTAATAAAGTTTTCACCTCCAACTTTTGGATTTTCAAAAAATCGTCTAGCTATTTAATATATTGGCATATCCCAATGTAGAGCTAAAATCGCATAATCGCATAATCGCATTGTTGAAATAATAGAAGATTTTACATCCGCTTAAATAACTAATATACACCTTTTTATACTAAAATACAACCCTTAACTTTAAAGTAGAATGGAAGGATGAATCATAATTTATTACAATTTGGAATGAAATTTTTTTAATTCTAATTATAAATATGCGTTTCTAATGATTACTAATCATTATAGCAAACTTGATTTTGTAAATAACTGTCAAATTAAATAAAAAATAGGCAAGTAAAAATATAAAATAAATATAATTATTTAAAACTCAATAAATAAATTACGAAAAAATTGCTAGAAAATAGATTTATTTTGAAACTGTTACTTGAGGTATTTAAATTCAGAAACTCGGCTACATGCAAGTGGTATGTCAGAAGCTTTAGAAGAATTATAAGAAGAAAATCAAAAATTTTCAATGCGGGCTTGTAGAAAATTCTTCATATCTTTTTTTTGGGCAACCCAAGTTGGCAATTTTTAAAATAGGATTTGATCTATACATAACAGGAACAATTCTATATAAAAATGAAACGAGAGGGAGAATCCAGAAAAAAGTTATATTACTTTGATTTAGAAGGTAATCATTTTTGCAAATGTCATATCGATACCCCCAAGCAACAAAGCCGTAACTCATATATTGTCATTTTTCACGACAGCTAAATTTCTAAAATATTTTTATTTGTTATTTAAGGGTGGGTATATGATTGAAGTGGAAAAGGAAGCCATGCGATACGTCATTTGAAAGCTTATAAAATTCTCTATTTAACTGTATAAGTATTTATTGTTTATTTATTTTTTTGTTTCTGATAATATTCAAGTTTAAATTTTTTTACTTTAGTGTTTTTAGGTAAACTTTTGGTTAAAATGGCATGTGGAGAATTCTGAGTAGTACCACCATGTGTGTCTTTTTTCAAGGCGTTTACCTACGAGTGTGACTCAAAATGGGTCTAACTTGAGTTACGTCCTTGTTGCTTGGGAGTGTCGATATTGTATATAAGACACATAGTGCATAGCCATGTGTAATGATTAAGATTTATATAGCGATTTATAATTAATTTTGGTCAGTAAATTCAAAATTACAAAACTGTCATATTTTGACTCAAATTGGTGCAAAAACGAAATAACTGCCAAAGTTGCTAATTGACATCTGTCACTCAAAGTTTCGAATGTTTTATCTTAAATACATATACTGCGATAAAAAGTGACCATAAATACCAATTTTTAAAAATATCTAATAAATTATTTGAAAAACACATGCCTTCCCAGATCTGTCATTATGACATTTCAACTTTTGCTTCAATATTTGTTTTTAACAATTAAAACAAAGTAGAATTACAAATGTACAGTAAATGTCAAAAAATTCATATAAAAAAGTGCTGCCATCTAGGATCCAGTATTTTGAATATTAAAATTTTAACTTCAAATTCGTAATCAGCGACCCCAAAAACCCCCAAAAAGACACTTTTCCCGATTTATGGCCGCAAAAAGCCATTTGGAAACCACTGTGCGCAGGCGCCGAGAATAGATAATAACCAAAAAATAATCAAAATTTTAAAAGTTATTCTTGAAAAAGTAAGTGTGGTGGAACCCTATAATTTTCTGTTTATTTCTTTAAAGTTTAATTTGATTTTCCTTTTATGTACTACTTTAGTCATATACTTTTTTTCTACGAGTATAGAAGACTAATATTATATTATTATTTTCTTAATTTATTATTTATAGTCCAACTACCATTTTTTTTTTCAGTATATAATAATAATTTCATAAGATCAGTTTTGAAATTGATATTCATAACAGTTCAGGCAATGGGGGCGACAAAATTGGTTGGAGTTTTGAAACTTTGGGATTTTATTTAATTGACTTAAAACATATTAAAAATGCACACTGTGGTAATTTCAGCTGGCGTCGCTAAAGGGCCATAATGTGAATAATTCCATTTTTTTTAATATCTCGCTTATTGTAGACATGATGCGAAAAAGTTAGATAAAAAAATAAGGAGCTTTATATTTTCTACCAAGCTATTTTTCAGACAATTTAAAAATGGGTTATTGTACAACATTTAAAGGAAGATATTTTTTAAAAAAATATAAGCGAAAACTACAAATGAAGAGTGCAACTAACATAAGGGCCTAACCCTCATTTTTTGCAAAATACGGTTTTTGCTTCAAACGGGTACTACTTAACGTACTTTATCGTTCTAGTTAATAAAAATTCCTAATATGTTAATAAAAGTTACAAAAAATGCATTGGAAAATAGGGTTAGGGATGGAAATTTTAATTATTTGTTTTTTTGCCCCACCCAATTATTTAACGATAATTCTTAATTATAAAAAGGCTATGAACCTATTTAAAACTAGATAAGACAAGATTTCATAAAAAAACAATATTATAATAAGCGTGTGGGTAAGGCTTTTTTAATAATTTGCTTTTTTTGCCCCATCCAAATATTTGCCTTTAACAATTGTTGATTAAAAACGGCTTATGAACCTATTTAAGACTAGCAAAAAGAAGATTTTATGCAAAATCAACCTTATAAGAAATGTCTGGGTTAGGCGCTTTTGATAATTAAGGGTATTTTTTAGGCTCTTATTTTAAGTTTTTTTTGTTGAAATCTACATAATACGATGTAAACAATCAAACATTATTAAAATATAATAAATATTAAGTATAAATATAATTGGAAAACAAAATAATCACATTTTTGCTTCTCCTGTAAAATAATAATTTTGTCGGTTAGGCCCTTATGTTAGTTGCACTCTTCAAATATGCGAGTATAATAAGATAAAAACGCAACCTGACTTTGGTTTTGTGGTCCGTCTAAAAAATGTATGTGCCAAATATAACCACTGAAAAATTATGCTTTTGACTTGTATAAGTAAAAATGGTATATACAGGGTTATTCAGAAATAGGTTGCTAGAAATTTAAGAGGGATTCTACGTTAAAAAAGATGAAAAAAAGTTCCTATTAAGGTTGGTCCGGAAATGAGTCCTAGCGCTTTTTAAAATTAATTAATTAATTAATTAATATCTCTTGTACCCTTTAAGCTACAACGAGGAGCTTTTGCATGTATACTAGTATTAATTAGGACAATAGGTTTATGTTAATTTATTTTTTTTTAATTTATCCAGGCATGCCTAGATGGACAAAATATGTGAGGGTTAACACATTTTTGCCCCAAACTTTTTTATGTATAATTTTTTTGGATATTTTGTAATAAATATAGATTTCTTTAGTAAAAATACATAAAAAATGTCATATGGTGTAACACTGTAGGAACAACTGTTTTCAAAAAAAAATCCAGTTAAGAGGAAGTAACATTTTGTGCCACTAAAAATGTTACTTTTTAAAAGGCTATATCTCCTTTAGTATTAAATTTAGGCGTTTTGGTGAAGAATACTTTATTGCTTAGTTTTAAATAAAGAATCGCCCTGCAATTTGTCCATATTTGAAGGGCAGTAGAATCACCCCTTAAATTTCTCGAACTTATTCCTGAATAACCCTGTATACTATAGTGCTTTTTTAATTTACCATTTTTTTTATAAATTAATTTTTTTATTATTTATTTTTTTATAAAATAATAAATAAGAAAAAAAAATATTTCTGAAAATACTTGTTATTGTAGTAATAATATTTTTACCTATTTAAGTTAAACAAGTTCTTAGATTTTATTTATTACGTTAAAATATATAGGCATTTATTTTTTTTTCTTCACTCCTGCTAAAAATATCACGTGTTATGTAGAAACAAAATTATGTGCATAAGCAAGAAATTAATTCAAAATTTAAAAGTTAGAAAAATATCAGAAAAATATTGAAAAATCTATGAAAGAAAACAATATTTTTTACATACCATTTTTCTAGTGATTTTATTAGGAAAACTTTGTTGTCACTAAGCGCATTGCAGCAGTATATAGTTTAGAGCGCCTCGGCGCGCCTCCTGCTGAAAAGTGAACACGAAAGCAGCATGTGTAATGGTCACTGTACAGTGGGTCAGATGACACAAAAATACGTGTAAAATTAAGACAAAAAAAAAATTAATACTGCTAACAAAAGAACACTTTTCCTTCCGTTTTTACAAGAATTATTTTGTACCCTATTTTACCTTTACCACAACCCTAAAAAAAAATCCTAGCCGAGAACTTTGGATAAGGAACCCATTCTCCTATTTTTAATCAATATAACGTGTATTAGGTACATTCAAACCCTACCATATAACAAATTCGAGGCAAAAATAAAAAACTTTTTAATTCAAAGAGATTTTTACAGCACGGAAGAATTTCTAGATCTGAAATTAAAATGTATTTATTGAAATTTAATAAAGTGTATAATTATAAACTTTAATCTTTGTATTATGAATAAATAAATTAAATCAAATTAAATTAAATTCTCCAAATTTGAGGTCTTTAGCTAAAATGGTTTTCCAGTTATTGTTATCACATCCTTTTGGGGACAGATCGACCGAAATACTTCGAGACCGACCAACAAAACATTTGTTTTGCGTAAATCATCTTTTTTTTTATAAAAATTGAAATTATATAAATAAATCAAATTAAACTCTCCAAATTTGAGGTTTTTAGCTAAAATGGTTCTCCAGTTATTGTGATCACATACTTTTGCGGACAGACTGACCGAGATACTTCAAAACCGACCAACAAAACATTTGTTAAATCATCTTTTTTTATAAAACATTGAAAAGCGTTAAAAATGCAATAAAATTTTCTTGGGAAAGTAATAAAATTATAATAGTATCTTTCAGTACCTACTTACATTGATATACAGCATCTGTCAGCAAAACTTGATCATAAAAAGATGATTTTTTTCACGTAAAACACTACAGGCAATACTCGAAACAGGATATAAAACTTTTAGGATTGTTAATTTCGGTTATGCATACCGAATTATGTAATGGAATGGATGATTGTTTATCATAATATGATAATATTATTTAAATAATTTTGTATATTTTTCACCGAATATATTTCAGGCATGCGTTCGGGTCACGCGGCCCACTGTGCACTGCAGGAATTGGATTTGTTGACCTACTGCTGCTCCTGCTTTCCTGATCGATGAAAGAATTTAACTTTGAAACTAAAAGTTTTACAAAATTCCTTCTATTTTTAATTTAAGAACAAGTTTTGATGCTAATATTTAAAATGGAATGATTTATGTAATAAAGAACCAGTTAAAAAAAATAATTTTCAATCTATATATCGTCGTATGAGAACAACAAGGTTTCGACTGTATAAATTATTGATTTGAGTTATGATCAATCAAAACTTTAAAATCATGAAACTTACCTTAAATTTCATAATTGAGTGGTATATTAAGCTGGGATGGGCTTATATTAGGATAAATTAGTACATATAATACACATTTTGTTGATATTTTAAATATTAGCTAAAATAAATAATCAGTTGGAACTTTGATAACCCAAAAATTTATGAAATGCAGTAGTACAACAGTGTTTTAACTAAGAACCGTTTTGCATGTTTTTGGCTATTTGTTTTAATAATTTGTACATAAATGCAATATTTTGCATAAATTAATTATTTAAAGGCTTTTTCATGCTTAATACAATGGTGATTCTTAATCGAAAATCGAAAATCTTGAGATAAAAATTTAAAAGAAAACGCCAGATATATTTTTTCATTTTTACCCAAAATTTAAGAGGCATGCCTAATCGACGTGGAACGAAAAGTAATGGTTTTTCGAAAAAAGAAAATAAAATTCTAAAAGCCTATAGTGTAACGTTTAAGGCGGTGCCGTCGTACAAAAAAATACATGCGACAAAAAATGTTGAAAATTTGCTCCTCTTTATTTTTACATAGAACGTTTTTTATCCTAGATTGCATGAGATTTTTTGAAAAATCCGTTAATTTTTTGTGAAAAATACGTGAAAAAAATTACAGTTACAAATCGAATTCAATGTGGCAAAATTGTTTTTTATTTGAGATCCTTGCACCTACCTAGGCCTACCCAATAAACCCTATCCTACCTAATAAAAACAAAATCAAAACTCCCTGAATTATTTCCAGGTAAAGCCGCTTTTATTGACCTGACGACTGGATTATAATTTTACTATATTATTAAGTGTTTTTTTTTTTCACATCTAAGGGAACGTTCAAGTATTACGTAACGCAAATTTTGATCATTTTGGACCTTGAAAGAAAAGTAAAAGAAAAAAAAATTCTCATTAAAATTTCGTTTCCAAAACAATTTTTTTATCACGGTATGTTTTTGGGCAAAAAGAAATACTTTAGAAAACAAGTTTTATAATAATTTTTTGTAAAAAGCTAATAATTAGCTAATTTTTACTAATAATTTATTGCAAATATTTTGTGACAAAACTTTAAGATGGATCAAGCCATCTTGCTTAAATCTATCTGGATTTCGGCCAGGAGACAAGTAACGGTTAGAGATTAGGATTTGAAATCATAATCATTGATTTCTTCTAGCCTTTTCCATGAGAAAACTTCAGCCTGAAAATTTCAGGCTGAAATATTTAGTCTTTATTGAGTTAGTAAGCCCAACTTTCATTTGAGTTATTCCTCTCCACGAAAATCTTTAGTAAAAGACCAAAGATTTATTCGCAACTGAACAGAAACCATAGTTACAATCTAATTTATAGATTGTGTCTTATTAAAATTTAACTTATTAGTAGTATACAGACAGGTCCAGGCAACGGTGTACAAGAAGGATAAGGTGTTAAAATTAGTACAGTTTGTTTAATATTTACAAAAAATGGTATTTGTGGATTTTGAGACTCGCTAAAATTAAATTTGATGTTTACAAAATACCCCTTAATGGGTTAGAACCACCCCTTTTCTATAGGTATATTTTTTATGAAACCTGAAAAAAATTGGTTGCTGGGATTTTTCGTCTCGCTGAAAACGAATTTAATATTAAAAAATTCTGCCTTCCCTCTTAGAACCAACCCTACTTACCTACTTATATTTTTTCAATTAGTGTGATAGAACCAAATATATTTACATTTTTTTGTTAACCTGATAAGTTATCAATGTTAACAGTGGTAACATTTGGTACATTAGGGTTTTGCAAGTCGTTTAAGAAGAATTTAATATTTTACAAAATCTATGTGTCTCGCGCAATAAATTTCACGTAACGCAATTTCATCCGCGAATTTCTTTTACACCGTTGCCTGGACCTGTCTGTATGCGTTATCGCACCCTCTATTTCTTACAATTGAAAGTTTTATAAAAATACAGTTTGTTCATTAAGTTCCCTATAAAATTCGTAATCATGTTCATCAAACCATCCACAATGTGACTTTAGTCTGGATAGTTGGGAGACAGATGGCGTTTTATTTATTTAGTTTTTATATATTTTTCCATAATCAATGTTTCATAAAATATGAAATCTCTACGGCCTTTAATAACGCGAGAACCGGAGTATGCAGTTATTAAGTTTTCCACGAGTTGGGACCCCCTCCCCCCCCAAGAATCTTTATTTGTTGTATTTTTTTATTTTAAATAAAAAAATTAAAAATTCAAATAATAAGAGCGGGTGCTTTTTGTTGGGTAGGGGCGCCAAATTTTGAAGAAACCGCTCAGAGACAAAGCTTATTTTTAATTTTTCGTTGGGTGTGCCAAATTTTGTAGAAACCCTTGGGGCCAAAGCTTTTTTTCGGAAGGCGTTTTTTTTTGTTTTGGTAGGGGCTCAAAAAAAATAAAAAGTCTACCCCCTCCCCAAAAATAAATCCTATCTACGCGCCTGGCTAGAGGCGCAATTTAACGCAACTTGTCCTGGGCGCAAAGTAGCACTGGGTGCCTATAAGGGCGCTTGGTTCTGATAGTGAGCTCACTAAGGCGGCATTTTTATTTATTGTGCGCCAATTTAATTGTGGTGCCCATTTGCGCCCTTCTGTTTCTAAAAAAAATGCCTTGGTGCCCGTGTTTTTACGGCAAAAAGTTTTATTTTCACGTTATATAATATTATAATTATTCAACGTTAACCCTTTAACGTACAGAATAGAAGGGGCTTTTAAATATTGATTTTTTTTTGATAATATTTATCAAGAAAAACAATTTTTAATTATTTTTTTTTGAGTTTTTTTTATTCGTTTGGTTCTAATGTGGAGGTATACAGAACGGTCCAAAAGATCCAAAAGATATCGACTTCAAATTTGGAACTTTTAAATAAGACAACTTAAACTATCTTTTAGCATATATTTAATACTTTCAGCTCTTAAAATGTGGGCAGGGGGGCATGGGGGCACATTTTTTTAAATGGAAAGGGGGGTCGTGTAATACATCATTTTAAAGCTTATAAAATTCTCCATTCAACTTCATATTTTAAAATAAAAAAAAAATGGGTTTAAAATGGGGTTGAAAATGGGTATTAATGTCAAAATTCCTTTAAAAAAAAACAAATAATTTTTTAAAAATACCTAATTTCATCATAAAAAAATGTTAATTATACTTTTAAACTAATTTTAGTTGACATAAATAAAAATTTATAAAAAAAAACTTAAAAAATCGAATGTTTTAGCAAAAAAAATTGAAAAATCAAAACCTTAAAAAACATTTTTAAAAAATTAAGTTTAAAATGTTAGTTTAAATAGAGAATTTTATAAGCTTTAAAATGATATATCACACAACCCCCCTTTCCATTTAAAAAAATATCCCCCCATGCCCCCCTGCCCACATTTTAAGAGCTAAAAATATCAAATATATGCTAAAATATATTTTAAGTTGTCTTATTTAAGAGTTCTAAATTTGAAGTCGATATCTCAACTCGTTCAAAAGTTAAAAGGGGGGGTGACTTTTGGACCGCACTGTATATGTCAGGAAAGTAAAACAGTGAGTGTGCGCTGCTACATGTATGTACCATATAATAATGCTTAATTGATTAAAATTAAAAAAAAAACTATGAAATTTTACTCTTAGCCGGAACGCTCATTGAAAACATTTGTAGCACTTATTGACGTCCTTTTTTAGTTGTCACCAGATAGTGCCACTGATACTAACTAGAAACCCTTTTAAATTACTTTTACATACTTATTTTACTGATGTATGTTCAACAGTTTAGTAGAAACCGCAAGTGATACATAAAGTTACCTCTAAGCGTTAAAGGGTTAAAAATATTTTTTACAGTCTTCATAAAACGTGGAATAAAATTATAATTATTATGAAAATACTATATTTCAGTTTTGAAGAAATATTTATTATATATTTATAATTAATTATAATAAAAATAATTATTTTAAAAGCCTCTTCTAAAAATATCTAATAAATAAAATGATAAGTCTGAAAATTTTTGGTTAAGCCAATTATTGATACTATCTATAAAAAAATAATTAAAAATCGGCTCAATTCAAGAATAGTATATCTGCAAAACAAGCTGAATAAGCTTAGGCGGATTCACATTACAAATTGTAAAAAAATGTATTGTTTAAATAATAAATAAATTGAATTGAATTGAATATTCTATAACTAGTATGGAATAGACAATATTTCGCACAAGCGGAAAGCCGCAGGCTCAAAAAATTGTATTAAGGGCAAAATGGCAGAAATCACATTTTGCGCTCGTAATACAAACCAAGTTTTTTCTACGATTTAAAATAAATAAATAAATGTCGAGCAGTAAATTTATAACCTTACAAGGTCTCAGCACTTACAATTTTTTGCAAATCTGGTGGTTTAGAAGAAAAACCCTCATCACTGTAGCTCTCCATAATTCCTTAACAACAAATATTTAGCACACGAAATTGAGATTTGATTTAAGATATATAATAATTTTATATTAAAAAATGGCAAATAGCATATACTTGACACTGTCAGGTTGACAGCTGTTTTACGATTGACTTGCCGGTTGCCTACACTCTAGCTCGCAAAATTCAATTTTGCTCTTGCTGTCATGGTAACAAACAGAAAAGTAAAATGCTAAGAAATAGGTTATTTTTCGGTCAGAAAACTTCATCTGTTTTTGTAGAAATCTTAACTTTTCTATTAGATCGTAGAAAAATATTTATTTTAATTTATAACTGCCTGTCAGAATATATAAATAGATGCACTGTAATTTTTAAAATGTTTTCTTTTAAATTATTCATAAATTTATTGACATATCTTAACAATGTAAAGAAAAACTAGTAAAATTAAGGAAAATATTATTTTAATAGGAAAAGGACAATCCTTTTTCTTTAGAGTAAAAAAAGTTTTAATAGTATTTTTTTTAATTAAGTAAACACAAATTAGTTAACACTGTGAACAATTACGAATGAGTATCTGGAAAATTTAGTAGCGGATAATCATACTTCTAATAACTTAAATCTATATTTGATTATAATTAGTGGGTAAGTTTACTTTTCCATTTCTGAAAATCTACGTAAATATGCATAATTTATTTATTTTATCACTTCTCGTAGGAGTTTTAATAAAAATATATTAAACTTTTGAAGTAATTCACACAGGGCAAGTAAAAATACATCAAAGAACATAAAAATTATAATGCCTACAATTCAGCTTGAGCAGATCAACTCGCAAGAGAAGGATCGAAAACTCCCTTTATTGGACCTGACATAACCAAAACCACGGTAAAAAGCTGGATATCCAACTGGATAACATCCCAGCAAAATTTACAGTGGGGTCAGGCACCAGGACTTAGGCAAAGCAAGTTAATACTTGGCGGTGCAATAACTGCTGGTTCACTTGGTAGGGACCACCTTAGGAAAGTGATAGGGCTAATAACTGGTCACTGCCACCTGAGGAAACACATGCATACCATCCGTGTGTATAGGGATGAGCCAATATGCAGGCTGTGTAATGAGGAGGCGGAAACAGCCTCTCATGTTCTCTTTGACATCGCTGGAGATACCGGCAACCTGGAAATGTTAACCCAGAAGCTATGCTCTCCAATGCAAATATAGTAAACAGCCTAGTAAGCTTGATAAAGGAAACGAAGCTGTTTGACTAGCAGGTGGCCGCAGTGTTTGAGGTACGAATCCTCATATTGTTTCTCTTTATCAATCAATCAAACCTCAGCTACAGACACATTATACGCAGGAACAATACTACATAATCTGTAAAAATTACGCCTAATTTAAAAAATAATAATAAAAAGTTAATATTATTTTCAAAAGATACTGGTTTATAGTTTAATTAATTTTTTTATGCCCCAGCCCTTACGATTTTCTTAAAATTTCAATTAAGAATACCTTGTAAAATATTGGATAGGATTTCAACCGGGGTCGATTCCCATAAGGTGTTTGCGTGGTTCTATGGAAATATCATTTCATGACATTGTTATAAACGTTTATAAAGGTCCATTAAAATAAATCTAGGTGACTGGACTATAAACAGATCACACCCCGACTGTAATATCCACCACCCTAAAGTCTCTTCACCTCAGATTTTTTGAAGTTTTCTCATTCTATAGTTCTATTAGGATACAAAAAAGTTTTATTTGAAATATGTTGTTGTCCTTTTTTTAATGGTAACGAAATTCATAAAAATTCACAAGAACTGAAAAAAAAAACAAGAAAATAAATCTTTTTTACCCTAAAATGAAGTTGAATATTTATTGTTAAATTTTTTAATATCAAGTTAAATAATATGTATAACAATTAAGCGAACAATAGACTTGAACTATAGAGTGCGGTCCAAGAGTCACCCTCCTCTTAACTTTTTTTGAAAGAGTTGAGATATCGACTTCAAATTTAGAACTCTTAAATAAGACAAAATAAACTAGCTTTAAGCATATGTTTGATACTTTCAGCTCTTAAAATGTGGGTAGGGGGGCATGGAGGGGATTCAACCCTAATACTCAAAAAACATTTTTAAAAAAATATATAGTTAAATGGAAATTGCCCCCCTGCTCACATTGAGCTGAAATTATCAAATATATGCTAAAAAATAGTTTAAGTTGTCTTATTTAAGAGTTATAAATTTGAAGTCGATATTTCAACTCGTTCAAAAGTTAAGAGGGAGGGGTTACTTTTGGACCGCAGTGTATAGTTTAAGTCTATTGTTCGCTTGATTGTTATACATATTATTTAACTTGATATTTATCAATTTAACAATAATTATTCGTTTTAGGGTAAAAAAATATTTATTTTCTTGTTTTTTATTTTCAGCTTTTATGAATTTTTATGAATTTCGTTACCATTAAAAAAGGACTGCAAAATATTTCAAATAAAACAATTGGGACCTGTTGGAGCCACAGTCACTCAAAAAAAATTTATGAGCCAAAGACTAGACCAACCCATTTTTATATTTTCGTGGTCGCTGAAATCGAATCTAATCAAAATTGTTCAGCTCACAATTTTTTTCTACACTTGAAAACATCTGAATTTAAGGAATTTCGCACCCTTTTTGAAAAAATATTGCGATCTGATACCGGAATTCTGAGGTCAGATTCGGTTTTAGAGACCCCGAAAATATAAAAATGCATTGGTCTGGTCTCTGGATATTATTTTTTTTTCGTGTGGCTGTGTAATCCGAACGACTTGAAAATTTCAAAAAAAATCAAATTCTACGAGGAAAAGTTCCATATTGTTTCTGAAAATAATCCCTACAAAAACAAAAAAGTTGTGGGGGGTTAAATTGTTTAAAAAATCGAAAAAAGCTAAAGAAAATTCCGATTAACGTGAGCTTTTCAGGAAAAATTATTTTTAAGGATCAATTCTAACAATTTTGAAAGTCAGGCCCCCAAAAACGAAAAAGTAAGGGGGGTTAAACTTTTTTAAAAAATGAAATAACTATCATTAAAAAAATAAATATTTTCAAAATTTTTACGTTTTTCGTAAAAAGAAAATAAAGAAAAAAAATTGATTTTTTTTTGTTTTCTAAAAAAAGATCTTATTAAAAAAAGGTTAATTTTTGGAATATTTTTTTTTAGTTTTTTGTTTTTCGCAAAACAATATAAAACAAAAATTGTTGAGTTTTATTTTATTTTTAATTTTTTTTCAAGTACGTTAGGTTGGACTAATTGTGACATCAGGGTAATTGTGACATGTCGTGTGATAATTTCTTTAAACTAGTTAAGATTCAATCCAACCCAGGCATTTGTTATTTAATACTGTCAAAAACCTAACGACAGGGTTGGATTGAATCTTAACTAGTTTAGAAGAATTATCCTTCCTCAAAAAAACTATTATAGTGACAACAACGTTGTTGTAATATTAAATAATAATATGAATCTAGAATTTTAATAGTGCATTTAATATAACGGTATAATATTTTAGAATAAAAGTTGTTACAACAACGTTTTGTATTAATATTTTTAGATTTTTCTATCAGTGTAGAATGTGTATTAAGGCGCCTTTTCACGGAGCAATTTATATGCAAGTTTGGTGCTATGCAACTTTGCTGCCAGATATAGCATTGATTTGTCTTTTCACGAAGCAAGTTATACGCAAGTTTGACGCTATATATTGCAAGTTAAACAATGCTGCCAACCAGACAATTTTGACGTGTCTCTGCATTTGTTTACAAAAATATAACCTTGCATTTGCCTTTTTAAGGAAACTTCTTAGTTAGACGGCCTATTATTAATAATAATAATTATTAACATGTCCAGTTGCTACTAAATTAGTGAAAAGAAATCGATTTAGTAACTTTTTTTTCAGGTTGGTACCACGAAAATAACTATAAATCTTCCATGAAAATGGTCGAAAAATAGAACTTTTTCTAATAATTTGATGGATTGAAAATAGCATAAAATTTGTCTGAAGGCATGCGCAGTTACTGAATCATTCTTGCAACAAAATTGTATATCACCAAACTTGCGTACAAATTGCTCCGTGAAAAGGCGCCTTTAAACAAATATTGACGGTGGCTCCCCCTCAAAGTATATACCAATATACCAGTAAACTGCTTAAAGTATGGACTACAGTAGTCCGACTACTCCTCGCAAAATTTTAACATCCTAGGTTTTATGATTTCCACAATTTTAAATGTGAGTATAGAATATAAATCGAGGGTATCACCACCGGAAGAGAAGGCGTTTAAAAACGTGAACCTTTTATTTTTCGTATTATGTAGAATATGTATTTTTTTTCATGCTCGTAGAAAAAATATAGTATTTCCTCATTTACAAATTTAGTTATGTAATACATTTAATAATGTAATAATGTAGTACTATTAATATCACAGAAGAAAGTTTAAACTTAACTAGTTTTAACTTTACTTTTGGAAGATCTGCAACATAATCTTGAACATAGACTTAAAATTAATATAGAGAAAATAATTGGAACTATAATTAAAAATGATATTACATCTAGTAGGTGGTACTGGTACCATGGTATGTCTATACCAGCGACTCTTAAGTGGGTAGCACCTTTGTGCCTTATGACGTATTCGGTCCAAAATATAGCTGCTTCGAGTGGTTTGATTGGTTGGTCATGCATAATTTTTGATCTAGTTAATGCATTTTCTTTATATCTGAAATAAGTCAGAATACAATTAATTACTTGTAGAGCGGGCACGCAAACCGGGTTAATTCCATACACACCGAATTTGAGTAAATCGTTAGGTTTGGACTTTTAAAATTGTATGGGAATGATAATATCTTAGTGATGGCATTTTCAAGAAGATATAATAATCTAATTTTTGTGAATTTAAGTAAGCCATTTAGATGTTATACAAAAAACTATTTTGGATTTAACCCGTTATGAATGATCAATCTAAATTTATCACAATTTGCTTGATTCATGTATGGATTTGTCAGTTTATTTGGAAACAGTATTATTGTTAATAACAATAACAATGTTATATTTTTTAATTTATTTTATTTAGAACTGTAACAATATACCCTAAAAACGGATTTAACCCGTTATGATTGATCAATTTAAATTTATCACAATTTGCTTGATTCATGTATGGATTTGTCAGTTAGTTTGGAAATAGTATTATTGTTAATAATAATAATAACAATGTTATATTTTTTAATTTATTTTATTTAGTACTGTAACAATATACCTTAAAAAACGGAACGGAACTTCTTAACTTAAAGGAACTTAAAAAAATAAGAGGGTTTAATTTAAAATATTATACCGTGAGGTCCAAAAGTCACCCCCCCCCCTCTTAAATTTTGAAGGAGTTGAGATATCGACTTTAAATTCAAATAAAAAAAACAAATTATCTTTTTGCATATATTTGATATTTTCAGCTTTTAAAATGTGGACAGGTGGCATAGGGGACAGTTTTTTAAGTATGAAAGGGGGTCGTGTGATTCATCATTTTAAAACTTATTAAATTCTCTATTTCACTGTATATTTTTTTAATTTTTAAACATTTTTTTTAATGTTTTAATTTTTCAATTTTTTTTTGCTAAAAAATGCTGCTTTTTGTTTTTTTGTTGTAAATTTTTATTTATATTAATTAAAATTAGTTTAAAAGTATCTAGTTTAATAAGGAACACCATAATGAGAAAAATTAATAAAAAAATGCTGTGCTGGGTAATGATAATTTAGTATGGTGTGCTTGAGTATAGTTGTATCGTTGGATTTAAAAGGCTTTGATTGATTTGGCAGATTTCAGGGCCCTATTTATATAGGATTTAACAAAGATGCTTGAATTCTGAGTTCACCCATGGATGTAACTCATACACAAAATATAAAAGATGAATGTGCTAAAAGTGCATTTAAAGCGATTTGCGTGCCCACTCTACAATTGTAGATGTAGAATTGTAAATCCAAGAAAAAGTCGGGATTGCAGGATTGAACATTTACGATCCCGATTTATGAAAAAAAAAACTATTACTAAGCAATAAGCTGATTAATGTTACTTTTTAAAGGGCTATAACTCCTTTAATATTAAATTTAGGTGTTTTGGTGAACAAAACTTTTTTGCTTAGTTTTAAGTAAAGAATTTCCTTGCAGCATTAAAATTTAATTGGTGCTTTTTTTGTACCCTTCAATATGTCCATCTTCGAAGGGCTGCAGCTCTATTAGGGCTCATTTCTGGACCAACCTTTATAGGAACTTTTTTTCATATTTTTTAAGTTAGAATCACCTCTTAAATTTCTTTAACTTATTTCTGATTTACCCTGTATACAGTGCGGAGTTGGAAGATTGAGGAGTAGGGATGTTACTGAGTTTTTATAGAGTAGAATAGTTTGGAGGTAATGGAGTAGTGAAGTCAGGTAGGTAGGGTAGGGATGTTATAGTGTCGGACTGGGAAACCCAAAGCTGGTGAGATTTCTAGCCTAGGGGGGGGGGGGGCAACTATTAATTTTTTTTTAGAAAATTTGGCGCTCCTACCAAAACAAAAAAACACCCCCAGAAAAAAAAGCTTTGCCCCTGACGGTTTCTACAAAACTTGGCGCCCCTGTCCAACACAAAAAAAAAACACCCTCAGAAAAAAAAGCTTTATCCCTGGGAATCAAGAGGGGGCACCAAGACAGGGGGGCAGCACAAAAATGGGGGGGGCGTGAGATTTTTCTCACTATCTCACCTGTCCAGTCCGACACTGGATGTTAGTCTGCCGATTGATTTTTCTACTTACTTTTTATTATATAAAAGCTCAGTTAAAGTACTGTAAAGTATCTCTTCATTAGCTAAATCATTATAATCAAACATTAGGCCATACCCATTGTTCGAAATTTGTGCAGCATTAAATTTTTGATCTCCAAATATTGGAATAGCTAGTACTGGAACTCCGTGGTAAATTGTCTCAGTTTTACTCAAAAGTCCTCCATGGGTGATAAATAGTTTTAGATTTGGGTGAGCTGCAAGGTAAAAATAGTTAAAAATTGTTATCCTTACAAACACTAGTAATTACACACAAGGATATTTTATTTATTTTATTTTTTTATATTTTTTTATTTTTTTATTTTTTTTTTGTACTTGGATATATATATAGGTATATTTTTTTAATTTAGATTTTTTATTTTAGTTTTTTTAATTTTTTTTTACTTGAATATATTTGAAAATGAACTAATCTATCACCCTGTCAAGTTTGTCATACTCCCTACCAAACACCCTGTATATAAAAGGTGTATAGAATCCAATAGTAAAAAAATAAAAAAAAAAATACAAAAAAACACCGTCATAACGGTGTATGCTATACTAGTGTCTAGTAACTAGACCAATATAGTGATCTCGTGGTTAAGGTATTAGCTTTTTAATCCAAAAATTCTAGAACCCGCGTTCTAGAACACGGGTTTGCTGAGATTTATTATAACCCTTCGTTAGGCGCGCTTGTTTTAGTTACGAGATTAGTCGCGTGGTCTACACTTGTAGACCATTTTATTTTTTGTTTAAAAAAAAAACACATTTATATTTTTAAAAACCAAATATCTTATGTTATTATTTGGTTGTATTTACAGTTATTTACATATTTTTTTCAAATTATTATTGTTTTAGTAAGTGTTAAGGGTAAAAGAAAAATGATATACAATTCTAACATATATTTTACATCTGTACGGTAATTTGTAAAAAAAAATAAAAATAACTTAACAAACTTTCTGAAACTAAAACATTTCTTTTTTTTTAACATGTACGATTATAAAAAAATAAAAAACACCTAAATTAAAAGAAAAAAATATTATAAAATTTGACTCGAAATCATGCAATATTTTAGTAACTCATGCTCCTTGTACATGTGCTCTTTGCAATCGTAGTTATGATATTTTGAGCATTTTTTTTTCGATTTATTTTCCCTTCTTAGGCACATTTAATGTCCAAAGTAATTTTTAGTTTTATAGAACAGAAAATTACCTTATTTATCAAAAACATTACGTATGAGTTCTTTCATGCCCAAAAAGACTCGTGCCAGTGTCTTCCTATAAACCGCTATTTTTTTTGGTGGTAAAGACATATTGTATCTTTAATTTATCTTTAAACTAATAAACTAACTTTGAAAAACAATATTCACAAAAAGAAACCATAAAAACTTACACAAAATAAAAAAATGCAAAAATAAAAAAAGGTAACGGTTAGTCGAGCGGTCTACAATTGTAGACCAGGCAGGTTTCAATATGAATAAAAACAATATTATACCCATTCAAAGTGTGAATTATTACTGATCTAATAGATTGATGCATAATGCACAGCTACTCGAAGGGACGCAAGCGTAAACACTCTGTGTAAAAAGTTACCCAGCTAAAAAAAAGCATGGTCTACGATCGTAGACCGCGCGCCTAACGAAGGGATAAATATTTATTATTTATATTTATTTTAAATTTAGTGAAGGCGCCAACATTATTTGATTAAAAATTATAACCTACCCTCTGGTCATTGACCAACACCGAAGGGACATTAAATCTAAAGACATTATGGTCATTGTCTTTAGCTGAAGAATTATTCAGCTGAAATTTTTTTCGACTAAAAAGGTCATCTTAAAATCAAATTTTCAAGTTTTTCAGCGGGTTACCAAAGTTAGCTACTACCCCGTTTTCCAAAATACTTACATAAATATTAGGGTGCCCAGAGTTTTGACTTTTTTTTAAATTTTAAAGGTCTTGCCCCCCAAAGTTGTTCTTGGGGTGAGTAGATTACTATTACTATTTTTTCAGAATTTTAAAAAAATAATCGTTTCTCCAGATTAAATATTTAATTCCTAAATTAGGGATAACATCAAAATTTTGACCTTTCTAGGTCACAACAAGGCCGTTTGTTGATGAAAAAAATTGAAAAAAATCAGGGTTCTTCCTTATTTATCCTAGATCTCCGTACTGTGCAAAAAGCATTTTTATTTATGTTTAATAGGCCCTAAAAAAAAATTTAATCTGGAGAAACGATTATTTTTGCAAAAAACGGCTGTGCGCCACCTCTAAATATTTTTTTAAAATTCTGAAAAAATAGCGTGGTAATCTACTCACCCCAATGATCAACTTTGGGGGGTAAGACCTTTAAAATTCAAAAAAAAGTCAAAACTCTGGGCACCCTAATAAATATACAAACCTAATATGTCTTGTTGTGGAAGCCATTTTGAAATCATCATATTCGATGGTTTTCCTTCCAGCTTTTCATTCTCAAATTTCCAAATTATTTTCTGTTTTAATTTACCAAACACCTTTAACAAATTTTGAAGTTTGTTCTTAGGAATATCCTTGCTCTTTAAGTTTGATCCCATACTAAAATAAATCACTCCATCTTTTGCATTATCCATAAACTCTTTAAGATCTTTTGGTAGTGGTTTCGCTGGTTTACAATGAAACCCTCCAATATTAACCATAGCTGGTACTAAAGGTACTGGTTGATTGGTACTAACGTGTGAATTTAACAAAACCAAGGAAGCGTTATAGTTTAATTTTGATATATCTGGAGCTCCAGGGAAGTACTGTTGCACCAGTCGATTTTGGATTGGAAATAGTACAAAATGCCTATTTAACTCAGTAAATAAAGTGAAAAGTGTATTTTTAACTCTCTGCAAGAAAGTCATGTTACTTGAATAACTTAAGGACACATCTGGTATATAAGATATCGGAGATGGATTACCGAACAACGGGTTAACCCATCCGTTTGCTCCAACAGTACTAAATAATATCAAGGGTGCCTTGAAATGATGAGCAAAAACTTTCATTCCATCATTTACAAATTGTTCCAATATCACAACATCGAAGGTTTCACCAGATTTGAGTAACTGTTGAACGTTTTTATCAGAAAATGTGCGGTTTGTAAATCCACTTGCCATGAAGTTCATGAATATTGTAGATTCTACTGGACTTATATTTATAAACTCGAAGAGGTTTAAATCATCATCTGAAAAGTTAAATTAGGATAAATAAAACTATATAAGATATTGTAATTCTAACGTTATTATGTCCAACTCAGGAACAGGGAGGGGTGTACAATTTTTGGATGTAAAACTCCAAAATTAGCTTCTATAATTATAATTAATATAAAAAAAGAATTTATTTTAAAACCAAGGAATAAAAAAAAATCCATGTCGAGAGCTTCATAACATGGGAACGTTCAAGTATTACCTAACGCAAATTGTACCAAAATTCATACACTTTATACCCCGGTTCTCGCGTTATTAAAGGTTGTAAAGATTTTAAAGTTTGTCTACCCCTCTAACCCCCTCCCCTATTTGGGGGGTAGCCAAAATATGAAACCTCTACAGCCTTTAATAACCCGAGAAACGGGGTAAGAAGTGTATGAATTTTGGTACAATTTGTGTTACGTTATACGTGAACGTTCCCTTAGGGCCGTATCTTCAGTGTTTTTTTAATGTAAGATACGCCCATATGTTATGAAGCCCTCGATATCATCAAATAATCTCATAATAATTATTATCTTTCGGTATTTACCTTTAAAATAAACAATGTTTGGAACATAATTTTGTTTAGATAGTTTTATTTATTTTGTTATTTAATTTTATTATATTTATTTTATTTAATTATATTTTATAATCGTTATGAAAAGACTAGGTTTGGAAAAAACGATGTAAACCGAAACGTCAAAACGAAAAAAGGCCAGGAAACAAATTTGAAAGTTAAAAGTCTAACGTATCTAAAAAAATATTTTATTTATAATATTAAAAAAAAAATGTTTTGTGTTTTGTTATTAAAATACATTCTTAAGAGTATAGTATAATTATAGTATTATTCTGAAGCAAAATAAATATTTTACTGATCCGAAGATATTAAAATTAATTATTGTATGAAGTATTGTAATGTCTGAGCAATGCTCAGTGGGTATTGTATGAAAAAACGCATAAGTCGAGCAACGGGTCTTGATGCGACTTCTAGGAGCTTCCCTGAAACTCTCTACCAAGTTATATTTTTTAATGAATGCGAGAAATTTGACTTTTCATAAAACAGCATTTTTTAAAAGGTTCATACATAAGTTTTTGCAATTTCACTTTCAACAAATGTTGGAAAGCTATGCCGCTAATCTCATTTTTGTAAAAAATGCGACTTTCATTTGTTCTCTCTGTATTTTTTATGTTACTATAAGTATTTATTTATATAAAATATTCTATGAGTTTGTTTTTTTTTTTTTTCATTTTGTATAAAATGTTTAATTGTTATTTTTTTTAGAAAAAAAAGAAAACGTTGGTTTAAAAGATTTAAAATTATACTTATTAGTACCAGTTTTTCTCAATTTTTTTTTAAAGTAGAGCTCGAATCGAGGAATTCATTTAAGAAGGTCTCGCAAAAAATGGAATGGAGCTCTACAACTAGAATTATGAAACAAAAGACGTCTACCCTATCTCTATCTCATTTGGTTGGCCGGAAAGTGTAGCACTGAGCGCCACGAACGAACATAGCTAATGTGAATCTGTAGAATAAGATAATTCTACTAAAATTTAGATGGCGCCAGTAATTTCTTTAATAAAAATAATATAGTTACACTTTTTGCCCGGCCAAGTAAATATTGTATTTGTTCAACAAAGAACAAATACAGAATTTGTTTGGTTGGGTGGAAGTGGGAGTGTATGTATGTCTTCTATCCTTTTTGTGTAGAACTTTGGTCCCTGTCTAATCTAACGGGAGAAATCGCCATTTTAAAAACTTATTTTTAAACTAAATAGACACTTTAAGCATTGTTTTACTAACTGGACTTTCATGTCAAAGCTAGCGTCCAAGTGACTCACAGCGCGCCTTAAATCACTTGAAACAGGAGAAAAAAAAATGTTTTCCAAAAATATTTTTTTTAAGAAACTATTTTTCGAAAAGAAAAAATATATATATTTAAATAGTTTTTTATGTTACGTGTTGGATCCAAGTACTTTACCTTGCAATAACCATGACAGATTCATTAGTAATATATAATAATAATAATCAATTTTTGCGTGCCCCCATGGCCATGCATGGGGGTAGTAGAATACTTCGATCCAACTACAACGGAGGTCCTAAAATATACCTGGTATTGAATCTTTAGTCAATACAATTTCCCGATATTTGTAATGTTTTGGCACATTAGATTCCTTAAATGGTGTAATTATAGTTACATCGTGCCCTGCTTCAGCCAATCCCAGAGACAAGGCTTTCCCAAGATGGTAATGACTTGGTGCATGCCATGGAAACACTGTCAATATTTTATAACAAATACTTTCACTAATAATAGAATTTAAAAATAAAAATAAAAACAAAACTTTCATTTCTAGGTTCTGAACTTATACTGAACATTAGTTATATTAATGCTGTTGGTATAGAAGTACTTCAATATAAACAGTACAGTACAATAACTATAAATGATATTTTGTGACAAGATAAATCGTTGGTATCAAAAATAGATTTTATCTACGTTCTGTTTAGTATTAAGCGCAGTGCGCTTAGCGCACATTTGGGTTTAATGAAGATATGATACACGAATGCTTTTGTTTTCCAATTTTGACAGTAATTTTTTCTATTGGTTTAAGTAAACATATATTTGAAATTCGTTTGCGACTGGGTTTTTCATAGTGTACTCGAATGATTTTTTTCTACGACTGCTTTAGAATGTAAGCAAATACACACACTTTTCAAACACAGAATGAATCCATTCTAGCTCTAGATATGGTATGAATATTCCGTATGGAGTGTTAGAATGAGCACATGTAGTGCCATATCTTGTTTATAAAGTAAGGAAAACAGTAGCAAAATTAACAAAAATATATATATTTTACCATGAAGTATTGAATAATTTAATGCAATTTAAAGTTTTGCGTTAAAATTACATAAAGTTTATTAGTTTTTCTTAATATTTGACCAGTTTTTAATCAATTTAGTTCAAAGAATTAAAACTGCTCAATCTATTGTTAAATATTTAATCCTGATATATGTCACAGCAATCTGACATAACCTTCAATTTTTGCATTATAATTTATAAATATGTACTAAAATTAAATAAAAATCTTTTTTAACTACTGATTTGATAAAATTATTAAATAACATTAATTGATTTATTTAAAAATATGTGTTTTGTTGCATTTACAATGTCGAGTTACAAAAAACATTGTTTTTAACCTTGTCCGCAGTTTAAAGCCATACAGTGTTTCATATTTGCAATCGAAGAAAAAGTATAGTCTACAACACGTAAGGAATAGTCATTCCGCGCTCGCGGGACGGTCATACTCGG
Source organism: Brachypterus glaber (assembly GCA_958510825.1). NCBI lineage: Eukaryota > Metazoa > Arthropoda > Insecta > Coleoptera > Kateretidae > Brachypterus > Brachypterus glaber. The sequence continues at coordinate 73,634,162 of OY294044.1, forward strand.
CTGCCACCTTTTTTGACAAATTATCCGCTCGTGCGGAATATTGTCTATTCCATACTAGTTATAGAATATACTATTCCACTCTGCTCTTTCGCATATATAAGATAAAAAACTTTCATGCCCTGGAAAAAAAAAGTAAAAAAACGCCAAAAACACACCTTCGGTTATTATAGAAAAACATTTTTTTAATATTTTTTTATTATTCTTTGTAAATTATGCCTTATTCAAGTAAATAAAACAAATTTTTGCAGGCAATATTTGAGGCTTCTTGAATTGAAATTATTTTGATCTCATTTACAACCAAATATCCGACAAATGTTATCAAATATGGGTAATTCTAGAGTCACCCTATCTAGCGGCGGCTTATGCTTTAACGTTTATCGTTTTTTAGAAATATCTTCTTCAGGTTATTAAATGTCGAGGGGTAATGAAAATTTACAACAGTACACGCTGCGAAAGCCCTTTCAGGTGCTCGACGTTTTTAAAACGCATCTCGCACCTAAAAGTAAACTTTCGCATCTCGTAAAGTAAAAAACTATTAATGTAGTAGCATTTGGTAACGGCATATATTTCTAATCCACTAATACAACTAACAACTTTTTGTATTAGACAAATCCAAATAATTATAAGCACACTGATAAAACAGTTTATTTGTGTCAAAAAAAATATTTGTTTGAATATGGCCAATTGAATTATGTGGTTGTGAAAAATAAATTTTATTTCTGTGAAATAAACTATTTTATTCCCATTAATAAATCATTTTAAAATTAAATTATTTGTGTACATGAACTAAATATTTATTTGAGTCAAATAAAATTTGTTACAACCAAATAATTTATTATTTTTTTATTATTATTATTATAAAAAAAAGAGTTGAGGTTAAAAACCTATTTAACTCAAGTTAAAAAAAAAATTATGTAGCATACAAAGTATTAAATAAGTCTGTCCAACCGGTTTTTAAAAGTGTTTATAGTTGGCGCAAGCACAACATCATGTGACAAAGAGTTCCAAGTCGTAAATACTCTGCTACTTAAAAATGTTCTTCTGTGGGCAGTCCTGTATATTTCATATTTTAGCTTTAGGCTGTGTCCTCTAAGGCGTCCATCGTTGTTTAATGAAAAAAGTGATCGCAGATCAATGGAAAATGTATTATGTAGTATTCTATATGTCATTATAATGGAACCTCTTTCCAACCTGTCCATAACACTGGGTAGACCAAATAAAATGAGGCGGTTTTCGTACGATGGTCGAGTTCTTCCGTATGGTAATCTCGTAGCACTTCGTTGAACATTTTCTAATAAATTAATATCACGCACCAAGTTAGGGTACCATACTGAGAATCCGAATTCCAATATAGGGCGTATATAAGTTTTATACAAGCAGGCTGCCGTTTGAACAGAGGGTCTACAAAACGCCTTTTTAAATAGAAATATAGTTTTTCTAGATTTACTACACACTAAGTTTATGTGTTCAGACCATGTTAAGTCGCTTGTTACTATAACTCCAAGATCAGTATGTTTTTCCACTTTTGTTAGGTTACCATTATCTAAAACATAGTCCATCAGAGGATTGTTTTTACCCAGGTGCAGCACAACGCATTTACCGATATTTAAAGGAATAAGCCATGTTTCACTCCACCTTAGAATGGTATTGATATCTTGTTGAAGTACGTGATGCTCTAGAAATGGATTCCCAAAAAGTTTTGAGTCATCAGCAAAAAAAGAACTAATGCAGTGGAGAAGACGAGGCAAATCGGCAGTAAATATTATAAACCATAGGGGGCCTAATACCGACCCCGGGGCACGCCACTGTCTACAGAGTAAAATCTAGAAAAGCAGTTGCCAACTTTAACTCGGAAAGAGCGGTTTGTTAAAAACTGAGCGATCCAGGCAAGCAAAAGACCTCTAATTCCGAAATGTTCTAATTTGTGTAACATACGTTTATGCGGGACTTTGTCAAAGGCCTTATGAAAGTCCAAATATATGACGTCGATCGGAAGACCTTTGTCAAGAGAGAGAGTCCAGTCGTTTAGACATTTTAGGAGATTTGTAGTTACTGATCGACCTGGAAGGAAACCATGCTGCTCATCGGGAATAATTTTATTATCGAGCAAAAAGGAAACCATTGTGTCGGCAATAACTTTTTCCATGATTTTAACTTCGGTGCATGTCAGGCTGATAGGGCGATAGTTTTCCTTAAGAAATTTGTTGTCTTTTTTATGGATTTTTGGCCTTATCCAAATAAATCCTTTTTATCAGTGCAGTAAAAAAGAAAAACAAATATATTTATAAGAACGGTTTTAAATTAACCCATTTATTTTGATATGGCCAATTAAATTATTTGGTTGTGAGTAACAAATTTTATATGAGTCAAATAAATATTTAGTTCATGTAAACACATATTTTAATTTCAAAATGATTTATTAATTGACACAAAATAGTTTATTTAAAAGAAATAAAATTTATTTGTCACAACCAAATAATTCAATTGGCCATATCCAACCAAATATTTAGTTGACACAAATAAACTGTTTTATCAGTGTATTAGCAAGGATTTTTACTTTCTTATAAAAGAAAGTATTGTGATAGAAAAAAAATAATTTTTTTGTTGCTTAAATCATCTTATTATTTCCTGAAACGTCGAGAAAAATTAAAATATGCAAAAAATTATGTCTTTCTGTCGTTCCGTCGGTCTGGCGGTCTGTCCGTATTCACTGTAAATTACGGTAACGCTTTGAGCTAGCGACTTTTTGTCGTTCCGTCGGTATGGCGGTCTGTTTGTATTCACTATAAATTACGGTAACGCTTTGAGCTAGCGACTTAAAATTTGGTATTCAGATGTATCTTGGACAAGATCGAATTTAAGCAAAATCGATTGGGGGGAAGGGGGTAAAAGGTAGGTTAAGTTTTTGTTTTGGTCGTAATTTTTTTATTATTTATAATAGAAGAAAAATTTAATTTAATTTAAAAAACACATAAAACGTTAAATAAAACTATACAAAAAAATGTGTAATAATTTTTTTATTATTTAATCTAAATAATGTTTGGTAACATTTAGCTACCCGCTCCCTTATTTGTATCAACGTAACGCGTTTCATAGTATTTTTGTTTTAACATTAATTTATCTGCATGTTAAATAAAAGTGACATTGATCTTTATTGTACTGTACTCTTCACATTATTATTTTTAATCAAAATAATTGATGCGGCAAATGGATGAAGGTGTTATGTAACATTTTCTTAAATTTTGAAATTATTACTGATATATCATAGAAGGTTCTCCTACCTCTTTTATTCATTGCAATTTCAAAATTTTAAAAAATATTACATAACACCTTCATCCACTTGCCGATAATAAACTACGAAACAATAAACTGTTTTATCTTGAAAATTGTCAATAAACATAGAGTTAAAATAAAGTACATATGATTATTTTATTGGTCTTGTGATAAGGTTGAACAACTATCAAATAACCAGTCATCGGCAAATTTCCAGTGCTCGCATAGGCGCCGCGTCGATTCTAGCGTTTCAGCGAGGTTTTAAATATTTACATTTTTATTTCTATTTATCTTGATTTTTTTTAATGATTCCATTTAAACGAGTTAGGTGGAAAAAAAATTATCGATAAATAAAAATTAAAAACTTTCGTATTCTCGTATAAAAATCGAATATCGTTTTTTTCTTCGAAAACCACCTATATATATATATATATATACAATGTACCTACATATTTATAGTTAATATCAAAAAACTTTTACCTCAAGAAGTAATTTCAGACCAATGTTTATGAATGTGTCATCTTTTTGTTTGTTTATTTACTAACAGAAACGCGATCAGCTTTGTGGTGCAAACTGTAGATGTCGCTAGTCGACTTTCAGGCTACCTAGTAGCGATGTTGCGTAGTTTCCACCTTATCATGAATTCAAATCATTATACTTAAATTAAAAATGTAAAAAACTTTATTGTGTATACTATAATTATGTTTAATAATATAGTATATTTAAATCTATTAAAATTAAACTACTAGTTCATATAAAACTCATACAGAACTAATGGTTCTTAAAATTTACAATAAAATATCCAAAGTATATGTTTCCAATCGGCAACCCCTGTCAGTCATTTTACGACATTAGACTGTGAGTTTACACATTCTTTCTCTCTCTTTACGCGTACTAAGTGTAAAAAATAGTCACTCCCCACCAGCTTCTCACCATAGTTGGTTCACGCTTCAAACAAAGCATACGGTAGATTTCATCATGCTTCTTCTTGAGGTAAAAGTTCTTTGGTTAATATGTATAGTCAATATTGTTGTGTATAACAAATTAGTCCTCAAATGATTCGATTTAGTGACCTTTATAAAAATTTCCCTCATAATTCGGCAAAATTATTCCGTAAGAATATGTTTCTGTGTTTATTTTCGACGTTGATAAGTCATAACTGAGGTTATTCCGATTACTGAAAATAACTAGGCGCTGGTCTTAATATAAAATAAAAGATTTCAATTATAATTTTTTTGTTTCACTATTAGCACGTACCATTATTTATTATGTTTTTAACCCGAAAAATCTATTTTCTTCACCTATAGCAATAATCCTTTTTTCTCTCCTAGGACATGATTTTATATATATTTGATGTCACTTGAATTTCCTTGAATTGCAAGGATTTTTTCTTTCGCAAGGTGAAATTCTTAATATTTAGTTGGGAAATTATTGACCTATCTTCCTAACAAAAGAATTTATGCTAATTAAGTTGGAGGTATTCACATTCAGATTCGTTTAGGTTATTTTTTAAAATTATAAATTAATATAATTATATGCAGATTCATTTAAACAATGTTTGTGCTCGAATCTTTAATTTTAATAAATTACATTACAAAAAATCTTACAAAAATACAAAAAAAATAATATACCGAAATAAAAATATTGTTAAAAAATACATTAAAATTATTTAAAAGTCAGTAAAATTAATGTTTTTTAACTTTCATATTTTTAGATGTTTTACAACATATTTTAGAACATAATAAAATAATTAAAATATTAAAAATAATTACAACTGTTCCAATCAAAAATACTACATCTAAAAGAAGATATTGGTACCATGGTAAGTCTACACCAGCAACTCTTAAATGAGCAGCGCCCTTGTGCCTTATGACGTATTCAGTCCAAAATACTGCTGCGTCGAGTGGTTTTACTGGTTGGTCGTGCATAATTTTTGATCTTCTTAATGCATTTTCCTTGTATCTACAAGAAAGGGTATGAGTTTTTTAGTTTTAATTCCCTAACGTTTAAAGTTACTAAGACAATCGGAGACCAAGCGGATTAGACAAAATATTCATTTGTTGCTATGAAACGGCGTGATTTTTTTGTGAAATAGCTAAAAAAAATGGTCCTTCGGGAAACTAGTATTAGTTGATTCCTTACATCATAAGCTTTCATTTAAGACCAAAATTAAAATAGGTCACAGGACAAAAAAAAATAACTACACTGAAAAAATTTAAAATAAAAAAAATTGCTTTTATGACCGGTGACCCATTTTAATTTTGGTCAGCTTATGTTGTAAGGTATCGATTAATACTAGTTTCCCGAAGGGCCATTTTTTTTCGCTATTTCACAAAAAAATCACAGTGACAGTCTGATCTCCTACTGTCTCCCTAGGAAGAAGTTATCTATGATCCGTTACTTAATGTAATGATAATTTCTCACAAGGAATTTAATTTCTTAAAGATGTAAACTTTATTTACGTAATAAACAACGAAAAAAATAAATTACTTCTTTAGTTTGAAAATTAAAATAGAAGAATAATAAGTAAAATCACTACAATTTCAATCCTCAGCTTTTAAAACTCGTTATAACAATGCAGTTATTAACCTTTTGTATCCCTGGTATATTTTTTTCAAATTTTAATATTTTAAATAAAACCTAAACACTTAATCATAACCTTAAACAATGATATCACATGTGTATAATATCTAATATTGTGAGATACAAACGGTTAATTCCAGCATTATTCAATATCAAAAACTATGTGAAAGATCCTTTATTATAATCTGTTCTTACAGCTTCTTCTAGAGCCCCTTAAATATCGATGCTCTGATCTATTTACGAATCTTTCTTTTAAATTTCTTAAAATAGTTAGTTTAGTTTATTTTTTAAAGTCTTTCTCGGACCTATTAGTATAGGTGTTTTACACGATAATTGACAGAAATGATTACAAAGAATTTAGAATAGATAATCTTCACTATTAACAGCTACTCTTCTCTACCATAACAAAAATCTCCAAACATTTTTAACACTTAAATTTTGATATCATTATCTTTCCCATCTTCCTTCAATCCTGCAACCTTCTTATATCCCTCCAAATCACCCAAAATCAAAAACTATGTGAAAGATACTTTATTATAATCTGTTCTTACAGCTTCTTCTAGAGCCCCTTAAATATCGATGCTCTGATCTATTTACGAATCTTTCTTTTAAATTTCTTAAAATAGTTAGTTTAGTTTATTTTTTAAAGTCTTTCTCGGACTTAGTATAGGTGTTTTACACGATAATTGACTGAAATGATTACAAAGAATTTAGAATAGATAATATTCACTATTAACAGCTACTCTTCTCTACCATAACAAAAATCTCCAAAAATTTTTAACACTTAAATTTTGATATCATTCTCTTTCCCATCTTCCTTCAATCCTGCAACTTCTTATATCCCTCCAAATCACCCAAAATCAAAAACTATGTGAAAGATACTTTATTATAATCCGTTCTTACAGCTTCTTCTAGAGCCCCTTAAATATCGATGCTCTTCTATTTACGAATCTTTCTTTTAAATTTCTTAAAATAGTTAGTTTAGTTTATTTTTTAAAGTCTTTCTCGGACTTAGTATAGGTGTTTTACACGATAATTGACTGAAATGATTACAAAGAATTTAGAATAGATAATCTTCACTATTAACAGCTACTCTTCTCTACCATAACAAAAATCTCCAAACATTTTTAACACTTAAATTTTCATATCATTATCTTTCCCATCTTCCTTCAATCCTGCAACCTTCTTATATCCCTCCAAATCACCCAAAATCAAAAACTATGTGAAAGATACTTTATTATAATCTGTTCTTACAGCTTCTTCTAGAGCCCCTTAAATATCGATGCTCTGATCTATTTACGAATCTTTCTTTTAAATTTCTTAAAATAGTTAGTTTAGTTTATTTTTTAAAGTCTTTCTCGGACCTATTAGTATAGGTGTTTTACACGATAATTGAGTGAAATGATTACAAAGAATTTAGAATAGATAATCTTCACTATTAACAGCTACTCTTCTCTACCATAACAAAAATCTCCAAACATTTTTAACACTTAAATTATGATATCATTATCTTTCCCATCTTCCTTCAATCCTGCAACCTTCTTATATCCCTCCAAATCACCCAAACCAAATTATATGTTTACAAATCAGCTCCCAAACCATTAATTTTGAAAAAATATTTTAAATTAAAATTCTACTTTGACATTAAATCGAGAACCTATTTCTGATTTACTAATACTAACTTTTTATTATTAAGAAGTTCATTTAAAATCGATGTTAGCAATTCCTCATTAGCTAAGTCGTTATAATCAAACACTAAACCGTATCCGTTGTTTGAAATTTGCGCAGCATTATATTTTTGATCTCCAAATATTGGAATTGCTAGTACCGGTACTCCATTATATATTGTTTCAAAAGCACTTAAAAGTCCTCCATGGGTAATAAATAGTTTTATATTTGGATGAGCTACGGGAAAGAAAAAAAAATTGAATTAAATACAAAATAATTGAACTGGGGCCTGATGAATTGCAATAGGTCAAATCTCGAGTCATGCATTTATCTGGCTAAGCTGCTGTAATTTTTTTTTTTTGTTTTTGGAAAAAATTTGCATAGAAGATTAATTCTTTATTTGTATGAATCTATTCACTGAACAGGCCTCAGTGGAATAGGATGAAGCACGTTCGCTTTGTAACACCGAGGTCGCGGGTTCGAATCCCGCCTAGGGCATGGTGTCTTTCAAATTGTTATCATTTACTGCTTTATAAAAACTACATATAAATTGGCTATAACCGATACGGTTGAATGCCGGGGTAGGTACAACCTTAAAAAAAAGTACAGGGTGTATTTGAAATAGCGTCGGAAATTTTAACAGGTGATTCTACATGATAAAATATGACAAAAAATTCCTATAAACATATGTCTAATAATGCGTCATAAGGGAGCTACGCCCCTTTGAAAGTGGCTAAAAAAATCGGTTTTTATTTAATAACTCAGGAACCCTTTGAGATATATTAACGAGGTTTTGCACGTGAATAATTCCTAATAAGGCCCATCTTTGTATGTCATTTTCACGTACTTATTTAAACCAGGGGTGTGCGAAACGGGGGGGCCTTATCAGTTTTTTGTCCCAAACATTTTTCTGTGTACCTTCTTTGCAATTTTATTTTTGAAATATGATTTCTCAGGTCAAAATACATAAAAAAGGTACTCTTGTTGTAATACTGTAGGATTAACCGTTTTCGAGAAAAATTTATTTGAAGGTGAAATTCGACGGTTCGAGGACGAAAAATTAAATTCTAAAATGTCTAAAACCAAAATTTTAGTGATGGAATGTTATTCTACATCAAAAACTAAGAAAAAAAGTTTCCATACATGTAGGTCGAAAAAACGCTTTAAAAGCTACCATGGCCCTTTAAAAATGGTGCATATTTAGGAGACCATAGCTCCATTAGGATTGATTTTTGGAAGTACCTGTATATGAGGTTTTTTTCTTAGTTTTTAATGTACATTCGCCCTGCATCATTAAAATTTTGGTTTTCAACATTTTAGTATTTAATTTTTCGTCCTCGAACCGTGAAATTTCACCTTCAAATGAATTTTTCTCGAAAACGGTTAATCCTACAGTATTACAACAAGAGTACCTTTTTTATGTATTTTGACCTGAGGAATCATATTTCAAAAATAAAATTGCAAAAAAGTTAAACAGAAAAAAGTTTGGGACAAAAAACTGATAAGCCCCCCCCGTTTCGCACACCCCTGGTTGAAATAAATACATGAAAATAACACACAAAAACGAGCCTTGGTAGGATTAGTTGACGTGCAAAACCTCGTTGATATATCTCAGAGGGTTCCTGAGTTATTAAATAAAAACCGATTTTTTTAGCCACTTTCAAAGGGGCGTAGCTCCCTTATGACGCATTTTTAGACATATGTTTATAGCAACTTTTTGTCATAGTTTATAATGTAGAATCATCTGTTAAAATTTTCGACGCTATTTCAAATACACCGTGTATAAATCTATGCACTGAATAGTATTCAATATGGTTTTGAAAAAAAAAATTAATCAACCAAATAGAATTTGAGACAAAAAATTGCCCTATTCGTTCTGTAAGACTAGTCCGGCCCTGGGTGCTACATTCATAAAACGACGGGTTAGGGTTAAAATAATTTTACAACACAGGACCATAAAAAAAACAAAGTCGGCTTTTCAGAACACTTATTTTTGGGCCCTGAAAACGGATATGGCAATGAAAAAAATTCTTGAGCCTCAAAATCTTGTATGCATTCGAGGCAAAAAAAATAAAGATTTCATCATTTTTGCCATTACTTGCAGATTTTAAATATCTGCTCTATTCGTTTTCAGGGCCCAAAAAATTTTTTGGTTTGGACTTTTATAGTTTTATAGTTTTTTCTTTTATATTAAAGGTCTGAGGACGAGGGAAATTACCCTCGAAACGTCACGAGTTTAAAAAGTTTGAGTATCAATTTAACCTTCTTCCCAAAAAACATCAACAAACATAAAAATAGGGGTAAAAAGATATTTATACTTACCTAATATATCTTGTTGTGGGAGCCATTTTGAAATCATTATATTCGGTGGTATACCTTCCAATTTTTCACTTTCATATTTCCAGATAATTTTCTGTTTCAATTTACCAAACACCTCTAGCAAATTGTTTAATTTCTCCTTAGGAATATCTTTAGCATTTAAGTTAGATCCCATACTAAAATAAATCACTCCATCTTTTGCATTATCCATAAACTCTTTAATATCTTTTGGTAAAGGTTTAGGTGGTTTACAATGAAAACCTCCAATGTTAATCATAGATGGTACTAAAGGTACTGGTTGATTAGTGCTAACATGTGAATTTAACAAAACCAAAGAAGCATTATAGTTTAATTCTGATATATCTGGAGCTCCAGGGAAGTACTGTTGCACTAGCCTATTTTGGATTGGATAAAATATAAAATTACTATTAAGTTGGACAAAAACTATATAAAGCGTGTTTATAACTCTTTGTAAAAACGTCATATGACTTGTATAACTTAAGTGAATATCTGGAACATAAGATGGAGGTGATGGATTACCAACCAATGGGTTAACCCAGGCATTTGCACAAATCGAACTAAATAAAATCAGTGGTGCTCTAAAATGATGAGCAAAAACTTTCATTCCATCATTAATAAATTGTTCCACAATTACGGCGTCAAAAGTTTCGTCAGATTTAAGTAACGTTTGAACATTTTCATTAGAAAATACTCTGTATGTTAAATTTCTTCCCATAAAATTCATCAAAATTGCATTTCCAACTGGAATAGCGTCTTTAAATTCGAAAAGGTTAGGTTTACCTAAAAAGTTAAAGAATACCAATTATTAGTAAAATTTATTTACTTTATATATCATTTTTATTAAATTAATTATTGAATGAATTTTTATAATTTGATCCCTATTCAACTAAAAACTAGAATTATAATTATCAGTAAACTCTGGATTTTTAGATATTCATTTAAATCAATAGTCCAGAAAAATATTAAATATAAATTGCAATAAATGTACACGGGATGATATTTTAAAGGGTAGTAGTGGATGGTAACCGAACACTCCTGTTAGTTTTTCTCCGGTGATTTGCCTAAGGGGTGTCCGCAATCTTGAATTTTAGGGGTGAGTTGCTTAATATGCATCTTACGATAAAAATGCATATAACCAATTTTGTTAAGGAGGAAATTTCCAACAAGTTTTGTTTGGTTTATCTCGAGTTAATTTAAAAATAGTCATGTTGGAGGTGAAATATATATATTTTTTAATTTTTAAGCAAAATTATTCATCGGAAGATAAAAGTTGTTATGACCAAACTGCTCTTGAAATTCTTTATACCTAAATTTCATATATTATAAATTTTCATAGGTACTTTGGTACTGGTTCAGAGGGCGCAACTGTAATCGTAAACTACTTATGAAAATTTATAATATGTGAAAATTATAGAAAAATTTAAGAGCTGCAAGTTTGATAATTCGGCTGAAAACTCGAAACACGCAATTTCACCCCCAACATGGCCATATTTGAATATTTATAACTCAATTGTTATTAATATTTAAAAAAAATGATCGAAACAAAAATTGTTTAAAATTTTTTTCTTAACAAAAATTGTTATACGCATTTTTATCCTAAGACGAATATTTAGCGAGATAACCGCAATAACTTCTAAAATTCATGATAGGGGACAACCTTGAGAAAATCACCCGGTGAAAAACTAACAAAAGTGTTCTGTTACTATCCACTACTACCCTTTAAAATATCAGACCGTATTCATTTATTGCAGTTTAACATAGAAATTTCTCGTTTGACTGAACTACAAGAAAAACAACCGAATTACGAAATAGTTTGTGAAATTTTTAAAAATAAAGTTGGTTTTGTGTATTGTACTTTTTTTAAATTTATAAAAATAGATTACCTGTGGTGATTTGTGACTGGGTAAGTGACTTCGGACACTTTTTCGCAAAATCTTTTGACTCAAAGCATGTGTTCACAAGATGTGGGGTTGTGTGCACAAGTGTGGGTTTGTGTTAACAAGTTGCGGGAATTGATTCTACTACTTGTGCAGACAACGCCACAGCTTGTCCACACGTGCTTTGGTTCAGAAGGTTTTGCAAAAACATCCGAAGTCACCTACACCGTCCGAAGTCACCTCGGTTAACAGTATTATACAGGATTATTCAGAAATAAGTTCGAGAAATTGAAGAGGTGATTCTACGTTAAAAAGTATGAAAAAAAGTTCCTATAAAGGTTGGTACATCTAAAAAGTAGTTTTTATTTAATATTTCTGGAACCCTATAAACCACAGTAACGAATTTTTGCACATGCCTTAGGATTGATAAAGTGTATCATTGTGTGCAATTTTCATTTAGTAATTTTAACCAGGGACGTGCAAAATGGGGGGCGATGTCACTTTTTTGCTACAAAACTTTTTTATCAGTAGTTTTTTTACATTTTCTCAATAAAATATTAATCTTCAACTAAAAATACATAAAAAGGTGCTCTTTATGTAACACCGTAGAGCCAACCGTTTTCAAGAAAATTGCAACTAAAGAGGAAATTTCACGTTCTGAGCATAACAAATAGGAATAAAAAAATGCACCAATAAAAATGTCAATACTGCAGGGTGATTCTCCTTTAAAAACAGTGAAAAAAACACTTAATGGGACCGTAGCTCTCTTAAAAGCGATTTGTGGATATTTGTGTATGGGAAGTTGTTGTCCTAGTTTTTAATATAGAATCTCTCTGCAGTATTAAAATTTTTATTGGTGCATTTTTTAGTTCCTGTTTTTGAATGTCCGAACGTGAAATAGGGGCAATTTCACGTTCAATTTTCAATTGCAATTTTCTCGAAAACGGTAGGACTTACAGTGTAACATAAAGAGTACCTTTTATTAAGTATTTTTAATTACAGATTAATATTTTATTGAGAAAATGTCAAAAAAAGCTAGGGATAAAAAGTGTGGGGCGTAAAAGTGACATCGAGGGGCTGACCGCGTCTGAAATTTGTACAAAAGAGTTCCTTTTTGCAAAGAGTTCCTCAGAGTTCCTTCGGAGTTCCTCGGAGTCCCTCCGGAGTTCCTCCAGAGTTCCTTGGGAGTTCCTCCTGTGTTCCTTAAAAGTTCATCTCTGGAAGAGGTAATTTTTGGCAGATAAGCCGTAGAAATTACCGCTGTGCAAGCATTACTGCCAATAAGGCACCCTCAAGACAAAAGCTTCGTCCCTAACGGTTTCAACCAAAGTTTGCGCCCCAAAAAGTCCAAACGAAAAAGCAAGTTGGCGCCCAAAACATTACCTTCATAAAAAAAGCTTTGGCTCCCAAAACATTACCTTCATAAAAAAAGCTTTGTCCCTGACAGTTACTACCAAACTTGGCGCCGCCCCTTCGAATAAAAAATGGCGCCCCCGATTTACCTTCAAGAAAAAAAGCAGCTTTGTCCCTGACGGTTACTACCAAACTTGGCGCCCCTTCCAAAAACTCCCAAACGTAGGATGTTTTGATAAGGTGTTTGTACGACTCATCTAGTTTGAAAATAAAAACGTTAATCCGCAATGGTAATAAATAATAATTGTTTCTGGCCGCGTCTGAAATTTGTACAAAAGAGTTCCTTTTTGCAAAGAGTTCCTCTGACTGCCTTCGGAGTTCCTACAGAGTTCCTTAGAGTTCCTCAGAGTTCCTCGGAGTTCCAGGAGAGTTCCTCGGAGTTCCTCGAGAGTTCCTCGGAGTTCCTCCAGAGTTCCTCAGAGTTCCTTGGAGTTCCTTGGAGTTCCTCCACAGTTCCTTCTGAGAGCATTTATCAGTCTGCAAATTCGTTAATGTGGTTTATACGGTTCCAGAAATATTAAATAATAATAGATGTTCCCTTAGTAGGGTTGTAGCTCCCTTAGGGCTCATTTTTAACGCAGAATTGCCCCCTAAATTTCTTCAACTTATTTCTGAATAGCCCTTTATATTTGATTTTATTTTTACCTTGGAAGATATAATTGAACCGATAAAGTTTAAAGAAATATGTGTAGGAAAACAATTAATTATGGTATACAACATAAAGATAGGCTTTTCGGATCTTAAAAACTAGGAAGGCTTAACAAGTCACGCCGTGCTGTACCTCCTTCCAGTCTAAAAAACATTAATTTTGTCCCCTAGGTGCACATTATACTATTTACTGTTAAGAAATATGCTAAATAGTACAATATTAATATTGTTTACAGAGATTTTTAGCTTACACTTGTATTTATTGTAATAATTTTTTTAATAGCTAATAAATCTAAAAGTGAATTATCCGGCTTATATTAATAGTATTACAATCAAAAATACATAATACACTCCCGGACATTAAATTCCGGACACTTAAAAAAATTCCATTTTTTAAATTCAAATATTTCGAAAACTAATTAATGGATTTGACTGATTATTTTTTTGTTTTAAAGCTTAAACATTCTTTACTTTTGTTTGTATTAAGAATGAATATTTTTTTTTCGTATTAACAGCAAAAAATAATGTACAACTATGTTTTTTGCCCCATCTTCTAGGACTTGCATGGTACGCCACTGCAACTGTATATCAAATTTTTAAAGTCTTTCTTATTTCCGCAGTTTTAATGAATATTTTCTTTTTTATATTTTATATTTTTACTTCTGGTTTAGGAGATATCAGGATTTTCCTGAAAGTTGTAATTTTTCCAACTCAAAAAGTACTACATGAATTTGATTGATGCTGTGCTTTCCACTTGAAGCTTAACCGAGTTACGTTTTTCTTCTAATCAAGTTTATCAAAAACATAAATTGGGTTTGATAAACTTGAGTAGAAGAAAAAATAGGGTCACTCCATCCGGCGGCAGTTCTGCGAAATCACCGTTAAGCCTCCGTCAGACGGCAATAGAAAGTTGCCCTGGGATGAGGAAACTGTAGAAGCTTCAAATAAAAACCAACAATTCTGCTGATTTAGTACTTTTTGAGTTAACTGAAAAAATGACAGCTTTCAGGAAAATCCTGATATCTCCTAAACCAGAAGTAAAAATACAAAAAAAAAAAATAAAAAAGAAAATATTCATTAAAACTGCGGCAATAAGAGAGACTTTAAAAATTTGATAAACAGTTGCAGTGGCGTACCATCCTAGGACTGAAGATGGGGCAAAAACATAGTTGTACATTTTTTGTTTATGTTATTACAAAAATACTTTTTTTAATCATTCTTAATACAAAAAAAAGTAGAGAAATTTTTATCTTTAAAACAAAAACAACATCAGTCAAATCCATTAATTAGTTTTCTGAATATTTGAATTTAAAAATTGGCAATTTTTTAGGTGTCCGGAATTAAATGTCCGGGAGTGTATTATTAATATGTATTTTTGTAGTACAGTTTTCAGGCAATTTTACCTTAAGGCAATAGAAAATTCTCCTATAATTTAATGCACCTCGGTATACATCTCGTGAGAAAAAAAACTTTATCCCAAACAAATAAGTACCCTATTGAAAATGGCTGGTCTGCGCGTTGAATTTCATCCGCTCAAGTCCGGTTTATGCACCATTTATACCCGCCCAAACCCGCCATTTTCAGCAGGGTAATCTTAAAAATTATACCTAATACCTTTTTTCATTTCCTCATTTTCTGGTACAACAATTTCACGATATTTATAATTTTTTGGTACACTAGGTTCCTTGAATGGTGTAATTATGGTCACATCATGACCTGCTGCAGCCAATCCCAAAGATAATGTTTTCCCAAGATGATAATGGCTGGGGCTGGGAAAGGCAAAAATTGTTAATATTTTATAACAGAAGCTTGAATAAAATATAGAATTTAACAACAAAAATATAAATAAAACTTTCATTATCAATTATTTTATTTATTTATTTATTCGTAGTATACACTTCACTTCACATTTAGCACTTTTTATAAAAGGACAACTGAGTTAAATTTAAGAACCTTTCATATCTTAATAAATATTGATAAACAGAGATATTAAAAATTATTATAGAGGACACTAACCTATTTTCGTATAGCTTTCTTAATTAAGAATTAAGAATTTTAGCTTTTTTCTAAAAAACTTTTTAATAAGTATTCTAATTTAATATAGGGGAGGGTGGGGCATATTGGGAAGCTTTTATCAAAAAATCTTTATCTTGGGAAAAAGAGAAAAATGATTAAAAAATAAATAAACATTGGATAGATTGGTAAGTTATTATTAAAACTATACTATATTTTTTTTAGACAAACGTACTTTTAATCAGGAATTTTTTACCAAAAGGCTGCATTTGTCTCAATGTGTCTCATAGTGTGGCACACTGAGACATTGTGTGGGGCTGTTTGGGACGTAACCAATAAATGTAAACATTAGTGTGGAGTCTAGGGCAGGAATTATTTTGGAAAAACCCTTCAACAATAATTTTAAAATCTTTTCTGCTTATCCAGCAAAGGTTGAACTAAAAAAATAACATTTTGTTGCTCACGGTAAATAATAAAAATTATATTTATTATTATTATTATTATATTTATATTCAATACAAAGTATATTATTATATATTACTTTAATATAAAGATATATTACATGTTCTTAACCGATTTAAGCGGTCCGCTTAGTAATACAGGATATTCCTAAAAAGGGAATTTATGACTTAAGATTGGTTTACCCAATAATTAACATTATGCCAACTAAGAATTACACCATATTTCGGTTCATTGATTAAATTTCTAGTTAGTTTAGTTTTATTTATTGTGTAAACAAACATTTATAGCCGAGATATTATCAACGAACTAATAACTCTTCTTTCTAGAATAAGCATACCGTTAAAATAAAGTATCGCCAACATCTCGGTTTGTTTGTAAACAAATAGTAGGTATATTCAGGCCTAAACAATAACAAGTGCCAGTAAGTGGTATTGTTGTCTCTGTTAGAACAAAGATATGCAAGCAAGACAGAAGAATGTTTATGTTGCCGACGTTTTTGTCAGTTTTAATGAATGAAATGCCTATTCTAGAGAGAAGAGTTATTAGTTCGTTGGATATTATAATCCACTAGTCTGCAATGTCGTCGTCAGCCTAAATCTAAATCTAAAACTAACTCTACTTAAAATAGTGTTTAGGCAGAGTTGCTCTTTAAAAATGTATATTTATTGAAGGAATTATCTCCATTTATATAAATAAATACTTATTAGTTTCTGTGTGAAATTTGGTAACTGTCCGAAAATAGCACGTTCCCTCTACCCAGTTTATATTAATTAATCTTGTGCACTTGTAATTTAAACGTTAAACAATATAAATCATAATATAAATATTATAAATATAAATATAACATAAACATATTGTATACCGGGTGTCACAGATCGAATGTACATCCCCCTTAACTTCTGTCTTTGTAAAGATACAATTTTGATACCAAAAATGTACTTAAGGAACCTCAACTTTTACTTTTTGACATAGCATGTTACAAAATTAATTAAATTAACATATTATTTAAAATTTAAAGATTATCATTTAAGGTTAATGCCCGATAACTTAATCAGTAAAAAATTCTATAAAAAAATAATAATAAACATACAATTTATTAATAACTAAATATATACTATTAGTATTATTATTATTAAATAAGTAAAAAATTATTTAACAATATCATTAACGTTAATCAACTAAATACATTAATTTTTCTTAACTTTGTTCTTTTTAGATGATCTACAACATAACCTTGAACACAATAAGAGAGTTAGGACAATAAAAACAATTGATAATGTACTTATGAAAAGTACCACATCTAAAAGAAGATATTTGTACAATGGTAAATCTATACCACCAACTCGTAAATGGACAGCTCCTTTATGCCTTATGACGTATTCGGTCCAAAATATCGCAGACTCAAGTGGTTTTATAGGTTGATCGTGCATAATTTTTGATCTTCTTAATGCGTTTTTTTTGTATCTATAAGAAAAGGTATACTTATTACTGTCTGTCTGTAAATCGATCAGTAAGTTGTTTTTTTCATCGAATAAAAAGTACAAAAAAATCTGTATGAGATTTTGTGAAAGAAAATCAATGATTTAGAAAACGGGATAAGGCTTTAATTATGCGCGAGTGACTAACTACCCGGACAACATTTGATATTTGACGTGGAAGTCATTATGACATCATTTAATGATTTTCTCTGAGTTCATGGACGCATACAGATGACTCCTCATTATCATTACGAGATCATGTCATGAAGATCTAGCAGCGGTCTACGGAATGCGCATGAGCAAACTTTAAATTAACTGCAAAATTTAAATTGACCGCGAAATTTAAAATTAAAAAAAAAGAAACACACACACCTTTTTGCTCATATCTTGAAAACGCGAAGAGATACCAAAAAAATAACGAAAAAATCAACCCCCTAGGACGCCCACACAAATGCATTTTCAACAACTTGAGGACACCGGGATGTTCCCGCTGGAAACTTCCCATTGGGAATGTTCCCCAAGATGACTGGAGGAACTAGTTCTAGGCTAAAGTCTCCAAATATCTACGGCTCATCATAACAATCCGATAATGTGTATCGAATTAGCTGACCAGTAAGTTAATTACTAGTTATTACTAGTAGTATTTCCCTATAAAGGCAGCTGCCTTTTAATACTAGTACTACTTTATTCATTTAAAAAGTTTAGTTAGTGGTAGAAAATAACATTTGGCGCCACCTATAGCATAACGCTGTCAAGTGCACTGAAATTGAAACATTACAGGAGCCTGTACTATTCGGCAATCGTTCTCAATCGGGTCCCGGGCAACATTTGCTATTTCACGTGGAAATCATTATGACATTATTTAATGATTTAACGTTAAATGTATACACCATATGACAAACTCATAACAAACTCACAACATGATCACAAAATCATGAGATGTGCTCATCATGATGTTCGTATTAGTACAAACCGTGGAAATCATAACATGATGCTCTCATGAGGCCTATATGAGTTTATGGATGTTGTCCGGGTAGTTGGCATCAATTTTAAATACTATTTATTGCGCAAAATTAAATTGCTGGATTTAGCTTATCCACTATAACAAACGTCCCTAGAAATTACTAATTTAATTTAAAGCGTTAAAAATTGTATGCATAAAAGGCCAATGCGCTAACCCTTTCTCTAAATCATTGAAGAAAATCTTGAGAAAAAATGTAATTTTTACTTTTTTTAGTCGATTCATAAACCGATGGATTTTCTTAGTGGTAGATAGATTTTTTATTTGATTATATATAAAAGCACTATATTTTGTGTAATAAAACTGAAGAAAAAAGTGGTTGATTGCTACTAAAATTGATGACATTTGTACTTAAAAGTCAAGTTTTTTTTTATTAACACATTACAATCGAATAAAAAATAATGTATGATACAGTGATAATCAATGATACCCTGTATCATACATTATTATTACAATGATAATTATCATTGATACACGCATGAAATAGTATATTATTTTTCCTACGACCTAACACCTAAACATCAAAAAAATACAAAAATTGTCTTAAAATTAATTTTTGAATTTGAGGTTATGTGTTTGACGTTTACTTATTTTCTGACAGCAGATAATAAAATCAGCTGATTGTCACTTTCCAATCGTTGTCACAGGCAACGGTTGCGAAATAGGCAGTAACTACTAACTAGGTCGTAGGAAAACTATTTTTAGGGAGATTACGGAGATTGCAGTCGGTGCTCTAAGAGCGCGCTAGCGAGGTTGGCAATTGTAAAAATAGTATTTCTCGTCTTTGTATCATAAATAACTATTTTCGGACCGGTTTACTTACTTTTTATTACTTATCAGCTCATTTATTGCAGTGTTAAGCAGATCTTCATTACCTAAATCTTCAATATCAACAACTAGTCCATATCCATTAATTTTTGCTTCAGCCGCATTAATTTTTTGATCTCCAAAGATTGGAATGGCCAGTACTGGAACTCCATTGTAAATTGTTTCAGTCGTACTTAAAAGTCCTCCGTGAGTAATGAACAACTTTACATTTGGATGAGCTACAAGAAAAATAAATTTTGATTTTATAGCGCAAAAAACGGTAGGTAAACAAATCACAAAACTTAAATTATACTTTTTTGCTTTTGAGCGACCTCGAAAAAAAGCAAGTATTGTTATGGCGAAAAAAAAGTTTTCTTATAAAAACCCAATTTTTCTTGTGAAGGCCTGTCCGTTCATCCAAAAGCCTACAGGCTATACCGATCAAAAACAAACTTTGAACTTGTATTTTAAAGATTTTCCCGAGCTTTTCTCTACTATCCCAAATAAGGGTAGTTCACTAATGAACAAAAATCGAAAATGCGATTTTCTTAAAAATGGCTCTAAAAATTTTGCTTAAATTTTGTACGTGGTAATGGTAAATTGCTAACATAATAACATGTAACTACTGTTTTTCTGCGGAAAATCACATAAGGTCGTAAACTATATTTTGCAATTTGGGAGGATGCGCATTAAAATATAGATTAGCTTGTATTTTTTTCATAATCAAAAAAATATTAAAATAAAAATAAAATAAAAAGTCAAAAAATATCTCCTTATTTTCGCGAAAGAGTATGTACAGTTGAACCGTTCCATTTTCAGTTTACTTATTTTTAAATTGAATTTAGTATAAACAGGGGTATAGGAAAACGATTTACCTGGACTTTATCTTGACTTTGGGAAAACTTGGAAAAGCCAGTTAACTATAATACCCTAAAGATTCGAAACAATCTATAGTAAAAGTAGGTGAAAACCTGAATATAAAAAGTGGATAAATAAGTATTAATTACACTGCTCAACACTCAAAAATTTTCCGACACCATTTTACTTGCATCGGGCTATATTTGATACTCTGTTTTCGGAACCTTTTTCCGTTTTTTTCGATCAGATCGGTTTTTTAAGATATAGCACACATTGTTTTTTTTTTTGCCTATAGTTTGTAAAAAAAAACAATTAAGTTGTAATTATTTTTTTTTTGATGGATTGCTTATCTATTAAAAGGTCTCTAAGCCAAAAAAGCGGATTTCAAATATCTTTATTCGTTTGTTTTTTATAAGATTCTAAATAAAAAAAAAAGAGAATTTTTCGTTTTTTTTTTGCTATATTTTCATGAAAATTTTATCTAAATACTAAAGATATGTCTCTGATTTTTATAAGTAACACTAACACGCATGTAAGGTTTGGAAAAATAAAAAAAGTTTTAGAACAAGTCCGATAACGGAGATTTTACGGGTAGTTATTAAAAGCAGAACAATAATATTTTGAATTATTAAATTTTTATTTAATGTTATTTTAATGTTTTACAGCAAAGAGAACAAGTTTTGTTTTTTTTATAATAAATTTAATTTATTGTGTTGCTCTTCTAAAAATAAATAAAACACTTCAATAGTTTTTTTCCAAGTTCCAAAATCAGCACATCAAGTACAGACAAACGCGACTAAAAGGTCCCCGGAAAATAAAAAGTGTAGGTTTTTATTTATTTCGAAAAAAAAAATGTAAAAATTTAGTTCGAATTTTAAATTATTAAAATATAATTAATTTTTTTTAATAATATATTACAGACAATTTTTTTTGACTATAAAAGATTATATAAACATATGACTTAAAATGTTCAGTTTTGAAGTAAAATAATGTCCACGATATACTTACCTAATATATCTTGTTGAGGAAGCCATTTTGAAATCATTAAATTGGACGGTTTACCTTCCAATTTTTCATCTTCAAATTTCCAGATGATTTTCTGTTTTAATTTACCAAACACCTTTAGCAAGTTCTTAAGTTTTTCCTTAGGCAAATCCGTACTTTTTAAATTAGATCCCATACTAAAATAAATCACGCCATCTTTTGCATTATCTATAAACTCTTTAAGATCTTTTGGTAGCGGTTTAGGTGGTTTACAATGAAAACCTCCAATGTTAATCATACAAGGTACAAGAGGTACAGGCTGATTAGTGCTGATGTGGGCATTTAAGAAGACTAATGAAACGTTATAGTTTAATTCTGATAAATCTGGAGCTCCAGGAAAGTACTGTTGCACAAGTCTATTCTGGCTTGGAAATAATATTAAATGCCTATTTAACTCTGAGTATACAGTAAAAAGTGTATTTTTAACTCTTTCCATAAACGTCATATTACTTGCATAACTCAAAAATATATCTGGGACATAAGATGGTGGTGACGGATTTCCAACCAATGGGTTAACCCAAGCGTTTGCACCTATTGTGCTAAACAAAATCAATGGTGCTTTAAAATGATAAGCAAAAACTTTCATCCCATCATTAACAAATTGTTCCACAATTACGGCATCGAATGTTTCTCCTGATTTAAGTAACTTTTGAACGTTTGGATGAGAAAAGGTTAAATTTGTTACTTCATTTCCAACAAAGTTCATGAAAATCAAAGCCGCTGCAGGGCCATTGCTCATTAATTCAAAGAAGTTGGACTTATCAGCTGAAACAGTATTAAATATGTAAGTATATTATAATAAATAAAATCTAAATTTAACTAAAATAAATAAATACATTTTTAAGAATTACGCTTTAAAGTACTAAACAACTAATTGATTTTACCGTGCCTAATTTGATCATTTTACCGGTGCACTGGCAAGTGAGGATATTGATCAACATCTTCGTTATACCCGAAAGGATTTTAAGAAACTTCTAGTAGAAGTAAGCTAAGCTGAAAGGTCCTATCTACAAAGGTTTAACGGATAAGTCCTTTCAGCTTAGGAAGGCAGAATTTTACTACACTTCATTTTGAGAAATAGCTATACTGGGTTATTCTTTTAACTGGTACAGTGCCTCTAACTTTTAAACGGCTTAAGATATCGAATTCCAATTTAAAACAGGTAAATTTTATAATATAATAATTTAATAATATATGTTTTTAAGTAATTTACACATTTATATATTTTAAAATAAAGCTGGTAGGCAAAATTTTTAATTAAAAGGTGGCATATTACTTGAATTTTTTTTTTACAATTCGACGTATCAGAACAAGGTTTCAACTAACATTTTTTTAGATTTTTACTTTTTTTGTATTTTTGAATAGAGCATTTTAATACCTTTTCGCCTGTACTTAAAAAATAAAAATAATAAGCACATAGCCCAGTTTATTCACAATGCAACCATAAAAGTCCAAACCAAATTTAATTTGAATTTCTTACATAAAAATCAAGTAATCCGTTAACGAAAATTAACTGTCAAATCGATGTCGCTTATGCGTTAAAAGTTTGGCGTGTGATTTTTAGCAAAATTATAGAGGTTAATGAGGAATACTTGTGCAAAACAACTATTAATTATCAATTTTAATCATTATTAATGATAAAATATTGCATAAGTATAAATTATTTAAAAAAATAGTCATAAAAACAAGTGAATTTAGTGCCAAACGGTTCTAACTCAGAACTCTGTGGTACTGTTACTTTTCATATATTTTTGGGTAATTACCCAACTTTGATTATAATCAAAGTTCTAACTGATTATTTATTTTAGCTAATATTTAAAATATCAACAAAATGTGTATTATAGGTACTAATTTGTTCTCATATAAGCCCATCCTATAGGATGCTATGCTATAGCATAATACACAACTTAATTGTGAAATTTAAGGTAAGTTTCATGATATTAAAGTTTTGATTGATCATAACTTAAATCTATAATTTATACAGTTGAAACCTTGTTTTTCTCCAAACGAATTGTCTATCCAAAGGTGTATTTATTTTTTCATTTTAAGTTATATTGCAGGGTTATATTTAGATTTAAATTTTTAATATATAACACAGACCCAAAAAAAGTCTGAAATTTCAGTGTAGCAAAAAAATGAGCCCATTAAGTGCCTTTTTTATGACAGATTCGTGTTCAGCATCCCAGAGTACATAAGAATAGGCTCAACCCCAGCACAGACAACTTTTTTTTGTGGTCCGGTGTAATTAATGGAATGTGTAAATCCTCCCTTAATAACTCTTTCATAAAGTCTTACATAAAAATTCTAAAAAATAGGTAAATTTAACTTATATTAGGGCAACCTAAATCTGCGTAATTTTAGGTTTAGTACCCCAAGATGAAAATCAAATCAAACCCCCTATTTTTATACTCTTAAATTAAAGGGAAGATAAAGTTATTTATTAATAAATAGGCATTATTTACCAACCCCTTATTGGGAGGTACCCGGGCCAGGGCACATTTATATTAAAATTAACTAGGAGTAGGAAAGAGTAAAGCGATTTACTTTTTTAGTACCACCCTAAAGCATTTTTATACCCCTTTTAAGGCTTATTAAAATAAATGACATAAAAGTTGGCAGATTTTAAAACTACAGTTTTTGGTTTCCAAACTTGGTACCAACTTAAGCACCATGGACGAGTTTAAATAAAATTAATACCACAGAAAAAATGGTGATTTTCAATATTCACCATACAACAAAAGCAATTAGGTTGCATATACGAAGAGGTTCAATATAAGGAATCTGAAATGCCAAGCCCCTTAGATTATGGGTATTAAATGGAAAATGAAGATAAAAACTGATTTCTGAAATTACCGAAAATGCAATTAAACCAGAATATTTTCCACAGCCTTGCAAATGCTTAAAATGCTTTAGAGGAAATTTTTGTTTCTATATATTTTTTAATCGGAGAAAACAAATAATTAATTTATAATAATAATAATAAATATATTTATTGAACTTTTACATTCAAAAGGCTAACGACCGTGGTCTTTCTTCCTGCCTGTTAATAATTAAACGAATTAATGCAATAGTAGCAACCCAAAATATTTTTGTGAAACTATTTTTAATATCAAATTATATTGGGTCCTTCGATTATACAATTAATAAACAAATATCGGGACTAGGACTTTAAATAAAAACACTTAGGCACTAGCGACGTTTGGTCTTTAATTAAGACTTTATTAATCTAAAAGAGAGAAAAAGACCTTATGTAATAACACAAAAAAAAGGTATATAACTTTAAAAAAAATAAAAAAAGGCTACATTTTAATCTTATGCCTAGATAATACGAAAAACATTTCAAATTCAAAATTCAAATTCAAATTTATTGATAATTACATTTTTTTACAGCAATACAGAGTTTGTATTAAAATATAAATTTATATAATTAAAAATTAAATTAAAAGAAGCAACACTAACAGGCTGCATAAAAACCTGCACCTAAGCAAAGATGCTTGTTTGTGCAGGTAATTACCATCTAAAAATACTGCCTCCAATAATAACAGTAGGTACTGCTGTAGTTTATTTTACGTGCGTGACAAAAAAGAAGATGTATAAGAAAAAAATTGAATAAACAAATATAAATTATACGAAAGTAATTAAACAAGAAAAATAAGTGAGACAGGTCATAAGATTATGGGAGTTTACCTTAGCATTCTTAACGTTTACCTGGCACACCTCCGCTGAGTAACATACCTGGCACTGTGGGGTTCGTACGAACCCCAGTGACAAATATCCTTGTAAAACTTGAAATATTGATTATTTTTTTTTTAGAAAAAATCAGAGATCATCTTCAGATACCCCTTTAAAGGGTGGAATAGTCAGAGTTTAGAACAATCAAGATCAGCGTTCAGAAAAAATTCGGAAACTTGAGAAAAAAACGTTTTTTACAAAAAAATTCATAACTTTTTTGTTTTTTGATAAAAAGGGCTAAAATTTTAGGTTTGTGTGTGAGTGCCGGGTGGGGTAATTACACACCCCAACCTACTTTGACGAAAGTGCCACAGACAAACTGAACCGTCGCAGCGCTATCCTAGTGGCATAGGTATAAAAGTGTACCCCTTGACTACCGATAGATGTCGTTACGAGTTTAGATTTCGAAGATTTAGATATCGAAAATCAACAAGAAACAGCGTGGGGTTCGTACGTACCCCCTGTGCCAGGTAAAGGTTAAAACACTACATTTAACATACTATTTTTTATGTACAAAGGTTAACGTATCTTACCTTCTCTTTTTTCCTTAAATCCTGTCAAAACTATTTCTCTATACTTATAATTTTTCGGCACTTCTTTTTCCTGGAACGGGGATATAATAGTTACATCATGGCCCGCTTGAGCTAATCCCAGTGATAAAGACTTTCCAAGGTTGTAATGACTTGGTGCTGGCATCGGGAACACAGTTAGGATTTTGTAACCATCACAAAAATAACATTTTAAGCCCAAAATTAAAAATAATGATACTACTAACTTCATTATAAGATTGTGCAATATAAACTGCAATTTACTACACGTTTGATGAGAGACTAAATATTGTTGTTGATTTATTTCACGTAGGTATAAGTTATAACTACTGTATAACTGTTTTGTTTTGTTTTTTACTTTTTTGTAGATCTATAGCAACAACAACGCTGCATCAACAGTGCAGTCACGATATTGCAACCTTAAATAATATTTGTTAAGATTAAAATCTCTTTTTTTTTTCATTTTACTGATTTAGATATTGTTTATGGGTTATTCTCTTCAAATCTGCATAAAAGCCAATTTTTATTCAGTGAATTAAAGAAATATATAAAAGTTGAGAAGTATTGATTTAAATTACGTATTTTACCATAAAAAAAGCTTTAACCTAATTTATTTATTTATTTATTTATTTATTTATTCATTTATTTATTTATTTATTTGTAATATACTACAAAGTCATAGAGAGCCCCAAATAAGCTTCATTGCTTGTGCTAGGGGCTCTCCATTAATTTTGACAAAAAAATATCCTAAAGGTTCAGTTCACAGTACTTAAAATTTTAAATTCTTGAAGCTGGATGCTATGGGCGAACAATCTTTTTAATATTTATTTATATTATAAGGGAGTTAACCGGTTGTTTGTCTCGCAGCAAGAATGCTAAGGGCTAAAACACAGTTTATATTTACAACAAAATTAAATTAAAACATGTATTGAAAACTACTAATCCATTTTTGCAATTTATTTCCAATATGGCCGTAGTAATTTAAATGGGGCAAGAATTAACTTTACAAAGTTTTCAAGAATAAGTAATAAAAAATATGGATTTTGATTAAATAATGTTGCAATACATCGATATTGAGAATTATGTAGTAAAGGCTATTTTAAATTTATTGCCATCCAGTATTAAGTTGAACCTGTACATTGTACACTAACAGTGTAGAGTACAACTATCGTGGATAACATGATACAGATGCTGGAGTAAAACAGTAGGTTTAGTCTCACAAAAGAGGGAGTAAAATAACTTTTTAGTCCTGGTCGTACAAAAAACCTTTTTATTGTTCTCCGCATGAAAGAAAGTCTCCGACGAAACGGGGAGGAATCATTCGTGCTCTCTTCTTTCCATCAAGAGCATTACAAGGCGTGCGTGCCTACAACGGACCTCCCACTTACACACACATTCCAAACATATTTCCCGTAGCCACAGATCCGTGCGTCAAACTATAATAACGCAGCAAATCAAGATATAAATACAGTCGATTTTCTTTTTTTACAGTGTATATTGATTCATCAACTATAGTTTTATTAAACAAAATACGCGGATAAGTATTTTGGCCTTGACGAGAAATGTAGTTACTGGAAAATAATAATTATTAGTAACACTGTGTGACAGAAAATTTAGGCAAGAGATCTGTCAACTTCAGTCGTTAATTTAGTACCACTATATTCGAGACCCCAAGGGGTTTCACTACTTTAGGTCATTTAAGCGATTTTTTTTAATTTTTCAATGCACCCTAATATGCAAGACCCATTTTTCAAGTTAGCGTTTCATAACTTTGGGAGGTGTATTCCTATCAAAAGAAATGAAAAAATGTTCATATAAACGTATGTCCAAAATTGCTTCGTAAGGGAGCTACTGTCTTCAGTGACAGACCCGCAAATTAGATTTTCGTTTAATATCTCAGGAACCCTTTGAGCTACAGAAATGAGTTTATGCACTGTTTTTATATCAACAAGGCCTATTAATATATACTATTTTCATGTTTTAATTTTAGCCAGCGGCAGGCCAAACGGGAAGGCCCAAGCACTTTTCTGCACAACTTTTTTTTCAGCGTAACTTTTGTGCTGTTTTTTTGTTTGAATATGATCCTATACATAAAAATACATAAAAAAGTCAAATGATGTAATTATCTAAGACTCACTGTTTACAAGAAAAATTCAATTAAAAGTAATATCGTAGGCTTTAGTAACTAAAAACAAAAAACAGTCCATAAAGATATGTAATGCTTCGCATTCCATAGTATAATCTTTACTCTGAATCGTATATTGCTTTTTTTCTCGATGTACTTTTTAGTCACTAAAGCCTAAGATAAGGTGATTACATCATATGACCTTATGTATTTTTATGTATAGGATCATATTCAAACTAAAAAACAGCAAAAAAGTTACGCTGAAAAAAAATTGTACAAAAAAGTGGTTGGGCCTTCCCGTTTGGCCTGCCCCTGGCTAAAATAACCACATGAAAATAATATATATATATATATATATTAGTAGGCCTTGTTGATATAAAAACACATGCATAAACTCATTTCTGTAGCTCAATGGGTTACTGAGATATTAAACGAAAATCCAATTTGTGACTAAAGGACCGTAGCTCCCTTACGAAGGATTTTTGGACATAAGTTTATATCAACTTTTTTTCATGTCTTTTGATAGAAATTCACTTCACTTATGAAACATTAACTTTGAAAATGGGTCTTGTATATTAGCTTGAGCTGTAAATTTAGATTAAAAAAAAATCGCTTAAATGACCGGAATTAGCGAAAACCCTTGGGGACTGGACTATATTAGAACTATATTTTCGAATGACGTTGACAGATCTCTAGCCTAAAAGATCAACCTCGATTTTGTCGCACAGTGTAATTATTAAGTAAAATGTTATTTATTAAACGTAAAAATTATTTATCCACTGTATTGACACAATATATTTGGATTTTTTGAAATTGTCCTACTGGATATTTATATTTTTTAAAAATTAGTTAAAAAATATTTTCAGTATAAAAAACTCATTTTAAATATAATTTTAATTTATCTAAAAATATGTAGGGTTCCGTTGAACAAAATTAATAAATAAAAATACGATACTTATAATTCTTAATTTTAAGTTCAATATATATTGATGGTATATATATATTTTAAGGATTTACCAAAATATTTCCACAACTAGTCGAATTCTCTATACCTCCAATGCTTTAAAAATTTGCTAATCCTACGGAAAAAATAGGCTCCTAACACTAGCACATCTGACGAAAACCAAGTGAACTGATGATATCCGCGCCGATTCAGGCAGGGCTGAGGGCTCGGGTCACGGATTTGGCTGATTATTTTTTTTGTGTAGCCCACCGATGTTAGAGAAAAACCTCCACGGCTTTTTTTTCAAAAACGCCCTGTTTCGAAAATATGATTTTTTTAATTTTTTTCAAAATTTTATAATTACCGAAAATGTGATATTGACGTGCAATAACTCAAAAGCTATTTAACCTAGAGAACTGCAGTTTTCGCCATTAAAAAAATCATATTTTTTTCTATCAAATTTTATTAAATAAGTTTTGACATTTTTTCGTTTTTTTAAGATGCCGGCAAAAAATTTTAAGGTCATTTTTCTGAAAAACTCCATTTTTTATTTATTTGAAATTTTCAGGATCAACTACTAATTATGTGTACTTTTGATTAAAAAAATAATAAATAGCACTTTTTTGTTATTTTTTTTTTAATAGAACCAATAATTTGGCCAAAAAACAGAATTTTACCAACTTTTTCGAACTTTATTCGCAGTAGACGTGGAAAAATTCTCGTTTTCTGGTTAAAACTACTGCCTGTATGTCCTATTTTATGCCCGTTCATGATAACAGATTTGCAAGGTATATAATAATATTGTATAAGAATATATTATATTGTGATGATATCCGGCGCGATCCACGTAGACCTGACGACATGGGTCACGTTTTTTTCTGATTATTTTTTTGTGCTTAGCCCACCGATGTCTAAGAAAAATTTCCACGGGATTTTATTTAAAAAACGTCCCGTTTCGAAAATATGATTTTTTTAATTTTTCTTAAAATTTTTTAAATTTGTCAAAACATTGACGTGCAATAACTCAAAAACTATTTAACCTAGAGAATATCAATTTTCACCATTAAAAAAATCATATGTTTTTCTAATAAATCGTATACATTTAGTTTCGATAGCTTTTTGTTTATCCTAGATGGCTGCAAAAAAAATTAAGGCCATTTTTTTTCCGCAATCTTAAAAAAAAAACAAAAAACTATTGAAACTAAATTAATGCGATTTAATAGAAAAAAAATATAATTTTTTTATTGGCAAAAACCGACATTCTCTAGCTTAACTTTACTAATAAAAAGAGCAAAAAAACTGTGCATATCCGCACAAAATTAATATTATTATCATACTTGGGGTGTCAAGACCAATCAGAAAAAAAGTTATTTGTACTGATAACAGATTTCCCTGGTGGTATCATAGGCATTTTTGAAAAAAAGGTCATGGCCATAGGAAAAAATGTCTTAATTCCCAAAATACTATCGTATTCAGGAGCACTTCGTAAAATTCGTAAAATTACCATAAATCGTAAAAAATCCTTGAAAATTGTCTAATTTTTTTTATACGTAAGACATATAAAGAGCTTGAAATTTATTTGTTTTCCTTTTGAGCAAAAAAAATGGTCAAAAGATTCTAACCCGGACCAAAAATCGGCCAAAGTACAAACACTAACATTTACGAATTTCTACCACAAATGCGAGTGAAACGATAAAAAAACATTTTAAAAATGTATCAAACTGGACTAAATTTATTTTTATTTAATGCATTCTAGTAACTATTCATAATATTTAAATGATTTAACTAAATCAAAACGAACTAAGCGCCAAATATTTAGGAGCTCTTATTTGGAGCTTCGCTCGTTTTGTTTAAATTAAATCATTTTAATTTTATATGAACAAATATTAGAATGCATTAAATAAAAATAAATTCAGTGAGATCTGATATATTTTTAAAATGTTTGTTTACCTTAGGACATATCCACAGCCTGGCATAACACGCATAATACATAAGAATGCGACTCCGTGATTGGCTTGATGTGCCGTCATGAATCTTGTCAAAAAGTCAATCACGGTATCGCATTCTTATGTATTATGCTTGTTATGCGAGGCTGTGAATAAGCACTTATTCGGAATCGACTACATTAACATGCATATATTACTAAGGGCATGTCCACAGCCTTGCATAAGAACATAATACATAACAATGCGATGTGTACTTAGAGAATACAGATGATATAAATTTACTATAATAAAAATCTATAAAATATAAATTTTATTTAATCAAAAATATAACATTCCTATTAAGTAATTTAATTTCTTTTCTCCTTCTTAGCAAATTTATTTTTATTTTTCTTATATTCATTTCTGTTTAAGCTTTCTGCTTTTTTAATATTTTCTATTGTTTTATCTTTGCTTTTTCCTTTTACTGCTGTTTTATTATTTCTAGAGGTAATTATCACATTTATCAAAATGTTAATCAGACCTTTAACGAAATATAAAGTTAAGAAAAATAACACAAGAACGAAAAATATTACATCTAGTAGGTATAGTTGATACCAAGATAGATCCAAAGCACTGTTTTTCAAATGGGGTGCTCCATTATACTTTATAATGTATTCTATCCAAAACATAGCATTCTCTATTGGTCGGATTGGCTTTTCTCTCATAATATTTGATCTCAAGCGAGCATTGGTTTGATATCTAAAAAATATGAGATGGTTATTTTTTAAAATAACACAGACCCACAAAAAAAAGGTAAATTACTTCTAACCATCCTATATTTTTCAAAAATGGCAAAAAAATATTGACTAAAGCTGAATATTCAGCTGGATAGGAAGTCGGAAGTCATTTTCTTATAAAATTGTACTTTAATTTTTCCCATAAAACATTCGTTCGTTGGCCGCCCGTTGCTAAACCCACATTGGGCCTACATACTGAGGAGACATCAGCCGCCCTATTCCGCATACGGCGGGCCAATGTTGGCAAAACTCTATTGGTCCTACATTGGCCGCCCGAAGGCCGCTTTAAAGCCAACGATAAATTGGAGCGTAAAATCGTACATTGGCCAATCTAAGGCCAAAATCATATTAATTTGCGTGTTTAGCCCAAAATCCGATACCCTCCTTTATCTTAACCAAACTGTATTCAAAAACTCGAGTAACGAATTTTAATCTGATCAATTTAAAATTCGTTACGTCGGTTTTGGCCTATTTTATTTCTAATTAGTTATTAGTAATAACTTTTAATTACGTCGGTTTTGGCGTATTTTATTTCTAATTAGTTATTAGTAATAACTTTTAATGACATATCGTCGGGTAATTTCAAAACATCGTACCAAAAAAAAAACTATAGTTTCCTTGTTTTAATCAACTCTGTACATGATGACTTGTAACTTATACAACTTCAGTTTATTACTAATTGGAATAGTTAAAAAGATTTAAATAAAAAATCCTTAGGCCTTAAAAGAAATAAAAAAGATAAACATATCTTTTTAAAAAATTGCTGTGAGCGACCTCTAGATTTTTTTCAAAAATTCTGAAAAAATTCAGGGATGATACTCTTAGCCCAATGAACAAATTTAAGGGATGAGACCTGCAAATTTTTAACTTAAAATTTTGCTGGGTCACCCTAGTGTATATCATTATCATACAGATATACAAAGGTAATTATTGCAAGGAACTAAAAATTCATTTTTTTGAGATAGGATGTTTCGAAATTTACATGGCGATAAAATATGTGTTTAAGACCAATAAATAATTGTATTTTCCTCTATTTTATAGCAACTTAAATATGATAAAAGACGATAACACTGCCACAATTATAAGCGCAATCGTTACGTAGGTTACGATCAAATCGCCCTAGGGGTTCCAAATATAAAAAATCGTTGAGTATTCAATATGGTAACAAATTTTCAGTGTAGGGGAAGTCAGGGTTAACTGGGTCACAGGGTTAACTGGTCCCCCTGGATTTTATCAACTTTTTTTATTAGTATTGGCGCCTTAGAGCAAATTCTAGTGATATTTAGTTAGCAGTATTTTTTAAAGTATTATGACCGACAGTGTTGTCCACGTGTAAGTTGTAGTAAAGAAAGTTATTTTTTTTCGATGAAAAGTGGGTATTTACCTTAACTTTTATTTTTAAATTAATACTTTTTTATTAATAGGAGGATCTAGACTAATGTTTTACCAAATATACTGAGTATTTTATTTATTATTCTGCATAATTTCCGCCTTCTAATATCTTATTAAGTAATAAAATTTTATGATTTTATTCAGTGGTGTCACTCAGGGTTAACTGGTTCGGGGTTAACTGGACCACTTATATCAATATTAATTAGTTCGGGGTTAACTGGGCCATGTCCAGTTAACCCCGGACCAGTTAACCCTCAGATATATCTAATATTTAACATATTATGTTGTCTATTTTTATGTTAGAATTAAATTTTATTTGATTTCAAATATTTTTTATTCACAATAATTACAATACAATACATTTTTGTTAGTGGACCAGTTAACCCTGAGTAGTGGTCCAGTTAACCCTGCCCTATGGGGTTAACTGGTCCAGCGGGGTCAACTGGTTTATCGTTAATAAGTTTTTTTATATAAATGATATTTGTCTGAAGTATTAATATGTTCTAACTATAGTATTAATCTACCTTTTGCTATAGAAAATATTTGAAAATAGTTTACAGGTTTTTCAAAAACTCGATATGAAAAAAAGAGGCCCAGTTAACCCCGACTTCCCCTAAAGTATACGTACATTGTGTTATTGACGATTTCATTTAAAGCTTCCATAAATGTTTCTTCGTTAAAATTTTCAAATGGCAACTCTATAGCAACTCCATTTTTTACTGATCTTGCAGTATTCATCTTTTGATCACCAAAAATTGGTATGCAGACCATAGGAACTCCGTAAAATATTGCTTCTGTTGTACTTAAAAGCCCAGCATGGGTTATAAAGGCTACCATATTAGGATGAGCTAGAAAAATAATTAATTTAATTAAGGTCCCGAACCACTTTAAATAAATAAATAATTAAATATATAACGTTTAATATTTAAATATTTATTTATTTTTTAAGTAATGCCTAAAGGATTTTGATCGTTACACGAAGGCATTCTTTACAGTGGCTCTCAATTTCTTGACACATGGATTCTATACTGTTAACATGTAACTGTTAATATGTTAGTACATTTTTAATGTGTCAAAAAATTGATAAACACTGTAAAAAACGCCTTCGTCTAGAATATAACGATCAAAATCTTCATAGTTATGCAATTTTTCATTATTAAGCGTTGTCATTAAACAAGTAATTAAGCAACATTTAAAAATGTCAATAATTATTGACATTTTTCATTATAATGAATAATGATATGATGATTCTGATATCATTAGTTTAAAGTAGAAATATTTAATTACCTAAAATATCTGGCTGAGGCATCCAGCTTGAAACTAAAACATTATCTGGTTTTTGTATGCTATCGGCATCTTCAAATTTCCATAAAACCCTTTGCTTTAACTTTCCAAAGACATTTAAAATGGTCTTTATTTTGTCTTTAGATAAATCGGAAATTTTTAGATTTGATCCCATACTAAAAAGAATAGCACCATGCTTTGCTTCATCTAAAAATTGTTTAATGTCTTTTGGTAATTCATTTTGAGTTATATGAAAGCCTCCTATTTCAACCATATTTTGAGTTAAATGAAAAGAATCGGAAAGTGATGTATCAGAGTTAAGTAACATTAGATTTGTACTATACAACAGTTCTTTCAATTTAATTTTTACTGGAAAGTATTTATCCAAAAGTTCTTGATGTTTAGGATATGCTGTGTATTCTCTGTACAACATATCATATAAATAAACTGCAGAATTATATATTCTCTGGAGAAAAGTCATGTTGTTGGTAAAATGTGTAAACGATAAAGGATTTATTGATGGTAAATTTACATTTCCCACAAGATGGCTGTTCCATTCCGTGGGTCCAATAGAGCTAAATAAAATCAATGATGCATTAAATCTCTTCGCAAAGCCCATAAGAGCATGGTTAAAGAATAGTTCCACTATAACCAAATCAAATTTTTCGTCGGAGTTTATTAATTTTTGCACTTTGTCATGCGAAAGTAATGCCTTCGTATAATAATTTCCTAATTCATATGTTTCTCTAATATTTTGAAAAATATTTAATTCGTACGATCCAAAATAGTCCATTTTAAACTCACCTAAAAAATAACCTATATTTTAAATTTAAAAAATATTTAAGTAATTCTTATACAATAATTAGGTAGGTACTCTAATGTTTGTATATTATACTCCCAGATTCACAGTAGAGGACTTTAAAATTTCAGGAACCTTTACTTTTTGAGGACATAAAGCCTATTAAAATTTAAAACAAGAAGCGAAGAAAATTATGGGGCCTAAACATTTTAAAAAATCGAAAAATAGTGGAAAAAAATCTCCAATCCTATTTTATTAAAAATATAAATCTTTTCAAATTAAAAAATACATATAGGCATTACTCTTTAATTGTCAATTTTTCAGTTGGAGTAGCAACGTTTCGAACCATTTCAAAAATGGCTCAAAAACACAAATTTTCCCATTTTTAACCGTTTTCCTCAAAAACTATATTCTATAAATAGTTTTCACAAATATATTTACAATTTTGTGTTTATTTTCGGGGGGGGGGGGGGGGAGCTTTAGAGGAAGAACATATTAAAATAAAAATTTAAAAAAAATGGGGATACATTTAGGTAGATAGCTACCCTCCACCCTAATAACCATAACCATAGGGTGATTATGAAATATATATCATGGGAGGAATGGTGTAGTGGGCTACCGAGTCGTACTTGACGAGTTTACTACCCAAAATAGCGTGAGTTCGATTATCACCGGTTTGCCTTTTTTAGTTAATTAATAATTGAAATTTGGCGAAGGCGTAAGTGACACTCCCTATAAATTGGTTCGAAAGTCAATTAAAGCCGGTGGTTCGCTTTACTACTAGCCCACACATTCCTGGACAGGGGATGCCTAATTAAGTAGAATAGTACGAGGTTAAACAAAAAAAATGTAATGTTACATACATTCGGTTCATAGTAGGTACCAATTTAAATTACGTAAATTTTGCATTTTTTTCAAATATGGTCAAATTCAGGAAAACGTGTTTTTGAGGCCACCCTAAGATATTATTTTAACCCATACCCCAGATCTAACTCCAAGTAACTATTTTCTATTTAGTAACCTACGAGTAAAAATAACTTTCTCTTTCGGGTTTAGACCGTGTTAATGGATTTTCACTTTCTGACGTTTCGTCTCTTGCTGCTAGAGATATCTTCAGGGATTAATCTAAAACAGTTTTAGATTAAAACCGAAAGTGAAAGTTCTTTGTATCTTAGTTGCCGTAAAAGCTTTAAATCTAAAGTAAAAAGGTTTGGAAGCGATGAACTCATGAAGGCAGCCGAAAACGACCATTTTGAGGGAAAGGATAAAAAATATTTTTTTAATGGTACCAAAACATTGTATACAATATGTTAGGAATACCGGGGGAGTTTTATTTATGCCCAACCCCAAAGTTAAAATTAATCTTTATTCGATAAAAACTAAACTTTGGCCATTTACATAATTTTAAATTGGCTAAAATGGCGGATTAAATTTTTTGGGTTTAGTTCGGGTTTTGCCGGAAGTGACATAAATATGTTTTTTTTAATGAAACACCCTGTAATTTTTTACATTTTTGAATTCAGCTGAAAATTCTATGTAAGATTAAGTAAGTAAAAAGAATGTAAATTATGTGTATCTCGTTTTAATACGATAAAAACGAAAACGGAAAAAAAAAACATTTTTTATATAGCATTTTCGGCTGAATTCAAAAATGTACAAAATTACAGGGTGTTCCATTAAAAAAATCATATATATCCCACTTCCAGCGAAACCGGAAGTGAAACAAAAAAATTAAATTTGCCATTTTGTAGCCAATGAAAATTATATGAATCATCAACGTTTTATTTTTATCGAATAAAGATTAACCCTAATTTTTGGGGTAGACATAAATAAAACTCACCCAGTATACTGAACTGGAGGGAGACTTTATTAAAAAATTGAATTTATTTTAACTTTATAATATAACATATTATGTGACCCTGCATAAAAAAATCGTTATAGTGTGTCAAATAAAAAAAAAATCTTTCGAATTATTATGTAGAAAAGTTTTTTACATAAGAATCCGAAAGAAAAAAAAAATAAATTGACACACTAACTGGGTTTATGCAGGGTCACATATTTATTCTTTAAAACTTTTAGGCCAAGAGCTTTTCAGCTTGCCCTTGTAAAGCACAATTTTCATGATGTTAAAGTTTTGTTTTGCTCACAGAGCCGGCCTTTTCACGACGCCTGTGTGGCCCAGTGGGGTGCCGGTTAGGAGCGTTTTCAAAAAATCTCGCCACGGGTAAGAGGGGTATTGGGGGGGGGTGACCCCCTGTTAGAAAAATATTTGAATTCATTTAGCAATGTTTTAATCAGTGCCGTAAATAAGGGAAGTGGAAGCCTCCTTCCCAGGATTAGCAGTAAGGGGCGCTAAAACCTTAAATTTGTAAAAAATTTGGCCTGTGGCGTTAGAGCTTTCTTATATTTTTGTAAAATTTAGGATTGTAAAACTGTTTTAAAATTTAAAAAAATAGACCATCAAATTTGGGGGGTCATCCATAAGGAATAAAAATTCGCATTCACCAAAAATATAATTTATAAGTTATTTTTATGCTAATATATCTAGCTGGGGGGGCCATTGCCCCCATGTCCCTCCCCCCTTAATCCGCCCTTGCTATAGTTTTAGTAACAGACATGCAAAACCAGACCGCTGATAATTATAATTGGCTAGCACTTATCCTTATGAGGAACATAAATGTAATTTTTTATTTTAAACGCTTTCGTTTAACGTTTTGTTAATTTTCATTCAGGTTTTTGACCATTTTTATTCGGCATTTGACTATTTTCATTTGGCATTTGACCTATACTATTCGGCAATTTTACCAGTCACACTACCCCAAAAAAATTGCTTGAATCCGGCCCTGAACGTGACCAATTTTAAAAAATATACATAATTTTTTGATAAATACAGTTGAGGACTAAGACCGAAGAAGAAAAACTAAAGTAAACTTTGTCTTTTTTACTACCCAACTTCTGTACTTACTTTCCATTTTTGTTGTAATCTCTTCCAAATAAATAGTCTCATAATTTTCAATTTTTTTCTCAGGTTTATACAAACTAATAACAGTTACTTGGTGCCCTCTAGTTGCAATTTTTTGCATTAACTTTTCACATAATATAAACTGACTATACCCAGAAGTTGGAAAAATTCCCAAAATTTTGGCACATTCTTTTAAACTAATAACACTAAAAATTACTAATAAATACCTAAACATATTATTAAATAGTATGTACATTTTCTGTTATATCTGCTTAGAAGGAAACGGGAACTGAAGATAATAAAAATGTTAAAAATACTTTCGTTATTACGTAGTTTTCAAGGGCATGTATAGAGATCATTGACACAGATGCATTTATCGTCTGCGAACCAACAAAACCTAGCGTTTGAATTTTTGGTGCTTTTTTTTTGCTTTCAAGCGACCTCAGAGAGAAAAAAGATAGGCTATGTGAATAATTTAACAAAAGCTGTTTCTTATAATTTTTAAGTAAAATGCAGTTCTGGTACATAAAACGTCCCAGATAGCACAAAGTGATACTATGGAAGTCCAATGGACGTATGTCATGGACGGATGTATGTCCATAGGATGCCCATTTTTTCTTTATGGACGTCCCATGGACATCCGTTCAGAGTCCAGATGAAACAACTATGGATATCCATAAGGTGTCCGTTCGAAGCATCCATCCAGCGTCCACAGGGCTTGTTTGTACTTTAACTGGTTTTTGCCACTGAAAAACTTAATTGAACCCTTTTACAAGCTTTTATTTAACTTGCAATGTTTTTTGTTTTTTGTTTGTTTGTTTGTTTGTTTGTTTGTTTGTTTGTTTAGGGAAAATCTGCCAAAGGATTTTTCAACCACTTAAAATATACTTAGAAAGATAAAATTTGGTACTCGGCTGACAATACAATTTTATATTAAAGTTACACCCAACTCCCCGACCACTAAAATTAAAAAAAAAACTTTTTTTACCCACACAAGATAATTTAAAACTAAAATTAGGTTACATAGGCTTAGTTTACACCATAGGAACTAAGTTCAGTTACTTTTTATCTACCTCTCTGTTTATCGCGTTCTGTAAACAGAGATAGTTCTATCTATCTATCTATTATCTATTATTATCTATTATCTATCTATCTATAGATAAATAGTACATGAACTTAAAATATAGTCACCATGATGTAAACTAAGCCATACTCATTTAGTGATAATACAATTTTACAATAAATTTGATATCCCCCCTCGTCTCCCCATGGGGGGTGATATGAGTAAAAGGCTAAGTTAACCCCCTCTCTGTTTCACCCACTTAGAACATACTTAGAAAGCTAAAATTTGGTACACATGCTTAACTAGGTTGACAAAACAATTTTATTTAAAAATATCCCCCCAATCCCACTACTCCTAAAATTATATATATTACAATGTATATGGCACCATGAGAAATATAGCTTAAAAAATTATGGGCTTAAAATCGAGGGGTAAACCCCTGAAAAAATTTTGTACACCTGAATTCCTTTTAGGAGTAAATCTTCAAAGATTCCTCCAGATTACCTCCAAATATTACCTCCAAACATTTCCTTCAGATTACCTTGTAACCTTCAAAGATTTCCTCTAGATTACCTCCAATTTGTACACCTGAATTCCTCTGCGGTTTATCACTTGCGTAAAATATGCACTAATAGTCGTACAAAGGACGTAAATATATGGACGCACATAGTACATCCATTATTAGTCCGTGGACCAATGTACTTAAAAGGGATCTAAAATGGACGTCCACTGGAGGACCGGTGCTATATGGGGTAATGTACCAAAACTAACTTTTACCTAAACATTTTAAGAAACAGCTTTTGCTAAATTTTTATTCACATTGCCAGTTATGTTATGGCGAAAAAAAATTTTTAAAGATTTTTCATCAGAAGAACCACTATGAAGTTGGCTTTTAGGGGTGAATAAAAATAACCGAAATGAGAATAGCCACCTAGGCTCGGAAGGTGCTATAAAATGGTGTTCCTATAAAGGTTGGTCCGGAAATGAGCCCTAAGGGAGGTACAGCTCTTTAAAATTGTAATAAAAATAAGGTTTTTATTTTAGTTATTAACTCTTGTACCCTTTAAGCTAGAGCGACGATCTTCTGCATGTATTAATAAGGGCAATAAGTTTATGTTATTTTTTTTTTATTTATCCAGAGGCGTGGCTAGACGAACAAAATATGTTAGGTTTAACACATTTTTGCCCCAAACTTTTTTATGTATACATTTTTTGTTTTTTTTTTGTAATAAATACAGATTCCTTCAGTAATAATACATAAAAATGTCATATACTGTATCACTGTAGGAGCAACCGTTAAAATAAATGCATTTAAGAGGAAGTAAAATTTTGTGTCACTAAAAATGTTACTTTTTAATAGGCTATAACTCCTTTAATATTAAATCTAGGTATTTTGGTGAGGAATACTTTTTTGTTTAGTTTTAAATGAAGAATAGCCCTGCAGCATTAAAATTTTATTTGTGCTTTTTTTGTTCCCCATTCAATATGCATCTTCGAAGGGCCGCAGCTCCCTTAGGGCGCATTTCCGGACCAACCTTTATAGGAACTTTTCTTCATAATTTTTAACGTAGAATCACCTCTTATATTTCTCGAACCTATTTCTGAATAACCCTGTATATATAATATTCTTAATCCTTAATTTCGCAAACACTCTTTTGGATAAAGTATATAAAAATCCTTTAAGGGAAAATTTAGATACATAAATGTAAAACATTTATGAAAAAAAAATATATTAAAAAAAGTCACGAGACTTAATCCTGACTTGTATCATGACTCATATTGCCAAATAATTTTTTTTGCCAAATAATTGTTATCCAATTCCTAGTATTAATGTTAGTTTACACTTGACATTTTAATCAATGAAAACGACGTTTTAATAAACCTGCAAACAGGTTGTGTTATGAAATTTCTAATCATCGAAATGGGATATTATATTGAAAAGTAAATTTAGTGGAAATGTCAGGAGCCTCATCAGTCAACTTTTTTTTTTTTCGTGAATAATATCCTACTTACCTCACTTGTAAATAACTATTTTTGTTGTCCTAAAATTCATGTATCATATACTGCACATTACCAAATTTAATAAGGGTTAAGAATATAATATATTCAATATATATACAAATATGTTTTGTTCGGTGGAACACAACCTCAAAATAATTTTTTACTTCAGTGTAGTTTTTACTTAGGGGCCATGCAAAAATTACTAAGGTGTTCTTTTTTAAGGATATTTGAACTCGAAATACCCAACATAAGATTTTCTAAAATTACCCTATTCACAAGTGAAGTCTTTAAAGTCTTTATTGTGTATCTTTTTATTCTCTCGTTTAAAATAAACTTTATTTACCTATGATTAGTTGTTTAAAAGTTATTCCCAAAAAAAAACTATTTTAGCTAATTAGCCCCTAGAGACTAATTAAGATAGTTATTTTTTCAATTCTAATTATCTTCTAAATGCAGTTACATAGAAGGTGCAAAAGATTAATTTTTTATTTTTTTCATCTTGCTTTACTCCATTATGACTAAATAAGTACCTAATACTCGTTAACAAACAAATTTTGAGAACTCTAGCAAAAATAACTTTATTATTTAATTATGACATAGGCACTAGTTACATAACTGCGGTTAGGTGAAAGGTCCAAAATATTCCTTATGTTTATGTTTATGCCCTTTCATTTAAAATTACATATTCATGTAGAAATAATAGTTTTTAATTTGTTGTTTGCTTAGTTTTACGAGTTTTACTACGACTGTGGCAAATAATGCCAAAACTGTCAACAATACTAGAAAATTTACTAGGATGCAAATTTAAAAAGTAAAGAACTAAACTCTGATGGTGTGTTAACATGTTATGAGAGGGTGAGTACGTGGGACATGACTACGTACTTTTTTTATCAAATCAGTTGGTCCAATTGTAACTTTTTTATCCCATATTAAACATTTCAATTAGGTGCAATCCCGAAATGTCAATCCCGGGATTTGGGATTAGTTTTGGCATTTTTATCCGAGGATTAGTAATTTACCTAAGAAGGGTCTAGTCCAAGGATTTTTGAGACTGATTTAAAGTGATGAAATGTTTTGTTAACCCGGAAAATTTAGAGGAACGCAAATTTTTATTTGAGGACTTGTTTTTGTTATTAAGTAAGTGTCTAAGACTAAATTTTGCTCGCTAGTGCAGTGGACGACCTTTTTCCCCTTTTTGTCATGTATTTCTTTTTTTTTGTTTTTTATCTATTCCCTAGGATAGTAAATTCAGTAAATCCCGAGGTAAATCCATATATATACTTTCCTTAATTACTTTTTTTTTTCTTTTTTTCCTTAATTACTATTTGTTACCAAAAAAAAAAGAAATGATATATTTTATTAAATAAAGCATTTTCAATACATGTTAAATCGTCTTTATTTACATAATTGAGCCAAATGGAGATTTAATTATAAACCCCCCATGTAGGTATGTTGAATATATCCCCCAAATGCTTTTAACTTAAAAGTTTTAAGCATCCAGTGTAGAATTATTTTACAAATGTATTACGCACATACATGCATTCATTTACTAGCCTTATAAAATGATAATACTATAATATATAAACATACGCACAAGGGTAGGCAACCAGTTAAACGAGTTATTGTATTACGGGTTTTAGCCAGTGCCAAATAAGAAGTTAAATTGTTTTAAAATAATATTATAGGTAAATATAAAATATAATATTATAAAATAATTACATATAAATAGTAAAAATATTAAACTGATTGATTAAAGTTTTGACTATCTAGGATTTTTTTAGTTTGTGTAATGTTTTAATTTTTAGTTGTGTGAAACATTGAGGTTAGGTTTAACGTTATACTTAATTTATATGGATATATGTAGAAATAGTGCTGTAGAAGTTCTTTATAGCGAAACAAATGACTTATTACACAATCACTGTGAAGTTACAAAAATAGAAAGACAAAACGCAAACCTAATACAATGGCCACTCGATTTCTACCGAGATTTTGTATCAAAAAATCAACCAGTAATAATAAAAGGTGGATGCAAACATATGCCTGCTTTAGGAAAATGGAACACAGAATATTTTAGAAAAGCATTATCAGAAAAAGATGTAGAAATTACCATAACTCCCAACGGATATGCAGATGGTATAAATATAATAGAACAAAAAGAATATTTCGTTATTCCAGAAGAAAAAACTGTTAAAATGAAAGAATTTCTACAATATTTAGAGGAGGAGACAAAAAATTTTGTGTGCTATATTCAAAAACAAAATTCCAATCTAACAGAAGATTTTAAAGAAATTATTTCTGATGTGGATTCAGAAATACAATGGGCAAGTACAGCATTTAATAAAAAACCAGATGCAGTTAATTTTTGGATGGGCGACCATAGGGCTGTAACAAGTATGCATAAGGATCCATATGAAAATATTTATTGTGTAATAAATGGATATAAGGATTTTATACTTATACCTCCAACTGATCTACCCTATGTCCCTTATAAGACTTACCCTGTGAGAAAGTATAAAAATGTAACACCTTCCAAGTTTGAAATAGAAAAAGTCCCAGAAAATA
Source organism: Brachypterus glaber (assembly GCA_958510825.1). Taxonomy (NCBI): domain Eukaryota; kingdom Metazoa; phylum Arthropoda; class Insecta; order Coleoptera; family Kateretidae; genus Brachypterus; species Brachypterus glaber. Next base: position 73,677,780 of record OY294044.1, read on the forward strand.
TCCAACTAAGTTGGATAGCTGTAGATCCTTTGACAAAAATTAGCATAGAAAAATTTCCAGATTTTAAAAAAGCTCATATTTATAAAATAAGGGTTGAAAAAGGGGATATGTTATATTTGCCAAGTTTATGGTTTCATCATGTAAGACAGAGTCATAAATGTATAGCTGTAAATTATTGGTATGATATGGATTATGATATTAAGTATTGCTATTATAAAATGTTGGAATCTATGTGTTTAACAGAATTATAGTTAATTATAAGTAATTTATTATTATTATTATTATTATTATTATACTATTCACAGCGCACTATGTTCCCAAGTGGGAAAAAAATTTAAATAGTTATTTTTTTTTTTGTTGAATATGGGTTAATTTTGACCCTTAATGAGTTATTAAACTTTTCTCTATCTAAAAAAACTTATATTTATTTTTAATGTTTTTTTTTCTGGAAATGAACTCCAAACCATATACGGTGACACTTAAATTATTTTTAAACTTGGCATTTTTAACACAGTTAACAAAATGTGTAATTTTTTAGTAAATATAAGCCAGTTTGTATTGAAATTCGCCATATTTATAAAAAAACATCTTATATTATCGCGGGTACTAAATAACGTAAAATAAATTTGTTTTAAATATTTTTTTTTGATAAATAAAAAAATATATAAATTAAAATTTTCAAGCAAAAAATTTTTAGGCTTCGGCTTCCTCTGAAGTCACATATATAAAAGTATTAGTATTTAGATACCTAACTGATTTTATTAATATCAGGTGTCCAAAACAGCCGGAAGTATTTTTTTTGCAATTTCTTTACACAAATAAAATAAATTGACAGAGTATAATTGTAGCTTACTTTAATTAATTAAACTTTAATATGTTTAATTAATTTCAATGCAAAAAAAAAATAAAAGTTTTAGCAGATTTTTTTAAGTTCTTAAAAAAAACTGGTATCCTGTATAGTATTTCTTTATTTGGAATAATCCATATAACAAAACATAGCTTTTTTAACAATATTGCTAAAAAACTATTTAGTCTCTTAACAAAAATTAGTTTCATAAAAAAATAAGCAAACACGCTTTTTTCATACCTGGGAACATAGCAAGCGCTGCAATAGTATTAACCATACGGTAGTTTCGAATTTTCCAAAATCGCCAAAAAAACGTCATAGATAGGCCCGTCGAAAGGGGGAGTCGGGGGTGATTCCCGCCGGGCCCGGAGTTTCTAAGGGGGCCCGGATGGATTGTCCGGATTTTTTCTGAGGGGGCCCGGATTTCATTCCAATGTTTTTTTTTTCATTTTCTTTTTTGTCGAGTTTTTTGTAAAGAATTTCAAAAAAATTTCCTAAAAAAAAAACTTGATATTTTGTTTTCACAGGGGAAGTATTCTTTTATTGGCGACAATATTTTATTTTGCGTTTTAAATAGTTTTAACTTGCGTTATTTGGGAAAATTCAGTATACCATTCACTGTGAACAGTATATAATGGAATGCGCAGCATTACATATCTTTACGGCTTGTTTATTTTTATATTTAGTTTTTTTATGAACGACTCTACTGCCTGCTATATAGTATATATACTATACTATACTATATAGTATATATACTATATACAGGGTGTCTCAACGATTCTCAACGAGTCGGTCGATATATTGTAAAGTATCCACTGTAGAGAAAAACGTTAACATGAAAAGTTGTATGGTTTTAAAAAAGGCACATTTTAAAAATATTTTAAAATATACAGGATGGCCCTCTTAGGGTGGATTACATCTGACTTATTTTTTTTTAAATGAAATGGTATATTTTATATTATGCCATTTAAGACGGATCAGATGTTTTTTAATAAACTGGGAATGATGATGTTTCGCAAATCAGGAAAAAAATTATCAGTTGCAGTTTAGTCATCAAAGATTTGTATAATACCTTTATTTAACGTTTTTCAGCAGTTTTTCTTAAATTGAAGATTTATTTGTCTCATAGTTTCTTCTACAAAATAATTTAAATAAACTTTTATTAAATTACAATAATAATTTTATGCACCTATTTACTTTTTAATAAATAAAATGAACAAATGTTTTAATAATGTTATTTTTATTAAAATATTTAAAAGAAAAATGTAAGAAACTCGAACAGACATCCACTTTAATTTACAATTTTTCTGTTTTGTGATTTATTCTTAGCCACTTCAATGAATTGTTATCTTCTAGTCTACTTTTTACTAGGTACTATTTCCTTTATCCGAATTTGAGCTCAAAATGGCACCTCAAAAACTAATCGGATAAGGTCCTATTTTGACTTCAAATTTGAATTCAGCCCCTTAAAATATATTACAATAGTCTCCGAAAAAATTCTGGACCTTTTTTTTTGTTTCTGTGAGCATACAAAGGCGCTGAATCCAAATTTGAAGTCAAAATAGCACCTTATCCTATTAAGTTTTTCGGAAACCACTGTATTCCTATGTATTTTGAGTTGCTGAATCCGAATTTAAGGTCAAAAAGCACCTCAACCTATTAGTTTTGGAAATAAGGGATCGTTCAAGTATTACGTAATGCAAAATTTGGCGGTTTTTGACCACCACCCCCCCCATGTAACGTTTTCGAGACGTTATTTTCGAGTATATGACAGAAATTTTTTTCGAGGTTATCTCCAAAACTAATCAGGTAAGGTGCTATTTTAACCTCAAATTCGGATTCAGCGCCTTAAAATACATAGGAATACAGTGATCTCCGAAAAAAACCCAGAACTTTTTTTCTTATTGCGTGGCTGTGTTGTTAGTTCTTTTTAATTTTTTTGTTAGCCATTTTTCCTTCTGAACCAAATAATTGTTTGAGTATATAAAATATAACTAAGGTTGCTAATACTAAAACATCAAAAATATCAAGCATGTAAGCTTGATACCATTTTAATTGTAGCACGGGAGATTTTAAATGTGGAGCTCCTTTATAGCGGATTACGTATTCTATCCAAAAAACTGCTGCATCTTTTTGATTTATTGGATCGCCATGCATTATTTGTGAACGTAGTTTTACGTTTTCAGTGTACCTGAAAAGAATAGAATCTTGTAAAAGTACTTACTGTCCAGAAAAATACTTTTAGTTTTAAAATTCTAAAATATAAAAGTAAAAAATCTAGGTTTTTTCTTCAAAAACTGTGATAATATTAGTATGTAACAAAATAAAAAAATAGCTATACGCAGGGCCTGATCAAGGAGGGAGGGGGAAGCTTCCCCAGTGGCTCTAGATGGGCCCGGCGTCATCTCTTGGTTTATTTTAGTTTATAATATACCATTTATAAATTATTTATTTATAATCCCTTTAAAACGTTAAGGGCGCCAAAACGACATTATATGCAGCGCCTTTTCCAGGTGGAAAAAAATTCGTGAGCCGCTAGGGCTTTCTTTAGTTTTTTTTTATTATTTTATTTAATATTATAAAACTTAATAGTAAAACTGTAAAATTTTTACTCTGCGGCTCTAAAGCTTGCAGGGTTTGAATTGTAACACTATTTTAAAATTAAAATGATCTATCAAATTGGTAAAATTTCCGCCTACGCACTGTGGGTCGATAAAAAAAAGATGGACTAAAATCTAAATTTTTGTATACGAGTATTTTTGATACCGCTGATTTCGAATATGATAGTGAAAAAGCTAAAAATTTTTTTCCGCGCCACTCGGTTGGTTTATTTTTTTCATTTTTTTTTTCGATTTTATTCAAATTTGGTATACAGGCTCTTTTTAGGGATATTAATGGTTAAAATACCAAAAATCAAAATGGCGGAGCCAATATGGCGTATTTGTTTTTAGAATATTGTCATAATTAGGCGAAATTAAGGCTATAAACTAGCCAAAGTCATCAAGTTTAAGGAAAGGATTAAATTTAAAACACTTAATATGACAAAGCTTATATGAAAGTCAAAAATACAGTTTTATATCCATTTTAGTTAAAATATTAATTTCAAGGTCGTCAGAATTCCGTGAATTGAATTTTATTGTCCAGGTATATAAAATATCTTATATTAGCCCTAGTGATTTCTTAAATTAAAATATATTAAAGATACGTTGGTTTTAAGTATGCAAAATGGTCATTGAAACCTAAAAATTTAAAAGAGATTGTAAAATCTTAAATTTCAAAAATTGCCCTCATTTGCCAGACTCAATATCTTATGAAATTTTGTCTTTACTTATAGTAGTAATAAACGATATAAAAAAAAAGTTGCCATATTTTGCCATTTTCAGAAAAAAAAAATCTAAAATTTATGTTCGAAATAAAACGCTATAATATATTATAATCATTTAAATGGTCAAATTTAAAAAAATAAATAATTAATCATCAGAACTGTTATCAAAATCATCATCTTTATCATCAAAATTAATAACTGAATCCGGTTTTATAATTATGTAGATTCAGTACTTCAGTCAAATAAGCATACGTCTTTTTTTTTTGGTATGTGCCTGAGACTTGTAATATGCATGGATCGCTTCTTCGAATATATTCTCCACATTTCCTATGGAATAGAAATAAAAAATGGCAATGTCGATCAGAAGATGACAAAATTATTAAAAAGCAAAGAAAAACAACCATACAAAAAGAATTTAAAGAAAAATTGGGTTTATACGTTGATCAACCTAAACCAGGTGGAAGCGGTAATACAAATGATGGTAATACAGCAAGAAATTTTTTTTAGCAATATGAGTTATCTGCTGGAATTTTAGGTGTGGAGAAAGACCTAATTAAACGTGCTTGTATTATTTTAACGCCCTATCATGCAAATTTAAAATCAATGCAGAAACTTTCGATGCGTATGATAAAGAGACTGCAAAAATGTTAGTATCACATTATCCATGGTATTATATGCCTGTGTCAATACACAAAATTTTATCTCATGGATTGGCGATAATTTCAAAATTTCTTTTTTCCGTAGAAAAAATGTCGGAGGAAGCTCAAGAAGGCAGAAACAAACATTTTAAAAAGTTTAAAGAACATTACAGCAGAAAATTCAGTCGAGAAGCCACAAATACAGATGTATTAAATTTGCTTCTACAAAAGTCTGACCCCTATATTACAAGTCTCAGGCGCAAACAAACAAAAATAGACGCACGATTATTTGCCTAATTATAAAACCGGATTCAGTTATTAATACTGATGATGAAGATGACGATTATGATGAGAGTTCTAATGATTAATTATTTATTTAATAAAATTTGACCACTTAAATGATTTTTATAGCGTTTTATTTCGAACATATATTTTAGATTTTTCTTCCAAACTAAAATGGATAGAAAACTGTATTTTTAAATTTTATATAAGCTTTGTCATATTAAGTGTTTTAAGTTTAGTCCTTTCCTTAAATTTAATGACCTTGGACTACTTTATAGCCCTAATTTCAGGAGCGGTTGTATGCAGCTGTTCATGCCGCGTTTTGATAAACTGCGCATGCGCACGCGCATGCGCTGACCGTTTTTCAATATATTATTTTAAATAAAAAGCATTTTTTTACAAAAAAAAAACACACCAAACAGACGCCAAACCAATGTTAACGTAAATCAAGCCCCCCTCATAAAAAAACACCAAACAATAAAAAATCAAAACAAACTCCGGCACAGATAGCTTGTCTAATTTCGCCTAATTATGACAACATTCTAAAAACCGATACGCCATATTGGCTTCGCCATTTTGATTTTTGGTGTTTTAACCATTGGTCTACGTTAATATCCCTAAAAAGAGCCTATATACCAAATTTGAACAAAATAAAAAAAAAATAAAAAATGAAACACCCTAGTGAAGCGGAGCAGCTCTTTTCGAAACGAAACTACCGACTGCCAACCTAATTTTTTTCACCTTGAAAACTAATGACTAAAAAGATAAAAAAATCTCATCACTCAAATTTAACAACAGTTTTTTTCCATCTAATAATTATTATAACCTGTGGCACCAAACTGTTTGCTGACTACCAAAAAAATCACAACAAAAAAAGGCCCCAATCTAGACTCGTCTAAAATTTTCCAACTTATCTACTTAAAATTCTAACTGAGTCATTTCGTGGGAGGGTAAGCACCCATCGGAACGACTTTTTTATTATTGATTTAAGTCCTCTGGCCTCGTATTTGAGTAACTTGAATTCATATTTTTTTAAGATTAAAGGAAAGAAGTTTTTAAATTCTATCTACCTACTTTGGATTGTTAATAACTTCATTTAGAGCAAGCGAAAGGTTTTCTTCTGTTAAATTTCTAAAAGGAACAAAAATACCATATCCACCATCTTCTGCATTTTTAATATTTAGCTCCTGGTCCCAAAATACCGGCAAACCTACTATTGGTACTCCATGATATACAGCTTCAATAGTACTTAACATACCACCATGTGTCACAAAGACTTTAACATTGGGATGAGCTAAAATACGAGTTGATTTAAAAATAGATACAATTTTTTTATATAATATTAAGATCTTGGGTAATCATTTGAAAACGGAATCACAAAAATTGGGATATAATTAAAAATAAAAAAGTTGGGGTGGCTGTTAAGGGGTATAAGTTACAAAACTCATGAATTTAACCAATTTTATTTATTTTTAATATTAATGAGCAACATTCTCCAATTTACACAGTAGACAAAAGAGCTTAAAATTACCCCTGGCTTCAGTAACACTGTGACCAAAAGCCAAAATCATCAAAAAATGGAAAAATCTATAATTTTTATTTTGTTTAATTAAATACAGGATGTCCAGTAAATGATGTCATTAATTTTAAGGGGTGATTCTACATAGGAAAATATGAAAAAAAGTTTCTATAAACATATGTCTAAAAATGCGTCGTAAGAGAGCTATGCCCCTTTGAAAGTAGCTAAAAAAATCGGTTTTTATTTAATAACTCAGGAACCCTTTGAGGTACAGCAACGAGATATTGAATGTAAACTATCCTTAATAAGGCCCATCCTCGTATGCTATCTTCATATACTTATTTTAAACAGGGGTGTGCGAAACTGGGGGGTCTTATTAGTTTTTTGTCCGAATTTTTTTTCTGTAAAACTTTTTGTATTTTTATTTTTGGAATATGATTCCTCAGGTCAAAATACATAAAAATGTAGTAAGTACTAATATTTTTAAAACCAAAATTTCAATAATGCAGGGTTATTTTATACCAAAAACTTAGAAAAAAAGTTTCATTAAATATAGGTCGAAAAATCGCTTTTAAAGCTACTATGGCCCTTTAAAAATGGTGCTTCCTAATTAGGATTGATTTTTGGAAGTACCTATATATGATGTTTTTTTCTTAGTAACTGATGTACATTGAAATTTAGGTTTTCAACATTTTAGTATTTAACTTTTCGTCCTCGAACCGTGAAATTTCACCTTCAAATTAATTTTTCTCGAAAACGGTTAACCCTACAGTATTAGAACAAAAGTACCTTTTTTATGTATTCCAAAAATAAAATTACAAAAAAGTTACACAGAAAAAAGTTTGAAATAAAAAAATAAAATAAGTTCATGAAAATAACATATGAAGATAGGCCTTGTTAAGGTTAGTTTACATTCAAAACCTCGTTGCTAAAAGTCGCCTGAGTTGTTAAATAAAAACCAAATTTTTTAGCCACTTTCAAAGGGGCTTAGCTCCCGTACGACGCATTTTTAGACATATTTTTATAGGAACTTTTTTTCATATTTTCCTATGTAGAATTACCTCTTAAAATTAATGACATCATTTACTGGACATCTTGTATAATATACCATATCGTGCAAAATTAATAAATTAAAATATGTGCCAAATTTTGGAAACCACATTCAGAAACTAAATTTTAGAAATAAACTTCATTTGAAAATTAAAAATAAGTAAATGGTTATTTTTTTTTTAATCCAAAACAAGATTGTGTGCCAAAGTTTAGTTGAAAACAACAAACTTAGCCCCGTACCATTTCATTTGAAAATTGTAATATAAAAAAAAATGAAATTTTAAAATTAAGTAGGTGGATGCTAAATTTTGCTTTTTACGCACAGATTTATATTTATGCATTTCTTTAAAAAAAATCGTCGCTTATAAAATATTTAAAATTTTTAGTTTTTTTTTTCCAATTTTCAAATAAAGTGGAGAAGGCGCTAATTCCCTAATTTGACTTATAATTTAAAAAAAAAATAATTTTTTGAAATACTCTAATAGGGTATACAGTAACTATATTACAGTATCAGAAAATAGTAAACAATATATTTGTTATTCAATTTTACCTAAAACGTCATTTTGTGGTATAAAACTAAGTATTTTAACATTATGAGGTTTATTAGGTAAGTCAGTCTCAAACTTCCATAGGACTTTTTGCTTCAATTTCTTTAAACTGTTCAAAATATTCTTTTTATTTTCTTCACTTAGATCCGCCATTTTTAAATTAGACCCCAATGTAAACAATACTGCTCCATTTTTAGCACCATCTAAAAAGACTTGTAAATCATTTGGTAATGGTTTTGGATCATCAACATGATATCCGCCTATTTCTATGCTGGCTGGGACAGATGGTGCTGGAGTGCTGGTACTTATATGAGAATTTACTAGCAAAAGGCTCACTTTTTTAACTGCTTCTTCCAAACTTGGTACGTGAGGTAAGTATTTTTTCATAATGGCTTCCTGTTTTGGCAGTGAATACAAATTTTGAAAAATATCACAGGCTACATCGTAAACTATGTTTTTCATCCTTTGTACGAGATTCATTTTTGAAGTAAACGTTGATGCAATGTTAGGAATATACATAGATGGCGTCGGATTTCCAACAAAATAATTATTAAATACTGTTGTCTGTTGTGGTGACAGTAAAACTACAGGACAATCAAAGTGAATCCCTAAACCCAAAAAACCTTCGCTAATAAAACTTTCTAGTATGATAACATCGTACTTTTCTTTTTTTGCCAATAATTTTTGAAAATTTGGAAGTTGGAATATGGTTTCTGTAATATTTAAGCCCATATCTGAGACAAATTTTGTTTGTTCCAATACGCTCCATGTTCCCATGTCATACAATAATTGTTTTATATCTAAAAGTAATTAATAAAAATAAATTTAATTTAATATATGTAGTTTCGTACACTAAGAATTCGTTGTAGTAGTAAATACTGAACGTGTTTGCCTATAGGCATTTCTATAGAAATAAAAACCATAATTTTTACACAAGTTAAGCCATAAATAAATTGAAAAAATGAATATTTAGACGGTGCTCCCTAACGGATTAAAGTAAAAAAACACATTTTTTTCACAGTTTTAGGGCAAATTTTGGGCGTTTGGCCCAATATCTAATAATATATTTTTTCTTCAAGGGTACTAAAAGGTTCATATTTTATAACTGAACACACTAGTTAGAAGTAACCTATTTTTTTACAGTAAAAAAATGAGTTTATTGTTGTACGCCGTAAAAAAAGTTAGTTAGCAAAACCACCACTGGCAGCAGCACTCTTTGACTTTGATGCCAGCCATACTTCAAACTTGTTTGTTTATTATGTAAACAGGTGGTTGACTCGAGATTCTGTGCAAAAACCTTGTGTGAAATATATTAAAAATGATTGAAGAAGAATATATGGTTTATACACTAGGCTGGGTCGAAAAAAAATTTTTTTTCTGTTGGGTTTTCGGGTAGGGACAGAATGTTTCTTAGTGCCTTAGAAAATACGCATGTAATTTTGGTGATGATTGGCAATGGAGAACATCTCCCAGAATCAACCCGAAAGTCGAAATATTTAACAAAATTCTGAATTTTTGCATACGACTATTTTTGATACCTCTGATTTTGAATATGATAGTAAAAAAGCTGAAAACAATAATTCCGCGCCACTAGAGTGGTTAATTTTTTTAATTTTTTTTTTCGATTTAGTTAAAATTTGGTATACAAGCTCTTAACGTAGATCAATGTAACCAAACACCAAAAAAAAAAAATGGCGAGTCCATTATGGCCTCTATAATAGTTAAATTTATAAACAAAGTTTTACTTTAAATTGGTAGTGCTTTTTTGGGTTATGTAAGTTCAATTTGACAATAAAAACAAAAAAAAATAAAATGGCCTATTCGAAATGGCGTCAATAATCCTTAAATTTGAAAATTTTCTTTTTTTTTATTTTTTTGCACATAAATTTATTTTTTTGATTATGGATTTATCTAAATTTTAATATTGTATCGTTTTTTTATTGTTATCAATTACCTACATATCAAATTTCATGTTTCTACTACCTCCCCTTCAAAAGATATTACATGTACAGGTCGGCCACCTTGTTTTTTTTTTGTTTTAATGATTTTGTTTGTCATTACATATCAAATACATACCACCCTACATACCAAATTTTAAGTTTCCAGGACCTCCCGACCACACCGTTTTTGTCACTTTTGAGAACGGAATCGTGATCAGCGTGCCCAAATTTATAAAGAATATATTTTTTCTACCTGGCATGCTATGGCCCGGGAGGCCCTCATTTTTGGCATTACTTCTACTTAAAACTATATCTTTATAATAATTATAAAGACATAATTATTATGAATAGTTAAACTATGTTTAGCATAAATATGAAATCAAGAACAATTAAAAATAGGCCGTTTTTGGCCCCTTTGTCCAAGGTAACATACCAATTCCTATAGATTTGAACATGCTGAACACGATGCCGACCTTCAAAATTACAGAAACCGTGTGTCCAAGGTAACATACCAATTCCTATAGATTTGAACATGCTGAACACGATGCCGACCTTCAAAATTACAGAAACCGTGTGGAAGACTGTTTTTTTTTTTTTTTTCGTAAAAAGGTAAAAAAATGTTGATTTTAAGCTGTTAATGCCAGGTGGAAAAAATATATTCTCTATAAATTTGGGCACCCTGAACTAGGTAATTGATAACAATAAATAAAAAAATGATACAATATTAAAATTTAGATAAATCCGTAATCAAAAAAATAAATTTATGTGCAAAAAAATAAAAAAAAGGTAAAATTTTCAAATTTAAGGATTATTGACGCCATTTGGAATAGGCCATTTTATAGTTTTTTGTTTTTATTGTCAAATTGAACTTACCTAACCCAAAAAAGCACTACCAATTTAAAGTAAAACTTTGTTTATAAATTTAACTATTATAGAGGCCATATTTTGTTTTTTGGTGTTTTAACCATTGATCTATTAACGTAGATCCTTAAAAAGAGCTTGTATACCAAATTTTAACTACATCGAAAAAAAATTGAAAAAATGAACCACTCTAGTGGCGCGGAAATATTGTTTTTTATTTTTTATCATATTCAAAATCAACGGTATCAAAAATAGTAGTATGCAAAAATTCAGAATTTTGTTAAATATTTCGATTTTTGGGTTGATTCTGGGAGATGCTTATTATCTAAGGCACTAAGAAACTTTCTGGCCCTACCCGAAAACCCAACCAAAAAAAAAATTTTTTTCGACCCAGCCTATTATACACCTACAAATCTCTCCGAAATTGCAAATGCTACAATAGACAAGTTACCATCGAAATCGCGAAAAGTGTACGATTTAGCCTACGAAAAAAAAATTAAAATGAGCTAAGGAAGGTTTAAATTTATTTGGAAAGGGTTTTATTGACCTATTATAATAAAAAAAGACATACTTTATTACTGAATAAATTAAATTCAAAAATTAATATTTAAAGTAAAATATCGTCGGCTTACAAGTAAAAGGCACTAAGTCACTTTTTTGCAAAAATGGGAATTTTATGGTACTGTAATTAATTTTTGATGATCTATGTACTGGTAAACCGAACTGACTTCTAGGTGGACTGCCAAGAGAGTTACACACTATACAAAACGCACCAATTTGATTTTGATTAAAATGTTATCTGGCAATAGGCACTAAGTCACTTAGTGCACTTAGTGCGTTTTACTTGTAGATTATTTAAAATGTTTCTTCACTAAGCGACTTAGTGTTTGTTTGGCGAAACGTGAATTTTTGTAACAATTATTACAAAAATTAAAAAACAACAGTGAAAGTTAAATTTGTCAATATCTCAAAACCATGTTTTTGGACTTAGTGCTCTTTACTTGTAAGCCGACGATATATAGGATGCTTGAAGAAAAAATAGTATGTTTCACTCAGAGGAAAAGTGCTGTTTTTTACTCGTCTGTAGTTTCCGGACTCCGCTTCGCGTCGACTAGTAAAAAAAAGCTTCACTTTTCCTCTTAGTAAAACAATATACTATTATTGCTTAAAATATAGTATAAAATTGTATAGGTATTGTACATAATTTGCAACAAATATATAATTAGCACAAAAATGATAATTCATTTGAGCGTGCAAAACAAAAAATAAATTATGTAAATAAGTTATGATAAAAAAGTGTGTCAATATTTTTATTATTTTAAATAACAATTTCCAATAAAGAAAATAGTTTTAATTAAAAATAATAATATAATATAATAATAATAATAATAAAAATCTTAAAAGTAACCACCTCTTTTAATACTCTTAAATTAAAGAGAAAATAAAGTTCTTTATTACCAAATTAAATTAAATATTATTGACAAACCCCTTACTTGGGGAGCAGGTTAAATTTTTATTAAAATTAACTTGGGACAAGAAGGGGCAAAGCAATTAATTTTTTTTAGTACGAATATAAAGCATTTTTGATACCCCATAATATATGACATATGTAAATATACAGATTTAAGTTGCTCTAATGATAAATTAAATTGATCTCTTACGTAAAATTTTAATATTTTGCTTGGTTTCGGAGATATTAAGGTAGGACGATCACATTCGAATGTATAAGATATTGACGCCTTTTCAAAATTTAAAAGCTAAATAAATTATTCCAATTTAAACGAAAATCAATAAATAAATATACCTTTAAAGAGACAATTTGATTATCTTTTAAATGTTGTATCACTCGACCCCCCTTTCAATTTAAGATTTTGTCTCCCAGTGCCCCCTAGTGTTATCTTAAATTTAAAAAATATATAAATTATAGCCAAAGATACTTTATTTTATGTTGTTTGCCCGTTTCAAATTTCAAGTCTATACCTTGCGCCGTTCAAACGTTAGAGGCACTATAACATTTAAAAGAATAACCCTGTATAATTTACATCTTTGTAAAAATTAATCAAAACTTTTTAGATTTTTCTTAAGAAATTTTGACGAATTTTTTTATAACCCTCTCAAAATATTAAAAAAAAGTTAGAAAAATATGGTCAAATAGAAAATATTGTATCACGCGATCTCCTTTCCATTAAAAAAAATCTCGTTGGCCACCCTGCCTCCATTGTGTTCCCTTAACATATCAAATATGTTTCAGGAAGGTGGTTCACCCCCCTTAACTTTTTTATACTTAGAGCTATCCAAATGAAATTTGGAGATCATGCATAAGACAAAATTTTCAATATTTTGACATATCAAACAACTTTTTTCCACTTCCTGTTTCACCGGAAATGACCTTAACTTTCGATTTTTAAATGGGACACCCTATATATTTTTACATATTTTGTCTTAGAAATCAATTCTGAATACAACCATATGTCACTTGTCAATTTTTGATAGGTCATGTCATTTTTTATTTAAATTTTCATTTTAAACCTAGAGTGCCTTAAATTGGCTTACTTGATTAATTTTTGGTCTAGTTTCTTAAGAAAAATACTATTTTGATTTTTTCCGAAAACTCTATTTTTGGTGCGCTCTTAAAACTTTAAAAGTTACACTTTTGCCCATAAGTCATTTTTTTTTAAATGGGAAGAGGGTGGCTCATTACTTTTAAATGATAGAGAATTTTTTTGCGAACATTTTGATACTACACATTCATGGTTTATTTTAAAGAACTTGGCCTTAAAATACTAATTTTTACTATTCACTTTTTGTAATTGCATTTGCATTCAGATTAAATCTGAAGGGGTCAGGGGAAAAACGATCAGAGTCACAAAAACTACTTTTCACAGAATAGCGAAATTAAGGTTTACAGACTCATATTGTATGATTACAGTTGCAAAGTAACGTCAATTATTGTTTCATCTCGTCACATACTTATTTCACAGCAAAATAATATTACCTACCAAGTTTTTTAACATTACCTTTGAGGTTCAAAGCGAAAGATGCAACAGAACTACACATATGACTTTATAAAATCGATCACAGTCCAGGACTCTGATCGTTTTTTTATGTTATAAAGCAGCCCAACAGGCTTAGTGCAGTAAGTGTGCAAAATTATAAACAAAGTCGTAGTTTTCCACATTTTTATTTAAAAAACAAAACTTAGTTCTTAGTCTAAGCCCGGTAACGTAACCTTTTACTTTAAGTTTCTTCGAAACATCCGTAATACGTCCACTTATAGGTCTTTTCTTCGGTTTAAAAATATTGGTACTAGGGCCTTCATCCTCATTTTCCTCACTAAATTCCATATTTTTTTACAAACTGCCACTCCACAAATTAAACTACCTGCTTAACGCCATTTACAATCAAAAATACGTTTCCTTAGTTACCGATGCGAAACTATGGACTTTAATTGTTTTTTATGGTATCGCTCGGACTCTGATCGTTCTTACGCTGTATATCGTTTCTATTTAAATTCGTTACAGCGACTGTAATTGTTTTTGCTTAAAACCGACATAGTCACCTGAAAGCTTGGGTCGCGAACTACAAGATGGTGTATACAACGAATTTTCGACAAAAATGGACTATCATATAAGAAATACACTATAAGAGAAAGTCAAATGATAGAGATAGAAAACTATTGTACCGCCATTAGCTGTTGTTTTTTAAAATTCACTAAATTCACGGTCAACGACAGCCGATAATACAGATAACCTACGGAAGTCGGTAATAAAGATTACTATTGCTTTCCCAAATCAATTTTGTAAAAATTGGGAAAAGCTCTGTATTTTTATTTAAAACTTTAAGTTTATTCACCAAAAGATAAAACAAATTTTTAAAGTCTAACAAGTGGGTTATCTAACCCGCACATTAATTAAAAATAACAATATATGAATCGAAATTTTAATTAAATGTAAAATTTGTTAAACTTTAAAAATATGAAATTTTATCTTTTGCTAAATAAACCTATATAATTAAAAAAAAACACTTGGCTTTGATTTTTATATATTTTATTTTAAACGTAAATAGGAAATTAAAACAATTATGTCGTACTTTTAACAGTTAACTTTTTATTATAAATAATTATATATGAGGAGTAAACATTTGACTTCATATATAATTGAGTGTCATACAGAATATACTGCCTAAAGGCAGAGCACATTTGCAAAGTTTTTATAATTAGTATTCCTACATTTAACAGATAAACAATATGAATCAGTTAAACCGATAAGCTTCTCTGGCCAGGGGCTATCCCAGCCCTAAACAGCTGTTTAAGGCTAGCTCAGTCAAACTGATAAGCTCTTTTCGATAGGGGCCATCCCTGCCCTAAACATATCAGTAAAAATGGTAAGAAGCTTTTTAGGGCATTTGTCCCAGCCCTAAACAGCTCAGTCAAATCGATAAGTTTTTTTTGTGTAGGGGCTGTCCCTGCCCTAAATAGCTCAGTCAAAATAATAAGAAGCTTTTCAAGACAGGGTCAGTCCCTGCCTTTAGTCATTTTATTTAACTTGGCACTATTAATGTTTTTGACCCACACATTAAATAAGTTTGCATCACTAGGAAAACGGTGACGTTTACTTAACTGATCCTTGCAAAACGGTACAATACACATTTTGTATTACATCACAATAAAAGTTCGGTATAAAAGCACAATAAATTGCAAATCACGAGTAAAATTTCACGAGTAAAATTTCAATTGTTTTGACAGATATACTACCCCTCACCCCACTTCCACTAAACAATCAAGTTCATATACAGCTGGCGCCATCGCTCAGTCGTACCTAGAAGCCAAAACACAGGTTCGGGTCCTGGATACTTTTCACGGTCACGTATCTGACTTTCTCTTATAGTGTATTTCTTATATGTGGACTATGATCGTTTTTCCCCTGACCCCTTCATTTAATATGACAAAACAAAAACTGAAATGGCTTTGAAAAACATTTTGAAAGTTTTATCTTAACGCTATCAGAGTATGAACTATAAATCTGTCAAAACTAAAACTTGAAGGATGACATTTCTAAAAGTTGTTTTTCTCAGTTTTTGTCTTGTTAAATCTGAATGCAAATGCAATTACAAAAAGTGAATAGTAAAAATTAGTATTTTAAGGCCAAGTTCTTTAAAATAAACCATGCATGTGTAGTATCAAAATGTTCGCAAAAAAATTCTCTATCATTTAAAAGTAATGAGCCACCCTCTTCCCATTTAAAAAAAATGACTTATGGGCAAAAGTGCAACTTTAAAACTTTTAAGAGCACACCAAAAATTGAGTTTTCGGAAAAAATCAAAATAGTATTTTTCTTAAGAAACTAGACCATGAATTAAGCAAATAAGCCAATTCAAGGCACTCCAGGTTTAAAATGAAAATTTAAATAAAAAATGACATGACCTGTCAAAAATTGACAAGTGATATATGGTTGTATTCAGAATTGATTTCTAAGACAAATTATGTACAAATATATAGGGTGTCCCATTTAAAAAGCGAAAGTTAAGGTCATTTACGGTGAAACCGGAAGTGAAAAAAAGTTGTTTGATTTGTCAAAAAATCGCAAATTTTGTCTTATGCATGATCTCCAAATTTCATTTGGATAGCTCGAAGTATAAAAAAGTTAAGGGGGGTGAACCACCTTCCTGAAACACCCGGTATATTAAACAATGTACTGCAATGATTTAAATTATGTTTTTTACGTGTTCCAAATTTCAAGTTGATATCTTAAGTCGCTCAAAAATTAAAGGGGGTTACTTTTGACATGCACTGTACATTGTATAAGAAATTGTGTATATTATTAAAAAAAATAACTATTCTAAATGTTAATTGATTTTAACGTTTGACTCAAACGGTTTGAGTAGGTATTGAGTATTTTTGTGTAGTGAAAAACAAAATAAACAGGTGCACTATTAACATTTTAAAATTTAAATTACCCTTAAGTTTCTATACCAAATTAAAATACACTGCCCACTAAAAGAGTTTTCCCATCCCCCCTCCGCGCGTAAAATGGACTTTTTATTATTAAATTTTCACGAAAACTACCCCCGCCTCTTAATCGGTGCAGTTAGAACTTTTTTATTATCAGCTTCTTTTTCAGCAAGCCTAAAAACCCCAATACGCCAACTTTCACAAAAACTACCCCCCACCCCTCAGGGGTTGGAGTTAGAATTTTTTTATAATTAGATTCACTTTCAGCAACCTCAAAAACCCAAATATAGCATTTTTCACAAAAACTTCCCCACACCCCTCAGGGGGTGGATTTAGAACTTTTTTATTATCAGCTTCTTTTTCAGCAACCTCGAAAACCCCAATATACCAGTTTTCACAAAAACCACCCCCCCCCCCCCTTAGGGGTGAAATTAGAGCGACAATTTTTGTTTGGCTTGAAATTGATTTATATCGACATAAAACGTCATAAAACGCAAAAATACGCAAAAAAAATTGAAAATTTTTGCACGAATACAATGCTTTCCGAAATTTTGAAAATTTTCAAAATGGGAAAGCAAAATAAGTACTTACCATTTACATCTTTTTCCGATTCAGAAACTGATACATCTCTTAAATTTTTAATAGGATTTTTCTGCGGATATGGATTTATAAAAGTCACATCATGTCCCTTTTCGGCCAACAATTTCATCAAGGAAAATCCCAAAGTAAAATGACTGTGTGCGGACATTGGAAAAACACCAAGAATTTTTGCACAATGGGAAAAATTAAATAATGAAAATACTGCAACTAAATATGATAATTTCATCTTGTTAAATTGAGTACTAGTTTAACTATATTAATTGGTAGATATATAAGTATTTAACAAAACAACAATACAGCCAATATTCTTTTAATTTATGATAATGTTATAACATATATTCAACTACAAAATGCAGTAAGTGTAAACAAACGCAAGTGACAACAACGGATTTAGTGACAGGGTAGGACTCAAAAAAAAAAATATATTTCTATATAACGGTATATTGCAATGCATTGTACGCTTCATCGCAAGTGCTCACGTACTGACCTGTTTAATTTTCTACATCCCTACTCTCGTAACATTCGAGTGTTTTAACCAATGAAACCAGGCTCCAGCTGCCCCGTGCGAGATTCTTTTATTTACTTCTACTGCATCTTGAAGTTGAATATACAATAAGAACTGGCAGCAGCGAGGTACTATGATATTACATCCTGCTGGAATTTTGTGTGGTGGTTGGGGGGACCATCAGAAAGTGTCATCAAAAAATAATGAGAAGAACTTTTAATTGCCCTATCAAAACCTACTCTGCCGGGTCTCGCCCCCTTAGGACTACCAATAACTTTGTTTTTTTTTAATGGCATTATGAAATATGGAGTATGGAGTGATTATTGAAGAAAACTAAATTCGAAATTTAAAATATTACTTTATTCTTCCGTCTAGGGGAAGTTCCTTTAAAACAAATAAAATAGGTGATAAAAAAGATAAAATAAAATTAACAGTTATTTATGACACTACTATTTTTCCTTTCAAATTAAATGGAAACGAAGAAAATGTTATCGTCCGTGTGTCATATACTATTTTTTATTCGATTGAATTAAATTCAGAAAGATTATCACAACTTATTTGAAAAACATTTTGACGTAAATGTCAAATTTTACGTCAGGAAATCTTAAACAAAAAGTATCGAATAGTAATAGTATATTATGCACCTAGTATGCGAACTAAGTCTTTAGTGTTCGAGACTGAAGTTTTCTTTGCTGAAACGGAGTCGACGCAAAAAATTAGTCGAGAACACTTAAGATAGTTCGCATACGTGGTGCATATACTATTTTTTATACTACCTAAAGCTAGTAACTCCAAATATCAATTAAAAATAAAGTGTAAAAATTATTTTGACATAGCTGTCAGTAAGTTGAAAAAAGTTAGTAGTTGTCTTAAATTTTTTTCATTATTGACCGTCGTCAATAAACAATGCTTAACAATGGTCAATAATAAATGAGATCATTGATTGTCAAGGTAAACAAGCCTTGACAACTGTAGATAATATGTAATCTAGCACTTAATTAGGTAGTAGAACGAGAACTTTAGTTAGCACATGGAAACCCATTTTCAGAGCAATCACAGTATTTCGGGTTTTAATCAGGGTATTCAGAACTCCTTTTTTTAATATTTTGGTGCTTTATTTCTAATATTTTTTTACCGGTGCAGTTATTTTTGTTTTGTTTATTTTTAATAAATTATGATATTTTTCTTAATTTAATTAAATCGAATTAAAAAATAGTGTATGACACACTAACGAAAACGTTTTCTTTCGGACTCGAGCAGTTGCTGGACTCGCAGCTTTTACCGAAAAATCGTAGTTTTCGTTCTTGCATTATAAATAAATATTTAGGTATCTTATTTAAATTTATTTTTTACTATGCTTTTATCCTTTTTATAACAGTATTATACGTCTTTGAATTTAGAATTTAGTTCCCTTTAATAGTAACTCCAAGAATAGTTGTTTGACTTAAAAACCTAAGGGGGTAAGTTCTAGAGGCATAGGTTTGATAGGGTAACCCTGATAGCACAAGAAGCTTCTAAGAAGATCCTTAAAACAAATAGCCGAAAGGAGAGCATGCTTCTTAGAAGCAGAACTATTTTGCTCAGGATATTCTAAGAACGATTAAAGAAATGCAAAGGATACCGTTTTAATTGTGCTGGGACTTTATGATCAGGGCCGGACAGACCCCCGGGGAACCTTTTTAGTGGGTACCCCATTTTTGCAAAAATAAAAGTTTTTGCCACTGAAAAAAAGCTATACCCCTGGCAGAATTTTTTTCCGTGCCCCTACTATCGACGCCGGGCCCTCCTCGGAGGCCGGAGCCCCGGGAAATCTTCCCCTCCTACCCCTCCCTGAATCTGGGCATGATTATGATACAAGAATAAAAAAAGTTTTGTTGGTGTATTTGTGTATTTGTTGTTAATAAAGCCTGGGCAGTTAAAATACACAACTTCCCTTCTTAAAACATTTTCTGATTGCTATTTGTTATAAAATGTTCTATTTGACGCCTTTTCTACTAGTAGTTCGTATTTATAACAAGTACAGTCCCTATCAAGGGCAATATGATTTACATCTATCTGCATATTAAATTTTTCTTTTGCTCATGTACAAAAACTGTGTAAATTTCCTTTACCTTCTTTCGATTTGTGGTTAAAACCAGCACATTTAAAGCACCTATTTACATTCAGATATTCATAAATATTGCACCTTCTCCAACCTAAATTTATTTTTTTCTATCTTCATAATTTTATTATATGTTTCTGCCTCAGCTACTAAAATTATACTTGCTGGCTTTTTTTTTATTTTTAACATATTTTGTTAGAATTTTAATATTTTTTACATCGTCACCTAGGTTATTTTGTTCACCGATAGTTTTAATCATTTATATATTCTTCCTTAACACCTACAATTATAATTTTAGGTTTTTTGAAGGTTACTCATATGTATGTATATTTGTCACTCATAGATTCAATAACTGTATTCTTATTTTTTTCTTTAGAATTTGCATCACAACTTATAATAATTCCTCCATTTTTACTGCTTTTTATTATATTTTCAACCCCTATGACAAGTTCTCTTGGATCAATATTTGATTTTATATTTTTCTTGTAGTTTTGTTGCCCTGATTTGCATTTTTGGCTTAATTAAAATAAATTCCTTATTCTTACTTGCAACTTCAGCGAAAGACTTATTTTGTATTTTTGAAGCACAAAAATTATGTTCGATTATGTTGTAAAACTCTTATAAGTTCACTATTTGTTTGAAATAGTATCATTTTGCTCACCTATTTTTACGATACATGTAGATAATTTTTTTTAATTCACTTATTTCATGTAATAAATCCATTTTATTGCAAGCAGTACATGATATAACATAACCTCACTTTTTGTCAGAGGCAAATTCAACTGCACTAAAACTAACTGGTAGAGTTTGTTCTACATTTTTAATTTATACTTTAATTTAGTTTTTAAATAAACTTTGATTAAATAAATGTATATTTTTCTTGAAGAAAAAATCTTAAGAAACTACCACAATTCTTCTTCTTCTTTTTCTAAAAAGATCTTTTTTTATTTTTTTTAAGATTTTTTTTTAATTTTTATTTTTTGAACAACGAATTAAAAAAAGGTAATTTTTTAAAATTTTTTTTCGATTTTTTTTTATTTTCTTTTTGGAAAAAAATACATATTTTTTGTGGAGTTTTTTGTCTTTCGATTTTTTTTAACTGGATTCTTGACTGGATTTTTTTAAAGGCCCACTGTAGGCCGCCTACAGGGGAAGTATTCTATTGTTGGCAGTATATTCAAAATATTATTTTGCGTATTAAATAGTTTGAACTTGCGTTATTTGGGAAAATGCAAAATACCATCCACTGTGAAGTGCACTTACACTTAAGTGTAATAAAATTCGTAGCATTAATGCTAATGTAATTACATATCTTCACGGCTTGTTTATTGTTTACTATAGGACTGCAGTCCTATATAATATAATATAATATTATTAATTATACTATTTATTATAGGACTGTAGGTTACCTACAGTCCTCGGATTGTAGCTACAGTAGGTACTACTATTCTTAAAATATTCCCAGTAAAATATTTTAAGAATATGTCGTTAGGAATATTCTAAGAAATAGCTTTTTAAACATACTGTAATCATGCTTAGCATGTGCACTGAACCATTATTCTAAAAATATTCCCATTAGAATCTTTTAAGAATATGTATTTGGGAATATTCTTAGCATAATACTCTAATCATGCTAAGAATGTTTACAGTAGAAGTACTTTTGCTACTACAGCAGTGCACCTTTTAAGAACATGCTTAGCATGATTACAGCATTATGCTAAGAACCTTTTTAAGGGAACGATTAAAAAACCTTCTTAGGATGAAGTGTGTTATCAGGGAACTAAAATTTCTTTTGGTCTCATTAAGGATTCGTTTTTAATCAAAGTTTTATATTTTATAATAAGAGAGATATAATAAAGTCAGTAAAGTTATGTACCTGCAGATGTGTCAAAAAAAAATTAAATTTAGAAACTGTCTTTTTTTTTCAAGTTATATGGGGATATAGGCTATGTAAAAAATTGTGGGGCACCTTTGTATACTGCACACAATATGGATTTCGGATATGTTAGAGCTAGTACATATATGCATAAAATATAAAAAAATGGAGATGGTGTTATTTCAAAAATGACCTAAGGTTATTAGGGTCGAAACTAGGCATGACTTTTTTTATAAGTTGGTCTTGGGAAACGTTCAAGTATCACGTAACGCAAATTGTGCTAAAATTCATACACTTCATACCCCGGTTCTCGCGTTATTATAGATTTCATATTTTGGCTACCCCCCTAACACACCCCCTGTTAGGGGGGGTAACCAAAATATGACATATCTACAGCCTTGAATAACGCGAGAACCGAGATATGAAGTGTATGAATTTTGGTACATTTTGCGTTACGTAATACTTGAACATTCCCTTGGTACCCTTATATGCTGTACCAAATTTAAAATTTATACCGCAAATATAGACCGAGAAATTATTTTTTTTACGATAAAATTTCACCCTTATAGGGGTAGTTGGGGGCTAAAATTTTGGTATGATGGGTATTGGTATGATAAAGTACACCCATTAAGCATAGTTTCAATTCATTTCATGTGGGGCACTTTTTACATGCTTATCCCGCTATGCTATTTTTAAAAACTAGATTTTTTAAGAAGGGTTTGGGAAACGTTCTTAAAACAATCAAAAATTCCAAAACCTTTCTTATAAAAATCTAGTTTTTGAAAATTTATGTAAATATCTTGTTTTCTACTTTTTAGTTATAGACAATACATTTAATTAATAGGGTTTTAACTTTAAAAACTTATTTTTTTATTATTTTATTACTAACCCGTACTAAAAATTTGGCAAAATATAAAAAAAAAATATTCTATTCATATATGTATTTAACAAAATTACCCTAAAATAGTTACAGATTTACGAAGAAAAACTGTTTAGGCCCATACATTAGAAAAATTACTCATATTCTGCCAAATTCTTAATATATTTTTTTTTTCAAAATTAAATTAAAAAAAAACAAGCTGGTAATAAATCATGATTTTTTTACTGTAATTACTAGTACATATGAGAAAAATAACCCGTAAAAAAATAGGCTAAAGTTTTTATAATTTTTTGTTTTCTGTCATATTTTTGTTAATTTTGACAAAATTTTAAAAAATAAATCAGCCATATTTATTCCGCCATGTTGAATTTTAAGTTTTTGGGTATTGGTCCACATTAAGATATTCAAAAGAAGCCTTTATACCAAATTTCAGCAAAATCGGACATTTTTGGCTAATTTTAAACCACCCTAATTACACAAACAAAAAATGTTTTTCAGATTTTTTCTATTTTTTTTTTCGTAATTAGCAATGCAAAGAATGGTCCATGCAAAAAAACAGAATTTTGTAATTTTTTTTTCTGAGACCAATTAGTTGTTTTTTTATTACGATTTTTCATCCTTAAATATTAAAAATAAATTACTAAACAGTTCTTATTAGTAAATCTGTTATTATTTTAGGCAAATTTTGTTTAATAATAAGAGAATAGAAAAATTTCTCATATTTTTCCAAATTTTTAATTGTTTTTTCAAAATTAAATTTAAAAAAACGGGCTGGTAAAAAATCATGATTTTTTCACAGTAATTACATATAAGGAAAATAACGCATAAAAATGGGCTGAAGTTTTTTGTTTTATGCGATATTTTTTTAATTTTGGAAAAATTTAAAAAATAAATCGGTCATATTTATTCCGCCAATTTTAATTTTAGGTATTTTGGTCTTGGTCCGCATTAAGAGTAACAAAAGAAGCATTTACACCAAATTTCATCGGACTTTTTTGTAAAATTTTGAACCACCCTAATGACGGATTTTTTTTCAGATTTTTCACTATTTTTTCCGTAATCAACGGTACAAAAATGGCACTATGCAAAAAATCAGAATTTTTGTAATTTTTTTTTCTGGGACTACTGCGCCCCGGACCCTCTCTTGGTAAGGGGCCAATCTTCAGTCTCTAGCCGAGGCCCCCCAAAGTAGCCAGTCCGGGCCTGGTGGTTATCCATATCGATGTTTAAAAACCTTCGCAAAAATCATTATGCATATCATTACAGGTTGAGCAACGCACCATAATTATTATAGACGTATACCATAATTATTATAGACAACAATTTTTATATGCGTATCATTAAAATTGATTGAAAACTTACATTTTTAGTATTGTCTAGTAGCTGACAACAGCTACTATAATCCGATATGGTCTAGTGGCTAGGATACCTGGCTTTCACCCAGGAGGCTCGGGTTCGATTCCCGGTATCGGAAATTCATTTTTTAACCTTTTTTTTATTAAAAAACAAAGAAAGAGTAGTATTTTTTTTAAGCATAAAAAATATTATTGTTAGACATTTTTAGAATGGGAAAGTAGCAGTTTTTTAGCTCAAAGGTTTAGTTTTTGACATTTTCAGCACCTGAGAAAAAAAAATCCAGTTTTTTATAGGACTAAAAAAAATGAGTATGAGATTATACAGGGTGTATTTGAAATAGCGTAGAAAATTTTAACATGTGATTCTACATGATAAAATATGACAAAAAGTTCCTATAAACATATGTCTAAAATGTCATAAGGGAGCTACGCCCCTTTGAAATTGGCTAAAAAAATCGGTTTTTATTTAATAACTCAGGAACCCTTTGAGATATATTAACGAGGTTTTGCACGTGAATTAATCCTAATAAGGTCCATCTTTGTATGTCATTTTCACGTACTTATTTAAACCAGGGGTGTGCGAAACGAGGGGGCCTTATCAGTTTTTTGTCCCAAACTTTTTTCTGTGTAACTTTTTGCAATTTTATTTTTGAAATATGATTCCTCAGGTCAAAATACATAAAAAAGGAACTCTTGTTGTAATACTGTAGGATTAACCGTTTTCGAGAACAGTTCATTTAAAGGTGAAATTTCACCGTTCGAGGACGAAAAATTAAATACTAAAATGTCGAAAACCAAAATTTTAATGATGCAATGTTATTCTACATCAAAAACTAAGAAAAAAAGTTTCCATACATGTAGGTCGAAAAAACGCTTTTAAAGCTACCATACCCCTTTAAAAGAAGTGCATATTTAGGAGACCATAGCTCCATTAGGATTGATTTTTGGAAGTACCTGTATCTGAGGTTTTTTTCTTAGTTTTTAATGTACATTCGCCTTGCATCATTAAAATTTTGATTTCAACAATTTAGTATTTAATTTTTCGTCGAACCGTGGAATTTCACCTTCAAATGAATTTTTCTCGATAACGGTTAATCCGACAGTATTACAACAAGAGTACCTTTTTTATGTATTTTGACCTGAGGTATCATATTGCAAAAAAGTTACACAGAAAAAAGTTTGGGACAAAAAACTGATAAGCCCCCCCGTTTCGCACACCCCTGGTTGAAATAAGTACATGAAAATAACACATAAAAACGGGCCTTGGTAGGATTAGTTGACGTGCAAAACCTAGTTGATATATCTCAAAGGGTTCCTGAGTTATTAAATAAAAACTGATTTTTTTAGCCACTTTCAAAGGGGCGTAGCTCCCATATGACGCATTTTTAGACATGTTTATAGGAACTCTTTGTCATATTTTATGATGTAGAATCGTCTCTTAAAATTTCCTACGCTATTTCAAATACACCGTCTATATGCCAAGTAAACACGTTTTTCTTTTAGTTTTCAAGATCTTTTTTTTTTAATCTAAAAATAGTGTAAATAAAAGTACATATCGTAAAAAAATACCTTATATTAGTCTTTTTGTCCCAAAGTAGCTAACCGCCATTATAAAAACCACTTCTCCCACACTAGTGCTAGAATTTTCAAAAGTAGGGCTTTATTGGTTGTTTGGACTTTTTTGTTTGTTTGAATGATTTTTAAAGTTTTTTTTTTTATTTAAATATATTTTAAAAAATGGCATCCTGTGTATTACCTGGGTGCAGAACGTATCCAGTAAAAAGTAATAAGGAAAACGTAGATATTACGTTTCATAGGTAAGCAATCAACAAGACAGGATCGATTTCAAAGAAAATTAACTTACAATAGAAATGCATAGAAATGTATAGTTTTAAAAAATAAAAAGTACCAAAGTAGCACAAACTTTTTATTTTTAAATTAAAAATAAAAATTATATATTCATTTCTAAAAATTAAAAATATTTATTAAAAAACTACTAAGAGTTCGGATCTCAAAAATCTGGCGCGTTGGTCCTGTTTTCTCGCTTTGAAAGGTATAGCGACTTCATCTTCCTCCATGCCTGTTGTTCTTTTTTTTTTTATTATTTATTTATTTATTGTGATACAAAAGTTTACACTCGTCATTTCATAGTAAATTACAAAAAAATATATAAAAGTACAATAATATAGCAGACAATTAAAATCACACAATTAAAATATCACGCTCTAAATTACTTTTCATATATTCCTCCGTACTGTAAAAGGCCTTTTTTAGAAAATAGGACTTTAAGATCTGTTTGAATTTAATCAGAGGTAGATTTCTTATTTGGACTGGCAGATTATTGAAAAAGACAGGACCATGATAATTTGTGCCGAATTTACTGCTTTCCAATCTAAACTTAGGTAACCTGATATTGTTTGAACGTGTATTAAAATTTGTAACAGCCTGTAGGGAATATTTACTAAATTTTGTTTTACATGTACTAATGTATTAAAAATGTAAAGAGAAGGGAAAGTCATAATACCTAAAGCAACAAATTTATCACGGCAATCATCCTGGTAACCTAAGTTAGTCATAATCCTAATCAATTTTCTCTGCATCCCAAACAATCTGTCCACGCCCGACGCGTGACAACAGACTAGCACACCATAAGTCAGTCTCGACTCAAACAGAGCAAAATAGGCAACCTTAAGTACATCCCAGGAAACCATTTAGACCAAGGACCTAAATATAAAAATAGTTTTAAGAATAGTCTTTTACATAAGTTTTCGAAGGGTGAAGCAATTTAAATAAAATCGTACATGTAGCTCCCTCTATATTTGAGCAGCCCAATTCGGAGTATCTTGCAAATGAAAACCATCAATCTAAAAATATAAATATATCCACTGAACCAAAGATCGTGTTCCCCGAAACATTTTAGACGCAATCCATTGAAAACCGTCCAATTTTGAATGGTTTGGGCTCTCGACCAGTTCCCAAATTATTTATTTGTGTTTATAAACCTATACACGGTGTTTGCAGTCTTATGTCACATATTAGAGATGATTCTACAACAAAAAACATGAAAAACCACTAGAGGAACCAGGCCCGGACTGGCTCCTTTGGGGACCCTCGGCTAGAGACTTTTGAAGGTCGGCTAGAGACTTTTGAAGGGGGCACAGTAGTCCCAGAAAAAAAAGTGAAGAAATTCTGTTTTTTATAGTGTCATTTTTTGCACCGTTGATTACGAAAACAAAAATAATTTAAAATTTCACAAAAATGCAAGTACAGCAAGCTGAAATTTATACAAATTTTCTGATTAAGTTTGAGAAATATAAATAAAAAAAGAAAGAAAGCCCTAGTGCTGCAGGCGAAAATGTTTAAAAAGTTGATAGCCTACTTTAATTTTTAAACACTTTTAAAATTCTAAATTTCAAAAAATGCATAAAACTTTTTCACGAATTTCACGTTTAAATTCTACAATATTAAATAAAAAAAAGTAAGAAAGCCCTAGCGCCGCAGGCGATTTTTCTACAAACTAAATGTTCTATTTTAACTTTAAACCAGTTTTTAAATTTAAATTAAGTTCACAAAAATGCAGGAAAGTTAAGAGCAGCAGGCGAAATTTTTCACGACTTTCACTTAAGTTCTATAATCATAAATAGAGAAACACGTCAGAAAGCCTAGTGCCACAGGCGAAAATTTTTAAAAACTTGATGGTCTATTTTAATTTTTACAGTTTTATTATTCTAAATTTCAGAAAAAAAAAACAAGAAAGCTCCAGCGCCGCAGGAGAATTAATTTTACGAATTTCAAGCATAAGTTTTACAATCTTAAATAAAAAAAAAACAATGTAAGAAAGCCCTAGCCCCACAGACAATATTTTTTAAAAACTTATTTTAACAGTTTTATAATTCCAAATTACACCAAAATGTAAGAAAGATCTAGCGCCTCAGGCCAAAATTTTTATGAATTTAAAGGTCTATGGTCTACTTGAGCACGCAATATACAAATTACCTCACAAACTACAAAATACAAAATTTAATAAATAAAATAAAAAGTAATTAAAACTTTTTAGCCAAAATTCCCTCTTTACCTACTTTACTTTACTTGTTTATAAATTGTTGTTGACAACATCGTTGCCGGTTTGTGGCCCCTAATATACTCAAAGATACATACACTTTACGTCGTACAGGTTATTTAAAACACAAATGCACCAATTAAAGTATAGTTAAAAAAATAACTGAGTACCTAATAGAAAATATAAACCACTTTTTTTGGCCTTGAGCCGGGGGGCCCTGGGCGATCGCCGAATAGCCGACCTAGCCAGTCCGGGCCTGATAGGATCATAGGTCCAGAAACGAACCCTAAGAGAGTTCCCTTTAAAATTTAATAAAAATTAGGTTTTTAATAACTCGTGAGATAATGCGAAGAGGTTTTCATTTGAACTAATATTAATAAGGGCCATCTTCGTATGTTATTACTATGTACTTATTTTAACCAAGTTTTTTTCTGTGTAACTTTTTTGTAATTTTATTATTGGAGCATGATTTTTTAGGTCAAAATATATAAAAGAGTTACTTCTAATACTGTATGATAAACTGTTTTCGAGAAAATTTATTTGAAGTTGAAAATGCACGTTTCGAGGTCCTCGAATCGAGGACTAAAAATTTAATACTAAAATGTTGAAAACCAAAATTTCAATTTTGCGGTTCGAATGTACGTTTTTTGTTTCCCTGTGCATATAATTAAAGTAAATATGGTTTTTGTTTAAAATAAACTCGTTGGGGTTTGTCATACCGCCACATGGTTATCGAAGGGTTAAATTTAACTGTGGTTCTTTCTGGAAAAAAAGGGGGTGGGGTAAGAGGTTGAATAGCGATAAAAACGTAAGTTTTCAAAATAAACGTTTATGAATTTTTTGTTTGTTTTTCCATTAACCTTCCAATACCCGCACGCATCTGACAGATGCAGGAGTTACAATTTTTAAGGTTGAGGGTAACGTTAACAAATAATCTTTGGCCGTTTCTGGAATGTCTTGTTGCAGGTGTTTACTATTTGATGCCACGAAATTAAGTCAGTTAAGCTGGTATATTAGTCCTTTGTATCTATAAAACTCCTATATATTCTTAAATTATGCTACAACAGTGTCAAAATTTTTCAAAGTGAAAAATTAAATAATATTTTTTCTTCTAGTTTAGATTTTTTTTGTTTTAGTTTAGAATTTTAATTTCGTTTTATATGTCATTATAACAATAAATGATTTTTAATTAATATAAAGTTTTTTCCTGGCAATAAACAATATAAAAATGTTAAAAAATAATAGTTTTATTTACTTCAATCCTTATTTTATACAGAATATTAAAAAAAATACATTTTATTGCATCTGAGAGGCTCAGTGCGAGTACTAACGTCGGAAAAAGGGTGCGGATACTGGAGGGTTAAAGTAATTTTGTTTTTCAAAACAAAAACATATATTTTTTTAAAGTTTTTTTTAATGAATTGATAAATTAAGGGGGTCAGTGGAAAAGTGGTACAAGTGTCACTGTCAACTGTCACTGTCGATAAAACAGGTTTTGTTTGGACATAAATCTTCTGTACACAAGATGTCGCTATCAAGCATAACTACCCTTGTATTAATGTACATTAAACAAAACCATAAACGAACTACTTTATGAACGAAATTATAATTTAACTAGGCAGATTTATAGACAATTTTTTTTTAAAAGAATCACTTGTATAGAAGAGAAAAAGATACAAGTCGCTTGTAAAACAAGTTACACTACGATATTTCAAAAACGCTTTGACCTAGTGACTTAAAATTTGGAACAAACATTTTCTAAGTAGTATACAAAATTTTTCTCCAAATTTCAAGTCTCTATGTCAAATATTTCTTGAAATATCATAGTGTAAAGTTGTTTTGCAAGCGACTTTCATCTTTTTCTTTACTATACCACTTTTCCACTGACACCCTCAATTATTCTTTTGTTGGTATTTTTTGGTTTTTAACTTTTTTTACTTAAAAAAAATGCAAAAATAGGTATTGTTTTAAATATATTTTCTTTAAATTATTAAAAATAAAAATACGATCTCTACAAAATAATATTTAAAATTGATTTTTAAATAAATTTTTTAGAAATGTGTCTTTCTATTTGTATGGAACGGCATAAAAAAATCATGCTTGTCAAACAAATTAACGTTTACGTAAACCAAGGTTAAAAAAAAGTAGGTTTTTCTTATAATTAGGTATCAAAAGTTTTAATAATAAGGTAAAACAAAAAGAATATCGAAATTTAATTATTTATTTTAAATATCTATATATAACACATTATAATGAACAGTAATGATATAATATTTTTTATATATGTATGTACAATATTTTTGTTTTTATTAATAGATAGCTAATAAAGTTTAACATTATAAATTAGATATAGATTTTATATACACGTAACACCTAAATTAAATAAATTACATTCATATTTAAGTCCATAAAACTTAAGAATTTACGGATCCAGAGGTGGGATGTAAAGAGGTGAGCAGGTTAACTTAGTCTTAGATTACCAGAACTATACAGCACGGTGCTTTTTTTGCAAATTTTAACTTTTTGTTTCCGACCCCTGATTTTTTTCATAAATTGTTTAAACACATAAGAAGTAATTTAGGCAAATACAAAAAAAAATCGTTCGGGCCTATCGTTTTTTTGCGTTTTTATTATTTTATTTTATTATAATATGTACAAATTACGTACTTCAACTTTAGTACATATTTTAGATATAATTATAAAATCATTAGTTATAATCACTACATTAGAAAAATTCTACTACAAAAATGCTTATCTCCAACGCCAAACATCGCATCTTTTTTTTTTCTGGCGCATTATTAATGATATATTGTGTTATGGGCGAAGTCGACTTAAAATGTCATGAAACGTCTAGAAATTGTGTAAAAAGTGGGTGTTAAAAAAATATCGGTCTATCTGTCATCTGTCTTTAAACATTACAACTTCTAAACGAATGGTCTCATTTAAAACATTCTTTCACTATACGATTCAGGACCTTTGTAGTTTGCCTGAGGTCAAACATGGTTAACATTGGGATCAGGCAAGGGGTACAAACGGGGTTAAATCTTATATTTTTTACGATAACTCGCTTATTATTGATCGTAGGAGAATATTTCTTGTACAGATAAAAAGTATTTTTTTAGTTTTCTACTGAAATTTAAATTATTGTTGTTGTTGGATAAGAATTGTTATCTTCCATCAAGAATAAGCCAGTTATCGCTAAAAATATTGATTTTTGACCCCTTTTCTCCGCTTCCCGTTCTTCAATGTTATATTTGAGGTCTGACAAACTTCCAAGGTTCTAAAATCTATAGGGCAGAGAGACCGATATTTTTTAACACTCACTTTTTTCACATTTCCTCGACGTTTCATGGAATTTTAAGTACGAATATACAATAACTTTTTTTTTATTTTTTGGTCAACTTCGCCACTAAAACAATGCGGAGCTAGAAAAAAAAGGCAAGACCCTTGGGGTTGGAAATAAGTATTTTTGTAATGTAGTGATTATAAATAATAATTTCATTATTATATCTAAAATATATATTTAAGTTCAAGTACGTAATATGTACATATTATAATAAATTAGAAACACGCAAAAAAAAACGATCGGCCTCAACGATTTTTTTTTACATTTGCCTAAATTACTGCTTATGTTATATTTAAACAATTTATAAAAAAAATCAGTCGGAAAAAAAAGTTAAAATTTACAAAATACCACCATGTAGTGTTACCAAAAATCACATTTACCGATACAGTTTAACTTTAGTCACAGTATTATAGAGAATTATTACGCCACGCTCCGCGGTATTATAATACTCCTTCGCTAAAATTGAAAATAAGTTTAGTCAACTGTCAAAGTTGGTCAGAAAAAAACTAAGTTTACATTGTAAAAAAAATACCAGTCGATCTTACTGAAATTTTACTAAAAATATTAAATTCCCAGAATCGATGCAGGTCAAATTTCAGTACTAATTACATTAAAATTAGAATTCCGGTAGGTATGGATTAATTTTTATTAATATTTTAAAAAGACAAAATTGCCAATTATTTGGCAATTTTTTATTCACTTTTTTAGAGAGAACGCCAAGTACTGACACTGAGAAATTAAACTGTCTAATTTTAAAAGCAAGGGCTTTTTTAGGCTGGTGCCAAGCCTCACATGAGCGGCGTTGCCGATAAGCATTAACATCCTAATATGTAAGAATAAAACACATTAAACAAACAGTTTGCAAATTTTGAGGTCAAATTATATTTATTTAAAAGTATGCGGTAAGTTTTTTGCATCAGTTTAAGAATACGTGATTTCAATTGGTTGGATCTTTCACAGAATGTAGCAATACTTAAAATGAAATAATTGACGCAGTGGATAAAAAAATAGTATACGACTACGCGAACCTAGTTTTCAGTGCACGTAAAAAAAGCACTTGAAGTGCACTTAAAATGGCTTGCGTCGAGGTGCATATACTATTTTTCCTACAACCTAACACCTAAAAACCTAAAATACTCAAAAATTGTCCAAAAATTAATTTGTCATTTGAGGTTATGTGTTTGACGTTTACTCATTCTATGAAAGCAGGTATGTAAAATCAGCTGTGCCTCGTAAAAAGCACTCTCATGTACAAAAAACTAGGTTCGCGTACTCGGTGCGTAATATACTATTAATGACGCGACTTCCTCGAGACATTAGACTTTTTTGAAGTATGATCGTAGAGCATATTCTCTACGTACAAGCTTTTATACCTAGCCAATTGTATACACACCGGACATCAGTGCCGGCCTTTGCATGAATTAAGTGAAACCCCCGCTTCAGGGTGCCGTTAAGGGGTGCTATTTTTTGTTATTGTCACTGGTAAAGCTTTTTTAGGTGATTACTTTTTTTTAGTCATCAAAATTTCCTTTCAGGGGTAAAGCTTTTTTCAGAGGTGAGAACTTTATTTTTATTTAGTCATCAAAATTTTGTACGATAAAATCTTTTTTTCAAACAGGGGCGCCAAACCCGAAGCTTACTCAGGGGGCCAAAATGCAAAAAATGTCACTACTTGGTGTGAATGTGTTTGGGTCAGAAATTACCAAAGCTTTAATTTTGCACCATACTATATATATTATCCACTTTTTTAACTGAAATTTAATTTAATGTAAATGTTTGGCAAATTTTCTCGGATCTCAATACTATGGCCGCCATTTTTGCTACATCAAAAGGGTGACGGATTTTTTAAACCCGACGCCGCGGCCGTGTTATTTGCAATTTTGGCGGAGGAGTTAGTTAATAACAATTGTGGGGTTTACCATTAATTTTTTTTTAATCTATCTGTCTTCTGGGACCTATGTAGATACAGTAATTTAAATTAAATTATCGCTATTCGTCAATTTTAAATAACTAATAATTTAAAATTTATAATACCTACTTTATAGATTTGAAAAAAAAAAAGTATCTAAATAAAATCTATTAATTTCTTAAAATTTTATTATCCCCTTAAGAAAAAAATCTGGATCCATCTCATTTATTAAAAATCGAATTTTTAAGTTTTAGGCTTACTTTTTTTGGCTTTTAACAAACAGGTATGATCACAATATGAGTTCAAATATGATGATTTGCGCATGCAAAATCATACAGATTGGCCTTATCTTTAGATTAAATTTATTATTATAAATATTTAAAGCTTAACACTCCTAATTTTAACATTAGTACAAACATTTATTACATTTATAATACAGATTACTTATAGCATTATAATTATAATACAGTACGGAATTTTCATAATGAATAAATTCGGTAACTCCGAATATAATATATTTAAAAAAAAATACTCTAATAGGTCAATTTTTATTTTGATCTGGACATATTCTGCCGTAAAGGGTCGCATCTTTAAAAGTTTAAATAGGACAATAATATATCGATATTATGTATATTAGGTCGAGTGATCCTTCATTTGAATGGATTTTTGATTCTGGTTTTAACAGTGCTTTGTTTTTGAAAACAGTGCGACATCAATAAACCGAACCTTCAGTAAACCGGATTCTTCGATAATCCGGACAGTCATTTCAGTTGCATTGTGTACTGTATAATGAAGCAGAAAATGATCTAGCAAACAAAAATTACTAAATACTTTACAAAATAATATAAAATTTAATAAGTATGCTTCTGTTTTACATAACTTCTTACTATGTATTTTCTAGTTTGGACTTTTCCGCTTCAGTAATCCGAATTATTTACTAATCCGGATCACCGCGGTTTTAATTAGTTTGGATTATAGAGGTCGCACTGTATTAGATCAGCGGTACTTAATTTATTCCACCTTTTTTTTGTTCCAAATTTAATTTTGGTTCCATTTTAACCTAAAAAGATCATCTATAAAAGATGGCGCCCCTTGACGGTATATGGTTATAACATCAGTCATGTAAATCAAGAGATATTCCGCTCAAACTGAAGATCGACCTGTTCAAAAACAAAATTCTAAAACATATTATTTTTATAAAGTTATCGAATTAATTTATGTTCCACACTATAGGTATATTATATACAAAGTAGGTAATTATGCTTCAGAAAATTTATTTTTTTCTACTTACATACAATATATATTAAAATATCTAAGTTTTTTTATGTATATAATACATATCTCGTTAACTATTTTGTGATAAAACTAGTTTAAATTCTAAAAAAAGAATATCACAGCCAAATTGCATAAAACCGTTAAGTTTAACATAAAATAGTATCTTTTTTTATAAAATATTATTAACAGTATTGGCCATTCTAGAGGTCAGTATTTCTATTTGTATTTCGTTTATGTTTTGATAAATTTACCCAAAAATCTTAATCGTACTTTTTAGTAAAATAACATTTTGGTGTTTTTTAGTGTTTTCTATTTTTTTGGTTATCATATTTTTTAACTAGTATAATTTTTCTTATTCGGTACTCTAGATCTACATTTAAATATTATGTTTTTTCGCACCATGCGATTCGCTTAATTTTTCTTCCTGTAATATATACTTATATATAGGCTCAATTATATATAGTATATATGTACTTGGAAGTTAATATAAAAACCCTTATAAATCGAACTTAATTATGGCACATTTACATTTTTATAACTAGATAATTAGGTACTGTTTAAATTTTTTTTTGATATAATATATATTTTATTTGATATCATATATATTTTTGAGAAGGAAACGTGGCACAAAGATACAGTAAATAAATTAAGTGATTTCTTCATTTATGGGCAAACACCGTTTTAATAAATAAATAGAAATAAATTAATTAAAAACCGTAAAATAAATAGGTAATTCTTGGTAAATACTTTTGTGCGCCAGAAGAACGGAACTAAAACTACCAAAATCCGTCGATACCAGGGGCGGATCCAGGAAGTGGTCCTGGGGGAGGGTAAAATCCAAAAACTTATCTTTTATATTCTTAAATTAAGAAATAACGTAGAAAAGCCCTAGCACTTTGGGCGAAGATTTTTACAAATTCGATGGTATATTTAAATTTTAAACCAGTCTTTAAATTACAATTAATTATATTTTAGATTTTAAGCTTTCACGGCCATTAAGATATAAACAACTTTCACTTTCGGGTTTAGACCGTGTTAATGGATTTTCACTTTCCGACGTTTCGTCTCTTACTACTAGAGACATCTTCAGGGATTAATCTGAAACTAAGTTTCGAATCAACTTGTGTCACTATTTATGACGAGTTGTGGTTATTCACCCGTGACGACCTTTTTCCTATCAAAGACTTCCATATTGCAGGTAAGTGGTAACCAGTGTCCCGATTGATATTGTTAGGATGCTTGATGATTTCTATCGATTCCCGTATCTTCCTTGGCATTTTTCTGTTTTCTGTTAATATTTGTTTTGTTTCAGACAAATTGATTTTATGACCTGTTTCATGTACATGTTCGGCTACTGCCGATAAGGAAATTTGTTTCTTTCTTATATTGCGCTCATGCTCTTGAAGTCTTGTAGAAATTTTTCTCTTAGTTTCACCTATGTAAACCGTACCACAGGAGCAGGGTATTTTATATACGCCTTCTGAACTCAGGGGTATTTTGTCTTTTGTTGAAGTCAAACATTGACCTAATTTTTGGTTGGACCGAAATATAGGCTTAATATTTGACTTTTTCAAAAGTTTACCTATTTTATCCGTGATACCCATTATCACCCCCTGCGGCCAATGCTTTCATGGAATACTTCGAGGAAAAAGCTATTGAGTCATTTCCATTAAAACCTAAAATTTGGCGCAGATACGTAGACGATGTCTATGCTATTTGGCCCCATGGCATGGAAAGCCTTCAAGGTTTTCTAAATCACCTCAATTCCCAACATAAATCTATACGGTTTACGATGGAAACTGAGAACAACGGATCACTTCCCTTTTTGGACGTTTTGGTTTACAAAACGGAAAATGGCTCAATAGGACACTCGGTATACAGGAAGAAAACCCACACTGACAGATACCTAAACGCATTTTCACATCACCATCCCTCTCAAAAACGCTCGGTAGTTAATTCACTTGTTCATAGGGCTTTCATGATTTCAGACAAGAATTCCCTAGACACAGAACTCCTTAAACTAACCAAAGCCTTGACCATGAACGGTTATACCAAAAAAGACATTAATAAGACCATATACAAATACAGAAATCCCAGACCCAAACAACAGGACAATAGTGACAATGACAGACAGACACAAGTTATACTTCCCTATGTAAGCGGTATCACGGATAAAATAGGTAAACTTTTGAAAAAGTCAAATATTAAGCCTATATTTCGGTCCAACCAAAAATTAGGTCAATGTTTGACTTCAACAAAAGACAAAATACCCCTGAGTTCAGAAGGCGTATATAAAATACCCTGCTCCTGTGGTACGGTTTACATAGGTGAAACTAAGAGAAAAATTTCTACAAGACTTCAAGAGCATGAGCGCAATATAAGAAAGAAACAAATTTCCTTATCGGCAGTAGCCGAACATGTACATGAAACAGGTCATAAAATCAATTTGTCTGAAACAAAACAAATATTAACAGAAAACAGAAAAATGCCAAGGAAGATACGGGAATCGATAGAAATCATCAAGCATCCTAACAATATCAATCGGGACACTGGTTACCACTTACCTGCAATATGGAAGTCTTTGATAGGAAAAAGGTCGTCACGGGTGAATAACCACAACTCGTCATAAATAGTGACACAAGTTGATTCGAAACTTAGTTTCAGATTAATCCCTGAAGATGTCTCTAGTAGTAAGAGACGAAACGTCGGAAAGTGAAAATCCATTAACACGGTCTAAACCCGAAAGTGAAAGTTGTTTATACAATTAATTATATTTAAAATTTCACAAAAATACAAGAAACTCCAGCGCCACAGGCGAAATGTTTTACGAATTTCACTCTAAAGTTTTACAATCTATAATAAAAAATAAATAAATTAAAAAAGCCCCAGTGCAACAGGCTAAAATTTTTACGAACTTAATGATATATTTTAATTTTTAAACAGTTTTATTATTTAAAATTTTACAAAAATGCGAGAAAAACCCTAGTGCCGCAGGTATTTACAATTCCAAATTTCACAAAAGTTTAAGAAATCTCTAGCGCCGCAGGCCAAAATTTTTATGAATTTAAAGGTCTATGGTCCACTTGAACACAATATATACCTTAAAAAAAGCTCGTTTTGGCGCCCCTTACTGTTTTTTCTGGGAAGGAGACTTCAACCTTCCTGATTATATCATGAAAATGTGTATTTAGAAAAAAATACTCTACAAATTTTACAATTATTTTATCCTGGGGGAGAGGTAATTACCCCCATAACCCCCTCCCGTGGATTCGCCACTGGTAGATACGCGGTAATTGGACAAAGTAAAATTATGTTATAGTTCGACACACAAAAAAAACACAATTACTCTTAACTAGACTATATTTTTCTAATTATATTTTTTAGCGCTGGAAACAAATTTAACAGTAAAAAAACCTATTTTTAACTTGCCGGGTCATATACATTACATTTATTACATTCATATTAAGCTATTTTCATAGTTATACACAATAATTCTAGGGCCAAGAGATAAGAACAGTCTTTAAAAAGTGCCCCTGAAGTATGTAATACTTAATTTTTTAAAGAAATGAGAATTTATGAAATGACATTTTGATTAAATGAAAATTCATTGAAAATTTGTAGTGTTGACATATGTCAAATAAACATTTTAAAGTCTTTTTTACCCTTTGCCTTACTAAATAATTGTGTAAAATTGTGAAAATAGGCTATCTAGGCTAGACAAATCTAGATATAATAAATGTAAGGTACTTGACTCGGTAAGTTAAAAATATATTTTTCGGGCACCCCATTTCACCACCTTTTCGAAGCTTCTAGCATCCAAAGAAACCCGATCCAGAACCTGGCGATTTTCAAATAGCTTAATTTGAATGTACTTTAAGACATAATATGTGTTATATATTATACAAAATAGAGCTGGGAGCAAGACTATATTGGATTTTGAGAGTTTAGCCCGAAGACACTCTTGATCTGAAAGTTTAGAACTATAATATATACAAAACTTAGCAAAATTTGACTGAAACCACTTACCATGGTGCTCGAGGTTTTCAAATTGCTCTAGCACCTAAACTATTGATTTTGAGATTTGTGCCCCTGGACACTTTTGATCATAATACCAAGTTCTATAACATATCCATTCCATTTAATTTTAGCACAGACAGAAACTACTTTTACCTAAGAAGGAAGCGAGGTCCTTTGACCACCGAAACGAGTTCTATTTCAGCGTCCAAAAATACTAATATAAATATAGTCTTGTTAAGAATATATTTTTTTGTGGGTCTGTGTTATTTATATACGTAACAGCGCGATATCACAAAAATAAAAGGTTGGAAAAATAGTAAGACGCTATTTAGTGTGGGTTTACGTTTTGATTTAACTAATTAACTAAATTAAAAATAAAATGTCTATTTATTCTTTTCATAAAAGTAAATAAATAGTAAATAAATAAATCATAAATTATTGGGTAAGTTTTTAATTAGTTTTTTGCTTATAAATAAACCAGCTTACTTAATTAATGTATTTTCCTTTACTGGGTCACATTTCCTCTTATTGGTTTTAGCCTTATTTAATTAGTAAATATAAAAATAATATTTTTGTTTTTATTATGGGTTTTTCCCAGTTTTTCAGCCTTCCTGACTGGAATATTTACATTATAAAACTGAAATCATCGCTGCTGAAAATTGTAAATATCAATTTTTTTAATGAGGTAGATTATACAAAAACTATCCAAATATTTTTGGTTTTTTAGTTTTAACTTAAAAGTCCTTTATTATTTTATTGATAGGCAAAATATTTTTTCACCAAAGTTTTATTTAAAACTTATTTTTGATCAAATTATCCTTTTTTTATAATAAATTTATTAATGACACAAGGTACGATATTTGTTTGGAACTATCTCAAATAATATATATTTCATGAACATCAGAAATTTGTCAAAAAAAAATACTACATTTTTTCAAATTTATTTTAAAATTCTAATAACAATTTATATTCTAATAATTATTAGAATAATTATAATAATAATTCAATAAAAATATATTAACCTCTTCAATACCAAGTTTGCCATATGTGGCGAAAAGGATTTTTTTCAAAAAAAAATAAAAAAACTATGTACAGTGGAGTGGAAAATTTTTATTATCAGATTTAGTTTCATCGACCCCAAAAACCCATACATACCAATTTTCACAAAAACAATGCAAACAATTAAAATTAACTACCCCCGTCCCCGGGGGCGGAGTTAGATTTTTTTATCAGATTTAGTTTGAGCAACTTCAAAAACCCTTGCCAATTTTTATGAAAATATTGTAAAAAAAAACTATTTCCCCCTTAGGGGTGGAGTTTTTTTTAATATCAGATTCAGATTAAGCGACCTCAAAAACCCCTATACCAATTTTCAAGAAAATAATGAAAACATTTTAAAATTATTCACTACCTTAAAATATACAACATTTCTACGCCACTGTTTTTTTTTTGTATATTTATTTAAGAAAATTATGTGTTTGATAAAGTTCTAAAATATGAAGAAAAAAAAAAAAGTTATAAACACTTTTTTTTGGCCAGGTCTGACTGAAGTGGTTAAAAATTTTTGCATTATTCAATGTTTTTAAAAAAATATGTATCGATTATAATAATTATTTTTTTTTTAAATCTTTTTTCAGAAATATTTATTTTACTTGAAACTGCGAAACAGCTTTCTCTTTTTGTACAAAGAATTAGAAAGAGGGAATAACATTACTCTTAACAAATTATATAAAGCAAAATAAATAAAAAAGTTTAAACAAAAACAGTGGTAGCTGGGATTCGAACTCGAAACTTTTGGCGACCGAAAACGCGTTTTCTTCCTGGCTTTACTAACTGCGTCTTTATTTTCCGCGATAAGAATGAGACAGCGACGACATAACATTAATAAAGACTCTGCGCACAAAATTGTAGGCAAAGTGATCGGCTTTATTCCATCAAGCGACTCTTGCTAAGGAAAACGCGCCTTTGCTAAGGGGCGTGTATGCAAACAATCCGTTTTGTCTTACTGCGCATTCCGTATTTAATGATATGACTGCACTTTCCTTAACGCGCACGGACTCTAGAGTATCTTTAAGTTATTTACAACCATGTAACCTATGGTTTCTTTTTCAAAAAAAAAAATCCAACAAATGGCTTTAACAACATGATTTTCGTCAAATGTTTATATATTAAGCATTATAATTATAATAATAACTAATGGTATTTTTAATCAATCTAAAGATAACAATTATGCAGACTAAAAAATTGGTTTTTAAATATTGTTAAAAAAAATAGTAATATATTAGTCAAATTGAGTCGTTAAGGTTTATTTTTAATTTTGTCTTAATGGTTTTTCTCATTTTTCTTTAATATTAATTACATTCTGCTGTTTGTTTCTCTTTAATACCAAATAACTTTAAGTAAGTAATTGTATATTAAAGAAAACAACCCCATCTTCGTGAATTTATTTTAATGGTTTTACTCATTAATTACACTAAACTTTGCAAATTTGTTAAAGTAATTAATTATTTTTTTTATTATCGCTGATTCCTGACTTATAATAATTATATACATATATTCTTTAATGTTTTATTTTTATTAATTTATTTTTTTTTAAAGAATATTCTCTAAACGGCAAAACAGATTAAATATATATTTTTTTACACTATTTTGTGAAAAATTATGGAGCACTTTTTAATCCAAACGGTATAACGTTTTACTATGCCTAACAGGCATTGTCTAAATAAGGATAAATAACTTGACTTTAGACTAATTTGAGCTCTTTTAAATGACCATATAATATATTAAAACATTGACAATAATAAAAATTTATATATTTTTATTTAAATATTTTAGTACCTTCTCATACCGGGTGAGTTTCAGTCCATAGACACCCCCTAAAATTAGGTTGTTTCCAACCCGATCAAAGAATTTTTTTAAAGCTTATTTTTCTCAATAATAACTACAAAATGGCATACAAAATTATTTTTTTGCACTTCCGGTTTCGTCGAAAATTAAGTTAAATTATTTTTTTTTAATGACACACACTGTATATTTTTGCATTTTTAGATCCAGAAAACAAATCTGCATGCAAAAAAAAAACATTTAAAAGCTTTTTTTAATACTTTCTTATTTTTTTATTAACATACAAGATTTTTATTTTTATAAATAAAATCTAATTTATTTGCTAAATAAGAGAAAAATGCAAATTTTATGTATAAACCAAAATTTGGTAATTTTTTGTCCTTTAAATTTTTTAAAACGGTTTTTCTTTCATAACATAACTTTTTCGTCCATGGACGCTCTTAACTTTTTGGTGCGCTATTCTAAGGGCTAGAAAATGGCTTACTTTTTTTATTCTGTTTTCGCAGGAATTTAAGTCAAATAAGTTTTTTTTAATAAATAAAAAAATAATTGAATGTTTTTTTTTTAGTTCTAATTTTACATCTATGTAAAACTGCTTTCTGTAAATAAAAATCCAAGAATATGCAGGATGTGTCATTATAAAACATTAAATTGCCTTAGTTTTCGGCAAAACCGGAAATGAAAAAAAAAATATGTATGCCATTTGGATTGTAATCAATTTCATTTTAGGAGATGTCCATTGACCGGTATAAATCAAATATAACACAGGGTGACTTTTTTAGTTTTCAAATGTAAATTAAAAAATTATTTTTGTAATAATTAAAATTTACCCACTTTATTTTTTTTATGAATATAACATATTAAAAAACTCTCTATATTACAATGCTTTTTATACGTAATTAGAAAAAGCTATACATTTTATATTAGCCTTAAAATTTTATTTTATATAATGGAAAGACATTGTAGCGCATGTAGGATCAAGTATAACTCGATTTATCCCATAAAAACTATTAATAATTATAATTAAGCTAAAATAACTAGTTACTTTTCATATATTTCTTAATTAAAGACTATAACTTTAATAGTATTTACACATTACTTTATTCTTAGCAATACTAATTAGGGGTGGTGAAATTTTCACTTTTTTTTCAAATCCTTTAGCATCATAAAGGATACCTTCCCGGATACCAATAATAACTGTATAAAGAAAATTAAAAAAAAATGCCAATCACAGTTCATCAAAAATATATTTTTATTAATTTAAACGCATAAAACTAATATTATTTAATCGCTTAACCTTTTCGGGACGGGAAATGACTGTCAGCAGATTTACTTTATCCAATCTGTGCTGTTTTAATGAAGAT
The DNA here is from genome assembly GCA_958510825.1 of Brachypterus glaber. NCBI lineage: Eukaryota > Metazoa > Arthropoda > Insecta > Coleoptera > Kateretidae > Brachypterus > Brachypterus glaber. The sequence goes on from OY294044.1 coordinate 73,720,872, forward strand.
TATGGTGTTAGCACTAATTAGTGCTGAAAGGATTTTTTTTGCAGCGTATCAAGGAAAAGGGACTGTTGAAATCAGATGAACATCAAACGTGTTGGAACACGGGTCGTTTTCTGTCTGACTGGAAAGAAACATTTATGCAACGCCGGTCTTTTTCCGTCCCGAAAAGGTTAAAATGATTTGCATCCCTTATAAAATAATAAAAGAGTGCAATATTTTTAACAGATGAGTGTTATTTATGTCCACCCCCAAAATTAGGATTAATCTTCATTCGATAAAAACGGAACTTTAAAGATTTATATAATTTTACATTGGCTATAAAATAGCGACTTAATTTTTTTGGTTTCACTAACGTTTTCGCCGAAAGTGGCATAAATATATTTTTTTTAACGGAACACCTTGTAATTTTTTACATTTTTAAATTCAGATGAAAATTCTATGTATAAAAACTGATTGTTTTTTTCACTTACGTATAAAAATGAGATACACATAATTTACCTTGTTTTTACTTACTTAATTTTAAAGTTTACCATAAATTTGGCATAAGAAAAATAGCGGAAAAATACCTTACAAATAAGGTTTATATGGACATTAAACTAATTTTTTGGTATATATTTAGTATGCTTAGAGGACACAATGAAGACAAAGGACAAGGGGATTTTTTTTACTAGAAAGGGAACCGTGTGATACATAATTTTAAACCCATTAAACATTGGGTCGTTTGGACTTTTTCCACCAGTAGGAAAATTCACATTGGACCTACATACTGAGGAGATATCAGCCGTCCTAAGGCCGCAGACGACGGGCCAGTGTTGGCAATACTGCATTGTTCCTACAAACCAACCATAATTTTGATCGTAAAATTATACATTGGCCAATCTAAGGCCGCAGTCTTGTGAACCAATGTACTTTGGCCAACCTAAGGCCAATGATAAATTTCCAACTTCAAGATAAAAAAAAAATCATTGTCCTTCAGGCCAATGCAGTTTTGCCAACAGTATGTAGGCCCAATATGGGTTTGCCAATATTGGTCCAATGTAGGAAACATTGGCACGCCAATGTTTAGCCAACGGGCGGCCAATGAACCAATAATTGCTGGGAAGCTTATCGAATTCTCTATTGGCTCACATACTTTTTTATTTTTTTAAAAAGGTTATTTTTGGGAGTTTAATATAAGGTTAAAAATGGTAGGGTAGGATCACCGGTTTTAGCCACTGCACCGGTTTTAGCCAGTCAGAGTAGTTTTTTGGATATAGATAAGAAATAGGAGACTTTAGATCAAAATGATCGTTTAAATCCGATTTGAATGATAAAAGGTGGGACAACAAATATGTTAAATAAGTTTTAACTGTAGCGAAACGAATACAGCGCCTATTTAAAATTTTGATTTTGAAAAAAATGTAATTTCTTATCACTTTCTTTAAGAAACCGCTAGAAACATAATTTTAAATATCTAATTCAGGTAAAATTAAATTCGTAAAACATTTATATCAAGTTAAAGGTAAGTTATTAAACAATTACTTTATTAATATTTTAATACATTTTTTGCAGAATTTATTCTTAAATTTGCATGGCGATAACTGGGACACTAATATGCTTTTCTTTCTAGCTATAGCCTCAGAATTGGCTAAAACTGGAACCTAAGTAGTACCAGTTATAGCCAATGTCAAAAAATATCAATATGTCAAAATTACTGTACAAATAATAAAGATTTTAGCGAAAACCACCTTTAAATATTAGATTAAATAATACATTTAAATTAAAAAAGGAGGAGTATTATACATAATATAGTCGAGAACGGGCCATCAAAATGACTCAAATGATTCAAGACTAAAGCTGAAAACTAAACATGTCACCATGTGAAATTGTCACATACATATAAATTTTTTTGTAAAATTTATAGTGCCTAATATGGTATAAACTACCAGCTGGTTCAGATCCCAAAAAGACTCTAAACAAATAAATAAAAAATAAATAAAATTAATAAATATTTATAATTATCGGATAATTATCCAAGAAAAGATGTAGGTATGTAAGAAAAAATGTAATAAAAAACGAAATCATTTTAAATATTGATTAAGAAGTATATATTTTTAAAAAACTATAAATTTTAAATGTTCTAAAAAAAAAATATAAATAATTTATTTTTAACATCTTTTTAGTTTTTTTTTTAATGGTGGCTATATCTGGTGAATTTTTATGGCTAAAACCGGTGCTTGGGTGGATAAAACTAGAGAATTAGTATTATTTTGTTTGTTTTTTATTTTATAACATATCAGCTGAAGTTATATTGTTTAAACATTTATTTTATAGTAGGGATATATTGTAAGTTTCAGAAAAACCAAAACTTGCAACCTTAACATTATAATGGAATATAATAAAAAGAAATAAAAACAGAATTTTTCTTAAGATGGCTATAACTGGGGTATCTACCCTAATTTTTGTCAAAATTTCTTTAAAAAAATTAAACAATTTTTGAAAAATGGTTTTATTCATGATGCAAATACACAAATTATACTTTTAAACTAATTTTGAATGATATAAATAAAATTTTACGAAAAAAAAATGCATTTTTAAGCAAAAAAAATTGAAAAATGAAAGCCTTAAAAATAAGGTTAAAAAAAATAAAAATTATACAGTCGAATAGAGAATTTTATAAGCTTTAATATTATGTATCACACGACCCCCCTTTCTATTTAAAAAAATGTCCCACTTTGCCACCCTGGTCTCTCAATTGTCCCCTAAGCAATTAAAATATAAACTAAAAAATTTGTTGGGTTATGTTAATTAGGTAAGTGTTTTAAATTTCAAGTTCCAATTCCATTTCCAATTCCAATAATGGTATATTCCATAGGATAGTTTGCCAGCTCAATCTAATATAATTTTCGGCCTACGCAAAACCGTCTCACTCTGTAGTGATGTTTGCGCAGACGCCAACTTTAATATATTATAAAAAAATTTATAAAAAAATTGACTTTACATGTTCACGTTAAAATTTAACATCACAAAATAAAAAAAAAAAAAAACATAAATATTCACGATTCACTTAAAACTTTATTATTAAAGTAATATTTTCACGAAACAACATAAAATAAAATAAATCAAGTCCTGTGCATATCTACGATAGCAGGCTGATGCAGGAGTAAATCCGCCTAAGCGGCCACAGCCGTCTCTTACAAAGAACACGCTGCGACTTAAATTTCAAGTTGATATCTTAAGCCGTTCAAAAGTTAAAGTGGATGGGGGTGGACTTTTGACACGCTCTGTGTGGGTTATGTTGATCACAGATTTTTTTTTTCGATGAGATGTGTTATTTTACCAATACTGCAAATACTAAATTTTTTATTTGATCGCTATATTAATAATAATTAATTGTTAAAAATTTTGCAAATTACTTAATAAAAACGTTTATGATTTGGTCGGAAAATGACTTTTTTGCGGGTTAAAGTGTCTTTTTTTGGATTTTCGAGGAATATTTAGGCCATTTTTTCATTATACACTTTTTATTAAGATCCTAATATGCATCGTTTTTTAAATAATTACTAAACGATTTGGAAAAAAAAGTGAAAATTTGATCACCCCTAATAAGTAGTTATTTTTAAGGTATCCACTCCAATTTTTTATTTAATTAAATTGAAAAAGTGGGCAGAATTTTCACAATATAAACATTTTTTAAATATTGCCGGTACAAAGTATACATTACTTTGTAGGTAATGTTAGGTGTTTGTTATCTAAGATATCTCAATAAAAGTAAATTTATTTCTTTTTTTATATATAAACCTTGTTTCATACAAGCAGCTAATTGCAGCTCTCCGTGCCGGAGTTTGTTTTGTTTTTTTTTTGTTTGGTGTTTTTTTAGGGTGAAGGCTTGGTTTACGTTAGCGTCTGTTTAGTGTTTTTTTTTTGTAAAAATTGTTTTTTATTTCAAACAATATATTGAAAAACGGTAAGCAGTTTAGCACGGCACGGGATAATGAGCTGCATATAACCGCTCCTTGTTTCATAAATATTATTAAACTATGTACAAACCTAAAATAAATACGTTTTGGCTGTTTTCATTATTTGGACCTGCCATAAGATGAAATGAATGCGTACAAAAATATTTACAAAAAAAAAACATATTTGTAAAAAAATGTTTCAAACGTACAACAAATAATTTCATTAAAGAACATGGACCAATGGGAACTAAATAAAATGTTTACTTTTGTACATGCCCTAGTGAAAATCTAAGATTTTATTTTTTTTAACGTTCATTTTATTTAGCACTAGGGCTAAGCTTTATTTAAATTAAATGAAGAGCTAATATAAAAGCTATTTAGAGGGTTTAAAAATGATTGCTAAGCACTAAAATTAAATAACGAAGCTCAGATAATCCATATAATATTATATGTCATATTATGACAGCATAAACTGTTGAACGAGTTGTATTATTAAAAAAAAATGTTGATTTTTTGCACGGATTATCGTAAAATAATACCAAATCATCATTCTATCCCAGTGTGGGATTCCGAAATATTAAGGTCAAACTAACTTAGTAGCACTACCACATACACTTCCTGTGATGGATGGATATGAAGATTAAATTAATTTTATTTGTATTAAAACACTTAGAAATTCACTTGCGCAAACTCATAGTGATTATACCCTGGTACATATTCTGGCACCAAGCTTACAAAAATTTTAACAATGCAAGGCGTAAGTCTTACAGTATTTTTTGGTTTTCTTTATGCAAAAACGCAAAATTACTCATTACGAAAATATAAATAATAAATAATAAAATTCTCCACAACACTTTTTCGTAATTTTGACAGTATTAGGTATAGTAGTATTTGAAACATTTTTCGTCTAATAATAGTACCAAACAATAAAATAATTTTTATCTAATCTTTCCCGAACGAAAGTTCCGTCCCGATCTCCTTCCACTCCCGCACAAAATCCTTTTAAAAGCCTGCCGAAATTCCGGGTTAAAAATTGTATAAATCACCGGATTTAACGTAGAATTGAAATAACCTAACCACAGCGCGAAACTCATGATAAAATCGCTTATTGCGCATGCGTCACCGCACAATGGCATCAACAGGGCAAGGATAAAAAACGGCAACCAACACATCACGAATGCGCCAGTTATTATAGCTAGAGTTTTGGCTGCTTTTCGTTCCCGTTTGGCTTCCAGACTCTCCTTTTTTTCTCTTCTGGACGGTATTAGTTTGTCTACGGAAGCGGGACATTGTGGCAAGTCTTTGTTTAACATTTCTATTCTGCTTATGTCACTGATGTGGCTTTGATGACTTGCTGAGCCGTTATTTGTTGTACCTGAAAAAAATACTTCTGCTTAAAATATTTTTTTATATATTTTTTTATAAACGCAGAATAAAAAATATGGCGGGAGCTACCTCTGCGCGCAGAGAAGATTACTAAAAGTTGTACACCTGCTAAAAAGGTCACTAACGTTACTAAACTAAATGAAAGAATACCACTCTGACGTCTCAAAATAAAATTAAATAGCACTCTGTATAAAACAGTTATTTATAATACAAGGGCGAAAAGGTAAATTTTTTGATTGAGTAGTTTTTTAGAAGTCGATGGCCGGCCGGCCGGCCCGAGGGTAATAAACCTACGAAATCAAAATCCCCCTATCGACAGCGTGCAATAGGTTCTTGAAACCAATAACTGCTTCCTTTTTTGGACTGTCGATAGGTTTATCCAGTCTCTGCTTTTAGCAGTAGATGTCGCTAGCTGTTTTTGCTTTTCCTTATAACGATTTTTAAACTCTATATAGAGATATATGGAAAGGATTTGATTTTCGTAGTTGTCCCTACTACCGATATGTGGCTCTGAAGAGTGCTAAAAAGCACGAAATCGATCAGTCACTTCGGAGGGACGACTGCGTTAATCAAACAAAAGTCGTTTTAAGGAATAGTAAAATGTTTTACAAAATTTAAGGTTTCGCCCGTATATTATACAATATTTTTTATTCTATTGTTACTAATTATAATAAAATATTAGAATATATTTAATTTTAAATTGCCAAAGCTATTTCCTTTTACTGTCTTATAACCTATCTAGTTATCCATGACAAATTGCTATGTGTATGATCATTTGCAGTTTAAAGCTGGTTTTGTGACGTAGAGCTAAGATAAAAATTTAACATACCTGTTGACGACTTTTCAGGTGAGACGTTATAAGAAACCTCTGCAACATGTGTTTTTGTCTTCATTATTGTAAAAGCCGTAGTTTCTTCTTGAAGATCGCTACTTTCATCTTGCTCTTCCACAATTTCCATAGTTGTGGTGCTTTGGCCCTCCATCATGATCAGAGAGTTTACCAGAGATTCAGCTGCTGTGGATTTCTGGCTCTTGTTTTTCTTCATTCGAAGAAATCTTCGGTGCGATAGGAAACTTTTAGGAACTTTACTATTGTTGTTTGTTTTTTCGACTTTATCTAGGATCTGAAAAGAAAAAAAGAAATTAAACATATGTTTTTTATTATACTCGACTTCTCGTTGTAAAATACCTACTAGTGAATAGAATAGAATAGAATAGAGTGGAGTGGAGTGGAGTGGAGTGGAGTGGAGTGGAGTGGAGTGGAGTGGAGTGGAGTGGAGTGGAGTGGAGTGGAGTGGAGTGGAGTGGAGTGGAGTGGAGTGGAGTGGAGTGGAGTGGAGTGGAGTGGAGTGGAGTGGAGTGGAGTGGAGTGGAGTGGAGTGGAGTGGAGTGGAGTGGAGTGGAGTGGAGTGGAGTGGAGTGGAGTGGAGTGGAGTGGAGTGGAGTGGAGTGGAGTGGAGTGGAGTGGAGTGGAGTGGAGTGGAGTGGAGTGGAGTGGAGTGGAGTGGAGTGGAGTGGAGTGGAGTGGAGTGGAGTGGAGTGGAGTGGAGTGGAGTGGAGTGGAGTGGAGTGGAGTGGAGTCGAGTCGAGTCGAGTCGAGTCGAGTCGAGTCGAGTCGAGTCGAGTCGAGTCGAGTCGAGTCGAGTCGAGTCGAGTCGAGTCGAGTCGAGTCGAGTCGAGTCGAGTCGAGTCGAGTCGAGTCGAGTCGAGTCGAGTCGAGTCGAGTCGAGTCGAGTCGAGTCGAGTCGAGTCGAGTCGAGTCGAGTCGAGTCGAGTCGAGTCGAGTCGAGTCGAGTCGAGTCGAGTCGAGTCGAGTCGAGTCGAGTCGAGTCGAGTCGAGTCGAGTCGAGTCGAGTCGAGTCGAGTCGAGTCGAGTCGAGTTGAGGCGAGTGGAGTGGAGTTGAGTGGAGTGGAGTGGAGTGGAGTGGAGTGGAGTGGAGTGGAGTGGAGTGGAGTGGAGTGGAGTGGAGTGGAGTGGAGTGGAGTGGAGTGGAGTGGAGTGGAGTGGAGTGGAGTGGAGTCGAGTCGAGTCGAGTCGAGTCGAGTCGAGTCGAGTCGAGTCGAGTCGAGTCGAGTCGAGTCGAGTCGAGTCGAGTCGAGTCGAGTCGAGTCGAGTCGAGTCGAGTCGAGTCGAGTCGAGTCGAGTCGAGTCGAGTCGAGTCGAGTCGAGTCGAGTCGAGTCGAGTCGAGTCGAGTCGAGTCGAGTCGAGTCGAGTCGAGTCGAGTCGAGTCGAGTCGAGTCGAGTCGAGTCGAGTCGAGTCGAGTCGAGTCGAGTCGAGTCGAGTCGAGTCGAGTCGAGTCGAGTCGAGTCGAGTCGAGTCGAGTCGAGTCGAGTCGAGTCGAGTCGAGTCGAGTCGAGTCGAGTCGAGTCGAGTCGAGTCGAGTCGAGTCGAGTCGAGTCGAGTCGAGTCGACTCGACTCGACTCGACTCGACTCGACTCGACTCGACTCGAGTCGAGTCGAGTCGAGTCGAGTCGAGTCGAGTCGAGTCGAGTCGAGTCGAGTCGAGTGGAGTGGAGTGGAGTGGAGTGGAGTGGAGTGGAGTGGAGTGGAGTGGAGTGGAGTGGAGTGGAGTGGAGTGGAGTGGAGTGAAATGGAATAGAACAGAACAGAACAGAACAGAACAAAACAGAACAGAACAGAATAGAATAGAAAATCCTTTATTCATTAATTAAAACTGTAGACACTAGGATTTACAATTTTGAATATGAATGTTGTGATCGTGAATAAAAAATAACTAATAAATAAATACCTAACTAAATAAATAATAATAATATAAAATAAATAATAATACATAATAAACAAATAAATAACAATAAGAAGTCACGCACAAAATACATATTATCTTTATAGATAATCAGCCATCGAGTATGGTTCTAAGTCTACGAGGAATGAGTAACTAAGTTTCTTGTATGTGTTGAAGTTTCTGGTGGACTTAATGTTGTTGGGCAGTTTGTTGAAGACTGACATGCTAGAGTAGATGCACCCTTTTTCAAATTGTGTGAGCCTTTAATGAGAAAAAATGTAATTTGTATGTCTTCTGCTTGTACTCAACATATCTTGAAACAGATTATTGTTTTTAAAAATGAAAATTATTACTTCGTAAATATATAGCCCAGTAAGGGTAAGAATACTATTACTCTTAAAATGTCCCTTTAAGACTGATGAGATTGCATACCCAATAAGATACGTAGAGCTCTGTATCGTAAATAGCTCTTGGACATCTGCGCTTTTACCCCAAAAGACAACTCCAAACCGCAAAAAAAAAATTAAAATTTGAGAAATAAACAGTTTAAAGTTTTAAGACCAACATATGATTTTAATACTCTTAAAGTGTAAACAACTATGTTTAGTTTTTTGTTTAGTTGTTCCACCCAAAGATGCCCCTTTAGGTTTTCATTCAAGATAAGTCCTAAAAACTTTTACCTAAAGACTAAAAATCCTTAAAAAAAATTGTTGAAAATCATTTTTTTTTCAAAATTTTCTTTTCTATACTTTTTTACTTTTGAGTTTTTCTTTTTTTTTTTCAAATAACGCAGATCTTATAGCTTGTTATAGTTCTCCGCATGATACAAAGTCTCCGACGAAAGGGGGATGAATCATGCTCGCTCTCTTCTTTCCGTCAAAAGCGTCATAACATATTTACCGTAGCCACAGATCCGCGCGTCAAAGTATACTTGGCAATAAAATATTTTTCTTAGAAAAAGCAATATAGTTTGATCCATTCTCCTGCATGATAAGTATAAATGCAAAAATTAAATAATATCTTCTCTGTTCCGTTTTATAAAGTTTGCTATATGACACCCAAATGTGTCGAAATGAGTTATATTATGATACTTATTTTTTTATTGCATTTTTTCACGCTCTATAAAAAAGACGAATAAAAAATTAAAATTTTTGGTTGGTATTGTTCTTGGTCTTTAGAAAAAAAATAGCATAAATCGTCTCATGAGACGTCACTCGTCAATAATTTTTTTAATATACTATACAATTTTAAATTACCAAAAAAGCAATATTTTGAAAAACTAGCAACTGTTTAAGTGAAACAAAAAACTTCGACTATAAAACCTTGGCTTTTTGTCCATTTTTACACAAAATTAAAGTTTTCTCAAAAAGCGCCCTACGGATTTTGCTCTTTTAGGTGTAAAATTAATCGTACGAATGGGGGAATGTTATTCAAGAGAAAAACTTAGTGTGCATTTAAGGTGCATTCAAACCCACCGTGAGGAGTATTGTTACTACTACTACTTACACTATGTCCTTTTTGTTCTCTTCTTCTACGTATTCGTTTTCTTGCTGTCTGAAATATTTTCCAGTAAAGCACAAATATCACCAGAAGAGGTACGTAAAACGTGGAACTAGTCGCGAAGATTTGGTACTTGACATCCTGACTCACTAAACATTGCTTCTTTTCTATGCGACTGAGGTATTCGGGGTCTTTGAATTGTGGGATTTGTGGGGCTAGTGAGACCACTAAGGCTATACTCCATACTACGACTATCATGATTCCTATCCTATTGCTGTTTCTTGTGTGAATGTAGTCTACATTTGTCACGGCCCAATATCTAAATTAAAAAGTTATCACTATAGGTTTTTAGCGTTTTATTTGTTTTTTCGACAAACCAAAATTTTTCTTAGACATGCCCCTAGAAACATTTTGAGTGAAAATTAAAAAAATCTATCTGGCGCTTTTTTTTTGTACGTTTTTACCGTATAAATTCGGATTATCTATGCTGGCGTTGTTAAGGATCCAAGAAAATAGCACATGTTAAATGTCATTTTAAAGGTTTTTTTCAGGCCTAATACAATGGTGATTAGAAATCGAAAATTGGTTTACTGAATATCGAGATAATGGGGGACAAATAGTTTTAATTATTTTAAAATTTGTAATTTTGAAAAAATAGGCATTTAGAAAAAGTAATAACTCATTTGAAAGCTCTTTTTATGCTGATTATGAGGATGTTAAATTTATAAAAATCGGTAAAAACGTTCTCGAAATATTTGACTTTATATAATTGTAATTATGGTCATATATTAATTTTTTGGATAAAAATTACTATTGGTAAAATCTGAAATAGGTCTTGTTACATATCATTTTAACTTCTTCAGGGACATAGGCACATATGTGTACGTTTAAAAATAAATTCGGCAAAATGAAATTCACCGAATTCCTTATTGCTCAGTGTCTATAGGTGTTGCCATTTGCTGTTTACAATCACAAGCGACATCCAATGGCCAAGATTCGCATATCTTCAGTTGTTTACTTTTTTTGACAATAAAAATAATTTTTAACTTTTTATACATATTTTTAATAATATTGATTATGTAAGGTCCGAATTACATATTTTAGGAAAAATTAAGTTCATGCTTTTTTTTCTGGTCCAATATATTCTGAAATACTAAACTGATTTTAAAAAGTAGAACGTTTTTTTAATTGGCATTTAATGACATTTAATAAATGTCGTTTAAAATGATATGTAACAAGACGTATTCCAGATATTACCAATATTTGTTTTTACCAAAAAGTTAAATATATGACCATAATTACAATTATATAAGGTCAACTATTTCAAGAACCTTTCAACCGATTTTTTAAAAATTTAACACCATTATAATCAGAATAAAAAGAGCTTTTAATTGAGTCATATGAGTACCATTTTAACTTTTTTATAAATGCCTATTTTTTAAAAATTACAAATTTTAAAATAATTCAACTATTTGTGACCCATTATCTCGAGACTCAGTATACCAATATTCGATTGCATATCGCCATTGTATTAGGCATGAAAAAATATTTAAAATGACGCGTAACATGTCTTATTTCCTTGGATCCTTAACAGCGCCAGCATAGATAATCCGAATTTGTAAGTTAAAAACGTAAAAAAATCAAATTAAAAAAACACCAGATAGATTTTTTTAATTTTCACCCAAAATGTTTCTAGTGACATGCCTAATCGATTCATAAAGAAAAATTTTGGTTTGTCGAAAAAAAAAATTAAAACGCTAAAAACCTATAGTGTTATACGTGTTAATTAAAAACGGAAATTAACTAGTTTTATTAATTAAAAGTGTAACAAAGTTTAAAAGATAACAAAGTCGTTATGTTTTGAATTTTAAATAAGTTTTAGTTATAATTTTTATTATACTTAAAGCCTTACGTAATAATTAAAGAGATCCTTTATGTTACCGGAATTTTTTTGCATAACATCTTAACCTGACGTTCACGTATAAAATGTTGTAATATAGACGCCAACCATATTTTGTAATATATTATAACATAAAAATGTTATACGATACAACAAAAAAATTTAGAATTGAGAGGTAAACAATAAAAAAATTGTAATAAATACAACAACAAAGTTTAAATTGCTAAAATAAAACTTGAGAAATACAGTCCGTTTAAGGGTATCAGACAATTTTATGATATTTCTTTTGACATGTGCAGCGTTAAACCCGCACAGACTCTCACCACTGGAAATAAAAAAATATGTAAATGATTTATTAAGGATATGTATGTAGTATGTATTACATATATAAATTTTTGGCTGTATCTGTATAATTTCTATAAAAAAAGGAGAAAGTTGTGATATATTTTTTAAAGCTTATAGAAATAGAATAGAAATAGAAATATTTATTCAGTACTTATGCCATTGTAAAATGCGGGTGAAGTTAGAATTTTGTTATAATCAGATTCCCTTTCAACAACCTCAAAAACCCCAATATACCAATTTTCACGAAAATTACACCTCACCCCTCAGGGGGTGGATTTAGAATATTTTTATTATCAGATTCACTTTCAGCAACCTCAAAAAGCCGAATACACCAGTTTTCACGAAAACTACCCCCCACCGCTCAGGGGTGAAATTAGGAAAATATCAGATTTATATTCGTCGACCACAAAAACCTCTATATACCATTCTTCACGAAAATATTGAAAATGTTTAAAAATATTAACCCCCCGACTCCCGTGGGGTGGAGTTGAAAATTTTTGTTATCAGATTCAATTTCAGCAACCTTGAAAACCCCCAATTTTCAAATTTTTGTAAAAAAAATGTATTTTCCCGCACCCTAATTTTCACAATCCCGAGCGAGAACTTTTGGTGAAATACCTGTATGCCAAATTTCAAGTCTCTAGCTTAAAGCGTTCTTAAGTTAAATAATAAATAAAAGATAAAAAAAATAACTAAGAATAATTATAAGGCATTTAAAATTTGGAATGGAAAAAATATATAAAATATATAAAAAAAATATATATATAAAAAAATGGAAATATATTTAAACCTAAATATATAAATTAAATTAAAAATAGTATTAATGTTTATCAAATTAAAAACAATCAATTAATTTATTTATATAAGTTTTTTTTGTTAAAGTGTAATTATTTACTATTATTATATATTATAGTGTAAGTTCTTATTTGGAACACAATACAAGTTCTGCTTAGAGTGTTCCAAAAAAATGTAATTATTAAGTATAAAATATTAATGTATGTCTAAAGAAAAAATAAATACTTACTTACTTACTTAACGTGCCCACAAGATTTCCCGGACAGACCGATCGACCGACCGACAGATCAACCGACCGATGGACCGACCGATCGACCGACCAAGCGAGAATTATTTTTTTTTGTTTGAAATTGATTTATATCGACATAAAACGTCATAAAACGCAAAAATACACAAAAAAAAATTGAAAATTTTTGCACGAATACAAGGCTTTCCGAAATTTTGAAAATTTTCAAAATGGGAAAGCAAAATATCCCCCATGTCCCCCTCTCCATATTTTAAGAGCTGAGAATATGAAATATATGCAAAAACATAATTTGAGTGGTCTTATTTAAGTGTTTCAAAAAAGGACGTCAGGAAACGGCATTTTTGGCCTTGCTGCGGAACTTTTCTAAGCCTTATAAAATCATTGTTGGGTTCTCAGAAGACATAAAATAACCATCATTTTTCCCCGAAGTGAAAAGGGAACATGTTTAAAATGCATAGTGAACTTTGAAAACCAAAAGTCGGTCAAAAATGTGAATTTTTGCATACGACTATTTTTGATACCGCTTATTACTAATATGATAATAAAAATTGTGAATAACCAAATCCCGCGTAATTAGGGTGGTCATTTTTTTTTTCGTCCGATTTTGATAAAATTTTTAATGCAGGTTTCTTGTGATGACTTATGTGTGGATCCATACCCATAAGTTCAAAATTAAAAATGGCTTAGGAAATATGGCAAAACAAAACCGAGGTGCCAAAATACCGGACAAAAAAATAAAACTAAACATTTATACCTATCTCACTCTCTCAATCAAGACGAATCTTTTGCTGCCTCAATCCTTAAAATCGGTCTAGTAGTTTGGATTGTAGGTGGGAACCAACAAACAAAAATGTATACAAAACTCTCGTTTCGCGTTAAGTTAAAATTGACCTTTGTTTGGACTCTTAATAAATCACCCGCAACCTACCATAAACATTGTTTATTACATTTTTTTTGCTACTTTTTTATTTACCGCACATATGCAGCAATTTGGCTATTTAATTCGACCACAGAAACTCGAAAGGAGAGTTTTGTATATATTTTTGGTTTGTTTGTTTGTTTGTGCCCACCTACACGGAAAAAAATTAGTGGGCTCTGCGCTATACATTATAAGATATTTGGTAACAGTAGCAAATTATAGTGATTTAAGCTATAGATTATAAGGGACACAATAACTAATAATGTTAAAAATAAATTGGAAACGATTATATATATTACAGACACGATTATATTTATTAAAGGCACTATTATAAATTTACAGAAATTTTATTATATTATAAAAATTATTAGCACGGACAATAATTAAATCTATTTAAGCTATAAATGCCATACTATTTGTTATATTTTATTATTCACTAACCAATTAAAGTATTTCATATAAATTTTTACACTGACTGCCATAATTGTAAGAGAAAGCCTTGTATTTATATAATAAGCGATTATAATTTGCTTGGTATGTGTGTTATAGCGCTCCTAGCTATAATTTTTTTTTCCGTGTAAGCCCAAAATAATAGACCGATTTTAACGATCGAGGCAGCAAAGTTTCGACTTAATTAAGCCAGTGACATAGGTAATAAAAAAATCAGTTTTGTTTTTTGTCTAATGTTTTGGCACCTCGGTTTATTTAATAAACTTCTTTTGCCATATTTCCTACGTCATTTTGAATTTGGAACTTATGGGTATGGATCTACACATAAGGGCATATCGACAGGCACGCACAACAACATAGTACATAAGAATGCGATGCCGGGATTAGCTTCATGTGCCGCCATGTATCTTGTAAGCTAATCACGGCATCGCATTCTTATGTTTTATGTTCTTATGCAAGCTTCTGGATAGGCCTTAAGTCATCACAAGAAAACTGCATACCAAATTTTATCAATATCGGACAAAATAAAAAAAATGACCACCCTAATGAGGCGATTTAGTTTTCAAAATTTTTATTAACATATTCGTAATCAGCGATACCAAAAATAGTCCTATGCACTGTATTAGTTTTAATGCTTAATTCTCTGGCGCAAATACACGCTTATTGTATACAAAATCTGTCCTGCACGAAACCTAAAAGCTCAGGATGTGTTCTTGTCTTATCCTGTTTTACACGTTCTACGAGGATAATTGAATTTAATGAAATAATTAATATTAATACCAACTGAATATGTTTTAGGTAGAATATGTTAAACTATTTAATTTAAACCTTGTCTGTTTCATACATCGTATATTGTACCAAAGGCGTAGGTAGGTTTATAGGATAATTATATCTCCCAAAAGAAATAATAATGAACTGAAAATAATACAGTTCCACCGCACTTATTTTCTTGTGAAAATGTTAATAATTTTGTTGTTATTTTTATAAACAGTTTGTATTTATTTTTGATGATTAAATTCGCCAAAATTGTAAAAAAGTATTTCTGCCCTTACGTGGTTTTGTCGGGGAAAACCGTAGTGACATATAATGGAATCGAAATAAACTAAGAAATATTAGATAGTAGATGGATTAGGGTTATTTATATTAAAAAACGTTTTTTTACTAAAACTGCCGACGTTTCGTTGGTTTTATTCAAACTTCTTCAAAAGGCACACTACAAGAAATGTAACAATTATATTTTAACTTTTTAACAATTTAAAGAGCCAGAAAGAAAACAATATAAGTTTAAAAATTCGTTAATAAAATAATAAAATATGATTTATTTTTTATATAATATTTTTATGTTTTGATTTTAAATAATTTTTAAAATTATTTTTATTTGTTTTAAATTATTTTTATTTGTTTTAAATTATTTTTTATTTGTTTTAAATTATTTTGTGACATTATCCTATATGTATATCATCGATGAAAATAAATTATTCTTATTCTTATTCTATTCTTTGCTATTATTACAATGTCGTCCTCATAAGCAATTATTTGGCTACCACTTGTTCTTAATGTTCGTTTGTTAATTTTTCTTAAAATGTATTCTATGGTCTGTTTCATCAACAGGGCCGTAGCTATGGGGGGGAGCCTCCCCCCCACCTATCTTGAAATAAAAAAATTTGCATATTTCATGGATTAAAAACATAAAAGTTGCATGGGTTAAAAAAAAACTAATAAATATTTAATTTAGGGAAAAAAATTTTTTAATTTTATGGCTTAAAAATATAAAAGTTGGTATTTTAAAACCTTTGAATAAAAAAAATTCATATTTCATGAATTAAAAATATAAAATTTGCATATTTTGTTATTTAGAAAGGGGTGGGGACTTTTTTATGAATGAACTTTTTTTTTGAGAGGGTGGGATCTTTTTTTTAGTCATGAGCTTTTTTTTTTGTGGAGGAAAAATGTTGTGTTTTTGGGCTAAAAAGTTGTAATTTTTGACCTCCTCCTCCCCACACCAAATCTATTAGCTACGGCCCTGTTCATCAAGCAAGATAGTAAATTAAAAATCGCACAGTGAATATTTTTACAACAGGTTTGAATAGTATATGTTTTATAAAATAAACTACGCAGTATATTCGCACATCCAATATTCGAATCTGTTTTGAAAATATTTACTGTGCGATTTTGAATTTACTATAGTAGATACCATAGTGCAAGGTTAAAAAAATCTGCTGCATCTGCATCGAGTTGCTGTAGTCGGGTAAAATTATTTTTTTTACTCTTTAAAATTTTCAAAATTAAATAAAAAGAAATTTACAATAAACAGTACTAATAAAAACATTCATTTTGAAACAAAACCTAAACAATAAAAGTTTTATTAAAAATATTACTGTATACAACGTATTTTCTAGAAACTGGATTTTTATAAATATTGCCACAATGTTATAGCAAAATTGCACTTCTATATTTGATAGTTTTTTTTTTGTAAACAGAAAATTGAACATTTTATTAAATGGACACGAAGAAAAAGCATAACCTGCATACAAATAATATATTAAAGAAATGGCAGATCTGTATAGGTATTACTAGCAAGTGAAGATATGTAATGATACTCCATTATATACTATTCACAGTAAATGGTATATTGCATTTTCCGAAATTTTGAAAAATTAAAAAAAAAAATCAAAAACTTTAACATAATTTAACAAAATCTTTTTTTTTTCTTTTTTCTTTTTGCGAATAACGTAAAAATTTTGAAAATTATAGTTTTTTTTATGTTTTTTTTAAGTTTAACCCCAACTTTTTTGTTTTTGGAAGGATTACTTTGGTAGAATTGATCCTTATAACAAAAGTATTTTTTTCTAAAAAAGAAAATAAATTTCTTTCACCTTTTTTCGATTTTGTTTTTTTTTAAGTTTAACCCCATAACTTTTTTGTTTTTGGGGGGATTACATTCAAAAATAATAGAGATCTTCCACTCGTAGAACTTGATTTTTCCTGAAAATGTTAACTTGATCGGATTATTTGTTCTTGAGTTATCGTGTTCACAAAAATCGTGACATCTGACGGACAGATGGACGGACGGACATTTCAAAAATAAAAAGTTGCTTATTTTTTCATGAAACATCCAAGAGTTTTTTGACTAGGATAATTTTTGAAAATTTTAGAAAATTCGAAACTATCGTATAATACTATTCTAGCTCAGGCGCTGTCAATAGTATAATAAAATAAAGATCTTTCATCCGTTTAGTATATACTTCAAAGTAGAATTTGTATTCTCTTGTGGCCGTGGCCTACTTTCGGATAAAATTCTTCCATGTGTATACCAAGTCGATGGATTACCTGTACACAGGGTGATTCAGAAATAAGGTACACAATTTTAAGTGGTGATTCTACATTAAAAAATATGAAAAAAGTTCCTATAAAGGTTGGTCCGGTTGGTCCCCAAGCAACAAAATGGGTAAAAAAGAGGACAAAATGTCTAATTTTCAAACCTAACAGTATTCTTTAGTTCTTTGAACAAGTTCAAATTACTTCCCAAGAAGGTAATTTGTCTAATTTGGGGCGCTTTTTGTAATTTCAAGGTTTAAAATTGGTAATACAAGTTATTTTTACTTTTAGGTTAAGTCAAAAAGACCAAATATTTCAACAAACTTCTAAAAGAAGTCATAATTTCTTCTTATTACCAAAATTTAACCTTCTGATTGAAATTATATTTTCTTTGTGTTGGTAACGGTAAAAGACTTTTATAAATGTTAATCATTAGGTGTTCTGTGCTATTTACTACCACTGACTAACTCCTGTTCGATGACCAACATGAATCAAAGTACAAATCAATATTCATAACTATGTATACTTATAATATTATGGTAATTATTATTATCGTTAATTTAATTTAAAATACACAAATTCCAACTGCCCGTCAATATTTTCTGTAACATCGTACCTCGTATTTCGGAAAACAACAAAGCCTTCATAAAATTCACAAATTTCAATTAAAAATTTAATAAAATTTTTCCAATTTTTTAAGATTATGTTTTCTTTTTTTTTGTTATAATTGTTTATTTTAATTGAGTGAAAGATAAATAAATGCTATTGAATATCTACTTATTGCATTAATTATAATTTTATTAGAACAAATGTGAAATTAAACATGTGTTTACAAATCCGTACAAAAACAAAAATGGAGATTTATTTAAATGTGTCTTTATAGTACAAAATATTTGAATTAGTGACCTAATAGTCTTATTTCTTTAATTTAAGGTTAAAGAATGCTCAAAGATGGTCATAATGTATAAATTAGGTTAAAAGGTTTTTAAAATTTACTTCGATTCTAACTATCGAGACACTTTCAACTTAATTAGGTTTTAATGTGGAAATTTATTCGTAAAAGTTAAAGTTTTATTTTTTTTTGGTTGGTGTTGTTGTTTTTGAGGCTAGATCAGCTGTAAGCTTGTCCGATTATCTGTTTGGATCAGTGCAATGCAGTGTTAAGAATGATTTAGAGATTTCCTTTAAATCATTTAAAATTGCCATCCGCATTTTAAAATTACTGGCACGACAGACAAAATTGGCATATTACTGGCAATTTTAGTTATATTGCTGGCATTTCACTGCATTCAGAATGAAGTATTTTATATACAGTATAGTATGCATTTAGAATGCAGTAGGTATTACATGCTATAAAAAATAGAATGCAGCATGAGCTTAGGTGAGTCAAAAGTTAAATTATACCACAATAAATTGAAAGTACGGTAAAAATATTGTTTCGTAAATGTAAAAAAAAAGAGAACACTGATTATTAAAAAAAAAGCGTGTATAAAAATTATTTAATTATTTTTACATTAATTGTGATTAATTTTATCACAATTATGTAACACAAAAAAGAATGATGGTA
The DNA here is from genome assembly GCA_958510825.1 of Brachypterus glaber. Taxonomy (NCBI): domain Eukaryota; kingdom Metazoa; phylum Arthropoda; class Insecta; order Coleoptera; family Kateretidae; genus Brachypterus; species Brachypterus glaber. The sequence continues at coordinate 73,739,981 of OY294044.1, forward strand.
CATTTTCTATTTTTTATTCTTAAACTATCCCTATTGAAAATAACGGATCTGCGCGGGTATAAATGTTGCATAGACCTGACTTTAACGGGTGAATTTCATCCGCTCAAGTCCGGTTTATGCACCATTTATACCCGCCCAGACCTGTCATTTTCAGCAGGGATGAATCATAATAGGATAACTGACAAATATCTGGAATCAAGCCATTACTGGCAATATTACTGGCAAAGCTCTTTTTTAGTGGTAAATCGGCAACACTGGTTTGAACCAATGACAGCGTAACATGCTTAAAACATTTATCCAATATCCATATCAAAGCCATATCATGAATTTAACTTAACTTCGTTTTTCGCAAAAGGAAAATAAAAAAAAGTTTTTGAAATATTTTTTTTAATTTTTTTGACAATTTTTTTTTTAATTTTTCGTTTTTCAAAAAAAATGTCTTGTTAAATTTATTTATTTTTTAATTTAAAACTTTTGTTTTCGCAAAAAAAAATTAATTTTTTTTTTTTAATTTTTTAGTTTCTTTATATTTTGTTTTGAAAATTTTTTTTTCATGTATTTAGGAAAATGCAATACAACATTTACTGTGAAAAGTATATAATGGAATGTATTCACGGCTTATTTTGGTTTAATAGCTTTCTCCCTTTTTTAATTTTTTATACAGGGTTCTATACAGGGGGTAGGGGAAATTCTCTCCATTGTGAAACAAATACCCCAGTCCAGTATAAAGTGTATTGTAGTCATTACCTGTCAACAGCTATCGCTACAAGGTGTAAAATCGATGCTGTGCAACACAAAACGTCTATTGAAGTCCACATATCGCACAGCTCTGGACCCATAATCCAATTGTTACTAATCTGAAAAAAAATATCAATCATTATAAACAATATTTAGAGAAAATTTAATGACTACACTTTAAGTTGTGTCTGTAAAATATGTGACCAAGAAAATTATAAATATATAAGTCAAAAATATTTAATGTAAATCAAAATTATAAAAATGTAATTAAATAATATTGTTTTGTTTGCCCCATACACACTAAACAAAACTTTAAGCAGGCCAGAAATTTTTAAGGGAGATTTTTGCAAAATTAAACAACTTTTTTGTCTTTTATTTGTTAGTTTTACATGATTTGTCTTATACACTGACGTGCAAGTAGCAATAATAATAATTATAATCCTATAATCTTAAAAAAAAAATGTTTAGATTATATTTAATGGTATTAAAAAGCAAAGACTAAGCTTTGTTTCGAGATTTTTCAGATGGTTCTACGCTTTTTAATAAAAATACTACACGTACTTAAATTTAAGATAAAAAATACACTTATTAAGTTTTTTTTTGGAATGTAAAGAAAACAATTATTTTTTCTTAATAGAGGACTTTCCTGAAGAACTTTACAATTATCTTGAGAACCAGCTGGGATTTCACTGATTAATTTTCTCTAGTTTTCAAGATCAACGAACCAAAGATATTTCAGTGGAGGTGCATATTTATTTTCCTACTACTACCTATGAAAATGACTTTCACACGGTTTAGAGAGTAAGAAAGTGTCATATCCACGGCGGTTCCAAAACATTTTTTTTTAAATATTATTATGTTTCTCGTTCTTTTATTATAACATAATTTTCACCTCCATCCAAAATTTATGTCAATTATTGTTAAGGGACGTGTAAAACAAACTAAAAATAAAAAAAAACGATGCAAGAAATTTTGAGTAATACTGAAAAACGTCTGTTTTTGGATATCTTGTAGGTGTTAATTATTGTTTTGCATTGAAAAATGAACAAAATCCCCCTCAGTGAAACACTATTGAAATAAGCTTTTTTTGATAAATTATATAAAAATTAAGAGTCAATAGGGTTACATACTTCAAGGGTTTTTTAATTTTTTTTATAGATGCTTCCTTGAGCTCATTTACATTTGTGGGCATTCGTAAGCAAAAACTTTATGTTATAGTTTTTGATATAGAATTACCCTGCAGTATTAAATTTTTTATTGGCGCATTTTTTAGTTTATATTTTTGATACTCAGAACGTGGCCCTACAGTGTTACAGAAAGAGTACCTTTTTATGTATTTTTAAGTAAGGAAACATATTTTATTGAAAAAATGTCTAAAAAGCTACAAACAAAAATGTTTGTGACCAAAAAGAGGCAAAGCCCTCCCATTTTACACGCCTCTGGTTAAAGTAACCAAACCAAAATTACATAGGACGTTTGTCTTTATTTTGCCGTCATAAGCTATGTTAAACATACATAGATAGGACCTTTCAGCTTAAGAGGGCAGTATTAGTAAGGCATGTAACATCGACCAACCGACCGACCGACAATTTTTTTGCTCGAAATTGATTTTAATCGACAAAACGTTATACGCCGCCGAGTAAACACGTTCGTTTGTTGCTTCGCAAATTTATTGAAAATTTAATGAATTTAATGTTTTAAACTGCCAAAATGGCAATTAATACGCGCTCCACTGCGGAGCTCCGTGAAGTTGTGAAAAGTGCTTTGAGAGAAGTCCTAAAGGATGAATTAAAATCTATACTAGATGAACTAATTGCTGAAAAACTTGCTCCACTAGAAGATCAAATGGGTGAATGCGTAAAAAGTGTAGTGAACATGCAGCAATCACTTATTAAACTAAACAAAAAATTTGATCCTAGTTCGAGAAGTAAAAGTGCACTGCAAAACTTAATACAAAATTCACCTAAAAGCGTCAACATACCGCCGCCAGATAAGAGTGAGGAATCCCCAGCTAAAAAAGTAACCGCAGTATCGAAAACTGATAAGCCGTCTACATCAACACAAACAAAGATATCTAAGTTAAACACTGCTGTGGTGGAAGTCCAACAATCTTCGCAACCTGCACATAAAATCTGCCCTGACGTTGATGAAGGTAATGAAGGATTTACGGAAGTAAGAAGGAAGAACCATGCCAAATTAACAAGGGGTAAAAATGAAAACATTACTAAAATACAGGGTGCTGAACCATATGTATACGTTTATGTAGGCCATGTAAAAGGAGAAGTCTCAGAAAAGAGCATGCTAGAATATCTGAACGAAAACTGGACTAATGTCTCCTTCAGAGTTAAAAAGTTGATAAACAAAGGCGAAAATAGCAGCTTTAAAATTAGCGTAAAAGAAAACTGCAAAGAGTTACTTTACGACGAAACCAAATGGTCAAAAGGGGTAGTCATAAAGGAATATCAGTTTTTTCGAAAAATATCAGCCTAACTTCTTACCAAACCTCGACAATAAGTGTTTTAAGAATGAAGTTACCTTTCTATATGCAAATCTACAAGGACTTCGAAATTATGAAAATGAATTTAAAATGCTACTTTTACACAATCCATCGGATTTTATTGGTGTTGCAGAGCACTGGTTAAAAGAAGATGAAATAAAGGGTTTATTCGTAAATAAGCATAAACTTGATTCATACTTCTGCCGCAAAATGCATTTGCGTGGAGGAGTCATGCAACTACGCAAAGAAAATTTCCAGTCGCACGAGCTTACTGCAATAAGCCAACTATCAGTTGAATTTCATTGCGAACTAGCAGCATCTAAAATTGAGCATCTAAACCTGATTGTGGTCACTATCTATAGAACCTATAAGCCAGACGACAAGAAGAAAAAAGGAAATAACAAGCTCACGTCAACAATTGAATCCAAATCTGAGAAATTTAATAAGTTTCTGGAGATAATATCAACAGCTTTCAATAAAATAGATTTCAACAATTTTAATGTAATTATCATGGGTGATTTTAACGTCCATTTTGGAAATACCATCAACAGTTTTGTAGAAGATAAAGAGGCATCTATTTTAGGTGATCTTCTTAAAAGTTACGGCTTACGAGGTTTAGTTACGTTTCCTACGAGGAACAATAACACATTAGACAATATTCTTACAAACATAGTGTTTCCACTTAAGGTGGAACAAGTAAAAACATACATGTCAGATCACCATGGAATTTTGTTAAAAGTAGATTTTCCAGAACTTCCCAAAGACAAACCCGCTAGTAAGGTTTGCAGGCCAATTACATCTAAAGGTAAGTTTATTTTCTATAATGAAATAAATAATACCGACTGGTCATTTACTAAAAATTCTAACACTGATCCTGAAGAATGTTTCAATAGTTTTTTAACTAAAATAGTTGATGCATTCGAAAAATCTTTCCCAGAAAGAGTGATTAAAAATAAAGCCTCCAAAATAAATAATATAAATTGGTTTACACCTGAGATTCGCAGAACAAGGGAAATTTTATTATTTCTATCTGATTCTTTTAAGCTTAGGGGGACTGATGAATTGAAGAAACTTGTGCAGGAATATAAAACTAAATATAAACTTATGCTAAAAACTGCCAAAATCCAAGCAAATGATAAATATATAAAGGAGCATAACAATAAGCCATCAGCAATGTGGAACTTAATAAATAAAAATAAGAAAAACGTTTGTAAAGAAAATAACTGCAAAATTGAACCAAATAACTTCAATAATTTTTTTATAAACATAGCCAAAAATATTGTGGACGGGTTACCAACCTCAGATACTGATGCTATAGATTTGATGGCACAGAATCATATACCAATGGCAGAGACTTTTAAATTTCAAGAAGTTTCGTTTAACGATGTCAGAGGTATTATTGATAACTTGAAGAACAGTAAGAGTAGGGATATTTATGGACTAAATGTATCTCTTATTAAAAGTATTAAAAATTTAATTATTATTCCTCTAACTAATTTAATAAATAGGTGCATTGTGAATTGCGTCTTTCCTAAATGTTTAAAAATTGCATCTGTTATTCCTATTTATAAAAAAGGTGACAAAAATGATCCAAATAACTACAGGCCAATTTCTTTACTACCTATTATTTCCAAAATTTATGAAAAACTACTTCACAAGCAAATTAATGCATTTTTTGAGAGTAATGATATTTTTAATAAACACCAGTATGGTTTTCGAACGGGAAAATCAACCACCAAAGCTATCCTTGCTCTTGCTGAACAACTTCAAGATTGCCTGGAAAAAAAGGAATACTGCTTGCTCACATTGCTTGACCTAACCAAAGCATTTGACTGTATATGCCCTGATATCCTAATAAGAAAGCTCTACTTTTACAATTTTGACACAACAAGTTGCAACCTTCTTTTATCTTATCTCTCTGATAGACTGCAATCTGTCTTAGTAGGTAAGTGCAGATCTGAGTTTCTTAAAATATTGATTGGCGTACCGCAGGGTTCTATCTTGGGACCCCTGCTATTTTTAATTTTTATTAATGATTTACCCTTGTTTTTATTTTTAGCAGATATTTTAAAATTATTTGCGGATGATACTACTTATGGAGTGAGAAATAAATCCCTTGCCTCAGCAGTAGATGAAAGTAGAGTTATATTGGAAAAGGCTATACAGTGGTTTAATGCTAATAGGTTGAGTCTTAATGTGAATAAAACTGTTAATATAATTGTAACCCTTCGTCCAGTAACTGAAATTGTACCTCTGATATCGGAAAATGCAAGATTCCTTGGTTTACATATTGATTCCAAACTTCTATGGAATAAGCAAGGTGATGTGTTGTCTAGTAAACTGTGTTCAAATATATATCTGTTGCGTAACCTGTCAAATAATTTATCCACAAATATATTGCGTAGTGCTTATTTTGCTTTAGTCCAATCAAACATATCATATGGTCTTATAGTTTGGGGTCACGCCAGTATAAAAGAACGCATTTTTAAATTACAACGGCGTGCGATAAGAATCCTAGCTGGTATTGGATATAGAGATGACTGTAAAGTCGGTTTTATTTCGTTAAATATTCTTACCTTACCATGTCTTTATATTCTGGAAAATCTAATTTATATAAAAACTAACTTTCCTGCTTATTCTACTTTTGATCAAGTACATATGCTAAACACGCGTAACGGTACAAACGTCTGTCAAGACTTTATTAGGCTAAGCAGGACTCAATCGGGTATCAATTACTATGGTATAAAGTTTTACAATGTTCTACCACTAAGGGTGAAACAACTAGAAATTAAACCTTTTAAAAATAAAGTTAAGAAATATTTATTAAAGAAAGCATTTTATAACTTTGACGAATATCTGTATAATAATTTTAACGATATGTAAATTTTTTGTATAACTGTTTATTTTATTTCGTGTTTTTGTCTATTTTAACTATTTAAATATTTTAACTTAAATGAAATTTGTTTTGTGTACTATTTATTTTTTTAATTTAATTTTATGAACTTTCTGTAACTATTATAAATTTTAATTATTATGTATTATGACAAGTGTAACCTCTGGATAGCACAAATAAAGATTATTATTAGATGCAAAAATATTGTAAATTTTTGCACGATAAGCTTTTCTAAAATTTTGAAAATATTTTAAATGAGAATGCAATCCATAAAAATACGTAAATCGCCTTAACTGAACTTTTTGGAGAAACGTGATTGACCCCCCTAGGGAAATAGAAAGCTTTTTCAAAATATTTTCAAAAAAAAAATTTAAAATAAAAAAATATACCTATGGTATGTATAAAAATAGCATTTATTTAAAATAATTAAAACATAAGTAGATTTGAATAAAAAAATATATAATTATAGGTTATAGAGTAAAGAAAATATTGCCTTTTGCTATCTGTGAATTAAATTAAATATAATCTAAATTTATTGTAATTATAACACTCTGAATAGTATAAATACCTTTTTTAAAGGTCCAAAAATGAGTATAAACCAATAAACTAAACTTTACTTAAAACATATCAAATAGTATTTTAATATACCTACTAGCAGATGTATCGATTTTTTTTTAATTTTTAAATTAAAGTTCAACAAAAAAATGCTTTCTCTTAAACTTTGAAAGTAAAAAAGTAGATTGCTTAAAAAAATAAAAAAATAATTTAATTAATCTAACTTAACTTACATTACTCTCAATAACTAGATTTTCAGGAAAAACATGTACTGCTTTATTATTATACGTTAAAAAATGTTTAAAATCAGACATGCTTGCTTCAGTAATATAAAGAAACTAATTAAAGTCAGTTTTAAGTGTAAATAAATTGTAAATAAAAAAAAAACTTTTCGCAAAAAAAATGAACCAACTTCTATGTCTCTAAAAAGTAAAAAATTATAAAGTCGGTGGCAATTTCAACATTCCCTAAATTAATTACTAACAATTATTTTTTTATTATTTTATTATTGTTTGCTGTGAAATTGGCACCGACTTAAGTATTTTTAATTTTTTACTTTTTAGAGACATAGAAGTCGGTTCATTTTTTTTGCGAAAAGTTTTTATTTTTTACTTTTTAGAGACCCGGAACTTGTAGATTTGCAACGTCATCTAAGCTAAATTATAGTTGTCCTTCCATCTCGACAGGCTGCTGACGTTACAACGCACTATTAGTGCGTTGTGACGTTATCATCTTAAAGATAAATTTCTAATAAATAAATTTAGTAGTATTTTTATTTCAGCGACCAAAAGCCCAACCAACCTTATTTTAAACGAAATACTAAATAAAATCTTTGTAAAACTTTAAGCGTTAAGTAATAATCAAATAAAGCCTTATGTTATAATCACAAATTTTATCATTTTCTCTTGGTATGTTAATATTGCAGGTCCACAGAATCAAGTTTAGCGGCATTTAAAAGATTTTTAGCCTGCCGTAATATTTGAGTGACCCCTTAATCAAGTTATCCGACATATCCGAGTTGTCCGATGATTTTCTAAAAATTTGGTTGGTATTAGAACCAAGTTAAGCCGGTTTTAAGTGAAATTGCGTTAAAACGATTAGATTTATCTTGATTACCCGGCTTACCCGGCATTATCCGAGCGTCAAATTAAAACGGGACTACCTCAGGAATGCCCTCTTTAAGTTGCAAAAAGTTTCATCAAATTCCGTTCATTCGTTCCAAAGTTATGCGGGAACAAACATGAAAAAAAAAACAAAGTCACACGTCGAATTGATAACCTCCTCCTTTTTTGGAAGTCGGTTAAAAGACGTTTTATACAAAAATTAGTAGGTGAAAAAAATTCAAATCAAACTATTATTTATAATCCAACAACCAATACAGCATTTTTCCTCTGTTATTATGAATACAGAGGAAGAATGCTGTAAAACACTGTGCAAAGTGTAGATGCCGCATTCTGCCTATGTATATCGACATAAGTTCTGCAAATTGGGAACTTAAAAAGTGCCCTTTTAGCCCTTAATATATATATTTTTAATAATTTTAATGAAATGCAAATTAAATTCTAAGACTTTTGATATTAAAAACTAATTTTTCCAAAATTTTGGATTTGCCGCGTTCCTTCTTAGGAGGGCAGTATGGGCCACTTGATTCAAAAAACCTAAGAAACAATACCTAACTTATACTTTTCTTTAGAATACACAACAAATTAAGGGCAAAAAACCAAAAATTACAAATCTAGAAAGCAAATAGAAAAAATTAGATAGACACATGCTCCCTAGATCTAGGGTCTATAGACCCCGTATAGTCCGGGAGCACAAGCCCAGTAAATTTTTTTTATTACCACACCGTTGAGACTTTGTATATGTGTTCTTCTTACATAAGAAAATTCTCGATAGTGGGAAGTTTTTTTTTGGACCAACCCTTAACTTTATTGTCTGACAACGGTATTGCCAGAAAATTTTTGTCGGACATGGTTACCACTTGATTTTAAATATTTTTTACCATGTTATTATATTTAGCATCTCACAGCTGATTTTTTCAGGACCGTTTAATAAAAATATTTAAAATCAAGTGGTAACAATTTCCGAAAAAAAATTTCTGACTAGTATGAAAGTATCCTAATCTAATAAAAATAGGTGATCCACAGGGTACATTTTAAGGCAATTTTATATAATAAGCGGATTTAGCGAAAAATTAATTCTGTGTTGTACCCACATTACTTAAGAAAGATTTATTATGTGACAGCTAGGTAATGTGTTAGCGAATTTTGCATTAAAAATTTAAAAAATACTGTGACAACACTGAGTAATATTTCATATCCCTTGTATTATTCAAAGAATCAATATTTTAGTGTAAAACTTTTTATTATATCACAATTGCTTAAAACTTATTCACTTAAGGGTCGTTTTTTCATCACATATACTGTAAAAAATGAGGGTGAAATTAGAGTGTAATATTAAGATTACATTGAAAAATTCACATTATTTATAACGATTTTTTTTTGTTTTGTAGAAAATTTTACTGAATATTTAAATTTACTTCTTAAATTTACGATAAAAGTGTAGTATTAAAGTTGAAAAATTACAATATATAATCAGTAATTCATTTCTAATAATTATTAGTAAATAATTAGTTATTACTAATAATGTTGTAAAATTAAAATTTTACCGTACAATTACATTTTAGAGTTAAAGGGTAAATTTTGAGAAATGTTTATAATAATAATTATGATTTATAATTATAATTATAATTTTATAATAATAAATATAATTATTATTATAAAAATTTCTTAAAATTTACCCTTTAACTTTAAAGTGTAATTGTACCGTAAAATTTTAATTTTAAAATTTTATTAGTAATAACTAATTATTCAAGATTCAAGATTCTTTATTAGTCATTTTGGTATAAATACATGATGACGTGTCAAATTAATAAATAATACATTAATAAATAACAAATATAAAATAAATAATATGTGACCAACAGACAAAACAGAAAAGACCAAGGTACAACTACTAGTATCAGGCAAAGGTAGTAGAGAAAAATTCTTCGACTTTATAAAAACTATACTTTAAAAGAGCAATTTTTACTTTTTGTTTAAACATCTTTATTGACGATATAGACTTAAAATTATGAGGTAAGTGATTATAAAGTTTAATTGGCATAATGTAGGAATTTTTTGCAGTTAGTGCAAGTCTATGCATGGGCAAAATTATATTTTCCCCCCCTCTGAGATTATGATCACTAACCTGGATGGTTCTTGTATGGTTTTCAATGTTTGACTTGATGTAGACCACTGAGTTTAAAATATAGATAGAAATACCTGTCAAAATTCCTAACTTCTTAAAAAGTTCTCTGCAGGAATAAAGGAAAGGCTTAAAGCACAATGTTCTTTAAATTTTTTTCTGCATGACGAGTACTTGCTCTATGTAGACAGAGTTTCCCCAACAGACAATCCCATAATTTAAAACTGAGTTAACATGGGCGTAATAATAAGAAAGTAATGTAGATCCATTGACATAAGAGCGAAGCCTCCAGATAACATAACGACTGGAAGCAAGTTTTTTTAATAAAGTACTTACGTGAGTTGCCCAAGAAAGTTCACCATCGACATGGACACCCAAGAATTTAATAGTCTTTTTTTTCAAGCAAAATAGTAAATTAAAAATCGCACAGTAAATATTTTTACAGGTTCAAATAATATATGTTTGTGTATAGAATATAGTTATGTTTTATAAAATAAACTACGCAGTATATTCGCACATCCAATATTCGTATCTGTTTTGAAAATATTCACTGTGCGATTTTTAATTTACTATCTTACTGATGAAAAAAAAATACACAGTTGACCTTGTAGTTAAAACGTGTTAAAATATGTAAAATTGTGTAAATTTTACGAAAAACGGTGTTAAAATTACACATTTTTTGGGAATTGTGTTAAGATTCCGTATCAATTTAGGTCTACACGATAGTCTGTGTAATTTTTTAAAATCAGTTTATAGTTAGTAGTTCGCCCAGGACCTACGGGACTGTTTATAAGTTTCAAGAAAAACATTAATTTTTTTGAATGGTTAGTCAATTTTTTTAAATTTTTTGTTTAACTGGAAAGTTTTGTTTTGTTGATAAAAATATTTATTTTCTGGCCATACACACATATTATTTTGTTTTGAAAATTGTTTTAAATAAATTAAAATTAATGTATTTCAAATAAAATTTATGAGTTCATTTATTACTAAAACGAGATTATAACACAGCTCACTAGAAAAGTTACTTAATAGTAATTATATACTAAGGTAGAGAAGATATTTTTAATAGAGTGCGAGGCTATAATAGTCTTCTCTACCGTGGTTTATATATTATTTTTTTCACTACTAGCACATTTATTCTTATTATTTAACATTTTTATATCACTAATAAACTAAAATGTTTGATGGATTTTAATTAACGGCGCAAAAACAAGTAGCCTTTAATCGCTATTTCTGAAAACAAATGAATAAATTGATTTATTCACTGAAAATTGACAGTTCTAGTGGGTGGCATTTTGATATTTTTAAAATGTGTGAAAACAACGGTAAGTTGTTTATTTACTGAATAATATGCTATACTCAGTAGTAATATCATAAGTTTATGTTGAATTATCGATAATTTTTTTAATGTATCAAAAAAATATTTTGCTTGGCAATTGTTTGAGTGCATTTTTTGTGTTACAAAATTCCGAGACCGCAGGTCGAGGAATTTTGACGAAAAATGCACGAAAACAATTTCCTTAAGCAAAATGTTTTTTTATATACAGTAAAAAAAATATGTATAATTCAACATGCACAAATGGTATTTTGAAAGACTATTTCACAAGAAAAATAACAAAAGTCCAAACGAATGGTATTTTGAAAGACTATTTCACAAAAAAAATAAGGAAGTATATAATTTTACAACTATAATTAAAAATTTAAATCTCAAATTTGCCGCGCTTTTTAAATCCACGATGTTCACTTGTTCGCGAATGTTGCCAAGTCTAAACTTAGCTTGAGGGATATTTTATGCTTGAGATTATTCCAATAAAATAGTAGTTATCATATATTTTAGCATTTAAATAAAGATCATTGCTGTTTTTGTTTAAAAAGTTTAGTTTTCAACTGAAAAGAAATAAAATAACGCGTGTTTCCACCCGTAAAAAACAATTTGCTATCGGTTTCTAATAAAGCTTGGCAACGCTGTATTGGTACCAGCGCAGTCATTTGATGTTTTTATTTCCGTAATTTAAAAGAAGTAAATTATTTACTTTTTTACTGCAAATATATTTTTAATAAATAAGTGTTTAAATTAGTTTTTAGTGGCCTGTTTTTAATGCCAAGATTAAATTAAATTAATTAAAATTTATGAATATCAGTAATTTAAAGCTTTTAAGATGGAAAGTGCATAAAATATAATATATTATCTGAAATTAATTAGGGTTTATTCCTCGGATGTTTTGGTAATAAAATAAGCATTTATATTGCTTATTAATAAAAATAAATCAACTAAAGGTAAGCTTTACAAATTAAAAACACATTTTGCATAAATGTAACATTTATCAAGATGTCAGTAACTATTAATTTCTTGTTTTCATAGTAACCAAGTGGTAATTGAACATGTGCAAAAAATATCAGATTCATTTTGATCTGATTGGTCAAGAAACTAAAAATGCAAGGTTTTGATTGGCCTATATACTGTTTGTGAAATAGTCAATCATAATTAATTTATTTATAATATTTGCCATGCTGATTTTTTATCCAATGCCAAAATATTGTTGCATTTTGTCCAAAAAGTCCAAAAATTATAAGCAATGATATGTCTTTGCAGTTTAAGGAAAATCAAGTAGCAGATATCAATTGTTTATAAAATTTACTCCTACTGAGAGAGAAAAAATTTTTATTGCTATTGGTGAAGAAAATTGATTTCACAGTCACACGATACATAATGGTATGTTCTAAAGCTCGTAGTGGAAAAAAAGAATTATTATGAGGAAAGAAGGCAATACGACCGTGCGTTTCCTTAAAATTTAAAAGGTATTGTGACAAATCTGGATAATATTTTATATGCCTACTTGCATTGTCAGCGGGTTCAAAGGTTTTACTAACCCTCTCTAGGGGACAAAAGATGGAAAGCCTATAAAACCTACTGAAGTTAAAATCCCACATTGGACTTTTTAATGTTTAGATCTACCAACAAAATTAGAAAAATCTAAATAGCGGATCTAAAAAGAAATTGACTGAAAGGAGTTTAGCCTGTTTTTATATGGGCTATTAGAAACCTATAAAAAAGATTATATCGGATATAAGATTGAGAAAGTAGGTCCAATTTTCTTTTTGCAAGTGATATTAATTGATTTTTAAGGCATCTTCTTTAATTATTATTTGTTTGCTTTAAAGAATATGCCAGGTTTTGGTCCTGTTTCCAAAAATTATCAATTGAATTATAACTTAACCTTTTAACTTTCTCATAAAAGGAAGTGATAGAAAATTTTTTTTTTGCTTAAACGTCGAGAAAAATCAAAATAAGCAAAAAAAAAATATGTCCGTCTGTCGGTCTGTCTGTATCAACGAGAACCAAGGAAGGTATGAGTTAGCGACTTCAAATTTGGTATGGAGATGTATTTTTATATTATCTTGGACAAGTAAACTTTTGTTTTAGTTATAATTTTGTTATTATTTACAATAAGAAAAATTTATAAACCACACAAACCGTTGAATAAATAAAACTACATAAAAAATTTTATTATCATTTTTTACCAGACTCCCCTCCCTCAATATTCAAATGTAAAACATTGTTTCTAGACATAACTTTCTTATTATTCACAATAGAAGACAAATTTAAAAACCACATAGAAAGGTAAAATAAAATAACATAAAAAAATTAATTATCTTGTAAAATGTAAAAAAATGTGTCTGGACATAACTTTTTTTATGAGAAGGTACTCTCGCTCATTCGAGACGGCTGGTTTTATTTGACTACATCCTTCTAATTAAATAAATTTATTTTATTTTTTAAGGTAAGAAATAACTTGAAAATACACTGCAAAAGTAAAAAGACATTTCTGTATTTTTAAGTACGTTATAGGAAAAAGCAACTAATAACTGAACGTAACTACCTTGACTTTTTTGCAAATAATACATATTTTGTGATAGTTACCTTAAAGTTCACTTTCAAAACGTAGTCAGTTAATTTACGGATAAGGCTGAAAATTGCTTAAGGCGGACACATAATTCTCAACCTTATGCGCAAATTAACTGAATAAGTTTTGCAAATATTAGTATTATAATAATAGTATATTACGCACCGAGTATGCAAACCTAGTTTTTAGTGCACGGGAGTGCTTTTTTTTACTAGGCTCAGCCGAAATATATAAAATGTTTAAAAACAAAATAGAAAGACCCCTTATTGCATGATTGGGCAACATTGCATCCAACGAAACGTCAAGTGTCAAGTATCATGGCATGTCAAAATAAAAATAAATTTGCATATTGACTACTACAGTGGGGCCAAAGGAAAGGGTTTTGTGTTGTGTTTTATAAGTTTTTACAGATTAAACAGGCTGTAACTCATTGTGTAATTAGGCTGGACTTATGTAACTAGTTTCTTAAGTTTCAGTAAGATTATGAAGTAATTTTTAAGGTATTTATACTATAATAACATTGTAAGCAAACCAGCAGCTTCAACGGTAACCTATAGCATGCAGTTTCATGGGACAATGTGGCCCCATACTAGCTTTAAACGTATTAAATATCTGATTTAAATTAAAAACTAGGCTATAAAAAAGTTACACATACACTTTTAACTTAAACTTAACTCAAGTTTTAAGCTGTAGTCTTAAATAAATATATTTAATTAATATTGTACAGTGTTTTTATTATACATTCTAGCCAAATGTTATTATGTTGCTTTTTAGATAAACAAAAAATATTACTTTTTTTCAATGTGATAGTCACACATTTAGTTCAAAAATTATGCGTTGTTGTCGGGTTTACGATAGCACACAATTCTTAAAGAATTTTTATTTTTTTTTATTTTGTTCTGTATTAACAAATTAACTTGGTACACAGTTTTTATCATTTATTTTCATCATTTTGCACTTTTTTAAACAAAAACATATTTTTCTCACATTTAAAACGATATCCTTCTTTATTTCTAATCGAAAACTATGAAAGCATAGCAATTATTTCTAAAAGTAAGATTTTACATGACAGTATCAGTATTAAGGATACCAAAGGCTCTAGATAAATCCAGACAGATCCCATAAAATAATTCAATTGTAACAAAATGGCAATGGAAAAATAAAAACAAAAATCGTGACTAGAATAACTCAACTTATGTTACGCTAACAATTGAGATTTTAGTTATAAAAACCTGTAAATTGCAGTTTTTGAGATAAAAAAAAGTATGTCAGTCTACACATAGAGAAAAATAAGTACGTAATATTAAGATCAAGCGCTCAATAGTTTTTACCGGGAGTCCCAGCTTTCTGTCAAAGTAATATATTAGTTGTTTGTTAACTATTTTTAAAAACTTTTAGTAAGTATTCTTATAGGGGGTTAACAGGAGCATCTTTGGAAAATATTTCCAAAACTACATGTGTGCCAGAAAATGGTACCTACACAATATATGTTTTTTTTTAAATGGAACACTACATATTTTATAATTTTTAAATTGTGCATCAAATTCTAAATCTTTTAATTTAGTTTTTAAGTTATTTCGATTTTAACGAAAAAATTGCCATAATCAGCAACATACGTAAAAAAACGATCGGCCCACACGATTTTTTTATATTTGCCTAAATTACTTCTTATGGTGTGTTTAAAAAAATTATGAAAAAAAAAATAGGGATCGGAAACAAAATGTTAAAAAAAAACACCGAGTAACAGTGGGGTGATACGTCAGAGACAAAGAGCCTTGTTGTGTGAACTACCTAATCTACCTAATACAAGTTATGATTTATAGTCATATCTGTAGCAATGGTTAGCAAAACGTAAAAGCCTTAATTTGTTTTTTGCACGACCAAAACTAAAGCTTAATTTTACACTTTCATTTTCGGGACTAAACTTGCCGTTTTTATCTCAAGGGAAAAAAATTAGCATCTTGATTAAATAATGAAAATAAAACACCCGATTTTATAGGCATGGTTTTTAATTTTATCTACCTACCTAAATTATGTTAGGTCGTACAAAAAATTGTGTTTATACCTCTGGACTAAACGTGGCTGTTTTAGTCCATTGCAGTTCTGTTTCACTTGCTCGCTACGCTCGCTTAGGAAACACTCATACGGCGGGACTAAAACATCCAGTTTAGCCCCTTGGTATATAAATAACTATTATTTTTAGTTCCCAAATGTAGTAAATCCTGGATAGATGGATGTAATAAACGTGTAGAAAAAAATCCAGGAGACTGCAAACACTTATTCACATACATTCTTTGAATTACATAAAATTGTAAAAATTTATTTCTAAATTTTCATCATATGATGATCCCTAATTAAATTACTTTAAATAATTCTTATCTTTTCTTTATGAAAATATTCTTTATCCAATACATACAGATAATAAGACAATTACCAGCTTTATTTTAAATGGATAAACTCAATAATAACCCCGCGTGGCTTTTACTTTATTGAGTGGATAATTATTAATTTTACTCACTCAACTGTCACGTGTCAAATTATTTTCTTGTAAATGTCATTAAAATTTTTAATAAAAATATGAATTTCTACGCTATTTATTGGATAAAACCTTGTATGGCACTCATGGGTAAACCGATATTGCCCTCTCGAAAATTAACCTGCTTGGCTGACGCCTCGCTGGTTAATTTTCTCATGGGCAATATCTTAATTTACCCACTAGTATCATAAATAACTATTTTATAAAATGTAATGACAGTTTTTATAGGTTGACTTTTATGAACAGCACAGTACCGCGCTAGTCAGTACTGCAGTAAGTGACTAAGCTATTGACAGAACTATAATTTGCAATTTAAAAATGGACAAAAAAAGTTGAGAATGTATTTAAATTAACCAAATCAAAGAATATGCCCGTAAAAATATTAAGATAAGTAATAAATCAATTTGTATCAATTTGCGATGAAAAAAATATAGAAGTTGGTTTGACATATTATAAATCGTTAAAAAATAATCTTCCGAATTACACATGATTCTTCTGATTATTAGTTTTTATTCAAATTTGCTGTCAAAGGAAATTTTCATGAAAAAGCGAATCTTTCCCGCATAATTCTCAGCCTCTTGTGTAATTATATATGAAAATAATGTTTTTCTTTTCAAATTGTGAAATGATATTAAAATTCGCATTAAAAAGAGAGGTTTTTTATGCTCATATTTTCGCAGATGCATGAATGTATGTACGTTTAAACACAGCTTACAGATTTGACTTGAAGTGATTTATTTGCCTCCTGAAAGCTAAATTGTGTTGCGGGCGATGATAAAAAGATTATAGTAGAAGAAAAAAGCCTTGAATAATTTGTCATTCAAAAAAGTTTATTTTTAGATTAAGATTTATTTTGTAATTTGCATAATTTGCCATTATTTTACAAAAGAAAGTAAGAAATAAATTTATTTTAAAACAATTACAATAAATAAATAACAGGAACACAAAAGCCAATTTTTTGTCGGGTCAACGGAACTAAACAGGTCGTTTTTGTGAGAATCGGTTACATACGGTAAGTGAGGGGAAGCGATGACGTCACTAACCGGCAGTAATCGCGTCTAACACAGGTTCGGAGGTGAGTTAGATACGGTTAACCGTAAAAACCTATAAATTGTTTATTTACACAATAATTTACAGGCTTGTGGGAATTTTTCTCGATTTGTATGCAAAATGTAAAAAATGTATTTTATTTTCTAACTTCTAAGTGTTTGCTTATGTTGTTTAAAATTAAATTCTTATATAAAAAACTATTTAAACTTATTATTGTTGTTTATTACCTTCCCCATGAGCAAATAAACTTGGAAATGTAGTTTAAGTGCTTTTTCATCATATCTTATCCAAAGGAAATACAAAAAAAATATATACCTTATCAGTTTTTTGGGAGAAGTTAGGTTGGGTACTTGCCAAAACCTCAAGAAAATAACTAATGCGTTTTTGTGAGAACTGTCGGTTATACGAATTTAGTGGTGGGGATAAAAACCGTACGGTTAACCGGTGTTTCCATAAAAAATTGGCTAAAATAAAATAAAATCAATTTCCTAATCTTAACCTGACTATATTTTTATTATGTATTTTTGTGCGTTAAAACCCAATTTCACAGTGAAAAAGTTC
>OY294044.1:73758161-73794658 GCA_958510825.1 Brachypterus glaber
TGTGAATTTAAAAAAATAAAGTTGGGTTAAGTTGTGGGAGGGGGGTGTAAGGGTGGATTTAATCATGGGCTACTTTTTATATATACTGTTGTCCTATTTAAACTGCCTTTAGCAGAAATTGATTATCTCTTGTTTTTTACTTTTTACAACTTAAAAATAGCAAGTAAAATATACCATAAGTTGAGGAGTAGGGGTTAAGGGTGTATTTTATTTTTGGCTACTTTTTATAGATATTGTTGTCCCATTTAAGGAGGTTTTTCACAACTTGATTATCTCTTTTAGTTTTTGAGAAAAGTTCTGCCTAAGTAGAGTTGGGCCACCCTGTATGTCCTAAACTTAAGTACCTAAATATTTTGTTATACAGAACTGATATTTACAGTGTCTGGCATACGAAATGTATCTGACTGCCTGTTCAAAATATGATTTATTTTAAATTAAGATACATTGTTAGCCTAATTAAACTACTTTGAGTAGACAAGTTGTTATGAGTTCAAGATAAGTATCACAAGGAGCAAACGGCATGTTGTTTGTGATATATGAGGCATTTATTTTCAAAACTTAAAACACGTGTTTAATTAGCCCAATCAAATAACCAGAAATTCCTATGTTAAATTGCAATAAATGTACAAGGGCTGATATTTTAAATGGTAGTAGTGGATAGTAACAGAACACCTCTGTTACTTTTTCACCGGGCGATTTGCTTAAGGGGTGTCAGATATCTTAAATTTTAGGGTGTGAGTGAGATTATCTCGCTAAATATGCATTTTACGGTAAACATACATATAACCAATTTTATTAACCGACAATTTTTGCTTGGATTATTTTTTTAATATATTAATAATAATCTAGTTATAAATATTTAAAAATTGCCATGTTGAAGGTAAAATTGTTTTTTTCGATTTTTCAGCAAAATTATTCATCGGAAGATTAAAGTGGTTATGAGCAAACTTTTTACATAAGTTTTATATATTATGGATTTTTTTAATTATTTTGTTATGGCTACAGTGAGCGCTGAAAATCGAGTGCGCCCCCTATAACCGTACCAAAGTACATATAAAATTTATAATATATAAAACTTATAGAGAATTTCAAGAGCTATAATTTGCTTAAAACCACTTTTATCGTCTGATGAATAATTTGGCTGAACAATGGAAAAAACTAATTTCACCTCCAACATGGCTAACAGTTGTTATTAATATATTAAAAAAATTATCCAAACAAAAATTGTTGGAAATTTCCTCCATAACAACATTGGGGATATGCATTTTTACCGTAAGATGTATATTAAGCAACTTACCCCTAAAATTCAAGAAAGCGGACACCCCTTAGCCAAATCATCCGGTGAAAAACTAACAGGGGTGTTCTGTTACCATCCACTACTACCCTTTAAAATATCAGGCCGTGTACATTTATTGCAATTTACATTTATTATTTGACTGGACTAAATCCCTTCTAAGATATGAACATAAAACAGGCTGAAACGTGTACCC
Source organism: Brachypterus glaber (assembly GCA_958510825.1). Lineage (NCBI taxonomy): Eukaryota > Metazoa > Arthropoda > Insecta > Coleoptera > Kateretidae > Brachypterus > Brachypterus glaber. The sequence continues at coordinate 73,759,652 of OY294044.1, forward strand.
TTTTCAGACGGATGGCAAAATGAGAATGTTTATATACTAACTAAACAATTTCATAGTATAATTTTTTGTTGTAAATAGAACAATTGCACTTTTGTAAATACCGAACGCGTTTACTTGTTTGTTGTTGTATTCTATTCTACATCTATATACAGGGTGATTCAAAAACAAGTTACATAATTGTAAGGAATAATTCTACATTACAAAATATGAAAAAAGTTGCTATAAGGGTTGGTCCGAAAATAAGCTCTAAGGGAGCTACGAACCTCCAAGGGTACATCTAAAAGATAGTTTTTATTCAATATATGGAACCTTATGAAGTACGATTATGTTTTTAATGTGTTTTGAACTAAATAATTATATTTTATTGATAAAATGTTAAAAAACCTACAGATAAAAAAGCTTGGGGAAGAAAGTGAAACCTTTTAATTTTGAACGTAACTGGTTAAAAAAGTCCAAGGGCCGCAGCTCCCTTAGAACTCATTTCCGGACCAATATTTATAGGAACGTTTTTTCATATTCTTTAACTTAGAATCACCTCTTAAATTTCTCGAACTTATTTCTGAATAACCCTGTATATTTCATTACAGTTAGGTAAGGTACCCTTTTAAGCTCTATGTAGTGCAACTTGATGTTTTAATTTTACTATTAATAAGTATTGTTACGTAACAGTAACATATTAACTATTAATTAATATATATTTTTCTTATTGATTGAAAACTGACAAAGTTACCCCCTTTTGCCCTAAGTTATATAGCTTACTTTTCGCGTACATGAAGCAATGTGCGCAACTACAAATCAGTTCAACAAAATTAACATAACTCAACACACGTGCTACGCTCGTTCGCTCTAAAATGCACTTATGCATCTAGTGACGTTTCACAAACCGCTTACGTTAAAACATACGCTGATATGCATCTCATCACATCCTGCAAGCAGCATCCATATCACTGGTACCCATGCAACGCTAGGATCACATCACACAAGGTTGGTTTAAACCAATACCCAAATTCGGTATCGTGAAACCAACCAGCGACCTATCACTACTATTCACCTATGATTTTACCATCAAACTAGAGTTCACAGTTCAATTATATTTCCCAGTAATAATAGCGTGAATATATAATTTTTATTTTTTGAGACGTACCGTTTGAGTAACAGTAAAAAAGCTTCGGTTGTAAAACATATCCGAAGTTAATGTGGTGATTTTTTTTATAAACGTTTTTTTTTTCACCCGTCCAGACAGGGTACCCATTTCAGCTTGTTTATATTTAATTTATTTAAAAATATATAGTTTTGTTCATATTGGAATATTCTAAAGTACTGTTTCTTCCAAGTAACTTTAATATTTTTCTAATAGCATTATTTTTACTCCCTCTAAATTTAATGATAATTAAATTTTAAAGATATTTTATGCTGCTCTTATAATATCCTTAAAGTATAATTTATTATTCCATCAAACTATTTTCTAATCATCGTACAGAGTGATATTGATAGACTGCAGTTTCGGGCTGCTGGCCCTCTTCAGTACCAAGAGTCAACTCTGCACGCTGATTAAGAAAACGTTTTTAGACTTTACTCGCAAAAGGAATATAGCCATTAGATTGATGTAGACTTGTGCGCCATCTATTTCTAGATGTAGACAACTACTCATACCTCTCCTAATCTGGAGACTTTGAATGGTAGTAAGTTGAAGACTTGTGTGTCTCAAGCACATAGTACCACTAACGGGTGGTTAGACGTAAAATTAGTAAGGACAGAAATTTTTAATTTTAAACAAAATTATAAAAATATTAATTTATTATTCCATCAATCTATTTTCTAATCATCGTACAGAGTGATATTGATAGACTGCAGTTTCGGGCTGCTGGCCCTCTTCAGTACCAAGAGTACTCTTGGTACTGAAGAGGGCCAGCAGCCCGAAACTGCAGTCTATCAATATCACTCTGTACGATGATTAGAAAATAGATTGATGGAATAATAAATTAATATTTTTATAATTTTGTTTAAAATTAAAAATTTATGTCCTTATCCTTAAAGTAGTTATTAATATGTTTTTAATAAGAAAAGACAATATTATACACAGTACATATTTAATATTTAATAAAATTTATTGTTTCAAAAATTTAATTGATTCAAATTTCCTTGTTTACAATATCTAAATAATTTGATTTATTGTTGTAGGGAATAACTTGTCAAAAAGCTTTCGTAAAATTAATTTTCTTATTCAGGACATATTATTAAAACATAAAAATTTATTTTCTCATAGAATAGTATATTCTATAACTAAATAATATACAACCCCAAAAGTTGAAGAACTTTGTAACTCAAGCCATCAAGTGAGGATGACAGCTTCGCGAGCGCGGCATGAGCATTCCATACGTATTTTAGACTATACTTTCGACTGCTAATATAAGAATGTTTTTAAATTTTGGAGTAGGTTGAAGAAAATGTTCGTGGTCACTGGACGTTGTAAATGCAACAAAACACAAATTTTCGGTCCAACTTTAAAGTATTTAGCTCATAGCGTTATCGACATATCGTGGTAACAGAATGGTAAAATAGTACTTTATGATACAAGGACGAAAAATATTTATTTTAGGGTGATTACGAAGATTGCCATTCGAGCTCGAAGAGGAAGGTTGCCAACCGTAATCGCCATAAAACTAGTTTTCGTCCGTGCACTATATTTTATTAGATTGTAATATATTATTAATTATTACATTTGTATTTTTGACAACTTGAGGTTTGGATTTTACATTTGTACTTTTGACAACTTTGAGGTTAGAATTAAATGTCAGCAGTTTCAATATCAGTTAACCAATTAACGTCGACTATTTTACTTTTCGGCCTAGGTTGAAAAATAAACGTTTTGTACAGGTTTATTATATAAAAAGTGGCGCTTTTAGATACAATCGAATAAAAAGTATTTTATCCAATACATACAGATAATGCGACAATTACCAGCTTTATTTTAAATAGATAAACTCAATAATAACCCCCGCGCGGCTTTTACTTTGTTGAGTGGATAATTATTTATTTTACCCACTCACCTGTCACTTGTCAAATTATTTTCTTGTAAATATCATTAAAATTTTTAATAAAAATATGAATTCCTAAGCTATTTATTGGATAAAACCTTGTATGGCACTCATGGGAAACCGATATTGCCCTCTCGAAAATTAACCTGCTTGGATGACGCCTTGCAGGTTAATTTTCTCATGGGCAATATCTTACTTTACCCACTAGTACCATAAATAACTATTATTGATAGACATTCTTGTATGATATTTACAATTATGGCGAAGGCGCTATCATTGTTTTTTTTTAAAGGTCCAAAATGATCAAAATTTGCGTTAAGTAATACTTGAACGTTCCCTTAGCATCAAAAGGATTATGTAAATATATGAAAATAGCTAATCTCCATGTAAGAAATGTAATGTACAATTTATATTGCTATTACTAAAAATATTTTGTAAACCCAATAATTTTTTGTAAGACTAGGCTGAAGGACCTCGGTCAATGGTCATTTGTCAAATTGACAATAAGGTACTTTTATTATTATCATTAGAAATGTAATGTAATTTATATGACGTAACAGGTTAAAAATGGAATCCTAGGGTACCTCATTTCCATAGTTTTTTGAGGCTTCTGGTACGCAAAGGAACCAGATCCAGAACCTGGCGATTTGGAAATAACATAATTTGTACGTACTTTAAGAGATAAGGTGGGTGATCTAATTATTTCCATGTTCCTAATATTGCCACCCCCTTTTAAATTTGTTATTATAGCAGTGTTATATATAAAGGATGCCTGTAAATATGATGTATCTGTATCCAGTTGGTAATGGCGTACACAAAAACGCATTTTATGTTTCGTGCTCTCCACTATCAAAACTTGTATTGTGCTGACAGTCGCAAGCTCGGTAGCTTTGATTATTACAGGACAAGAAGGTAATAAGATAGGCACAAACATGCAGTTTCTTGGCCTATATTGTGTAAGGGTAACGGAAAAAAAATTATAGCTAGGAGCGCTATAACACACATACCAAGCAAATTATAATCGCTTATTATATAAATACAAGGCTTTCTCTTACAATTATGGCAGTCAGTGTAAAAATTTATATGAAATACTTTAATTGTTTAGTAAATAATAAAATATAACAAATAGTATGGCATTTATAGCTTAAATAGATTTAATTATTGTCCGTGCTAATAATTTTTATAATATAATAAAATTTCTGTAAATTTATAATAGTGCCTGTAATAAATATAATCGTGTCTGTAATATATATAATCGTTTCCAATTTATTTTTAACATTATTAGTTATTGTGTCCCTTATAATCTATAGCTTAAATCACTATAATTTGCCACTGTTACCAAATATCTTATAATGTATAGCGCAGAGCCCACTAATTTCTTTCCGTGTAATTTTTTGAAATTGTTGTCTAAGTAGCTGTGTTGCCTTGCGAAGTAGTTTACACCCAAAAAAATGGCAAACACAAAAAACAGCAAGAAAAGAAAGTACTGAAGAGTTCAGAGAGTTATTAATCTTTGTTCTGCTTTTTATTGGAAGAAAATCGCCACGGCGAAATGAGGTTGTAACAGATACGTACATGAAATACTAAAAACGACAAATTATTATTTATATGCCCAAATTGTACCTAAAAACAGCTGAAATTGTTATTTTAACAATATTTTCTTATGGGATTTTATATAAATATACATATTAATTAAAAAAAAAAAATAATTAACAATCAAGTTAAATAATAGTAACAAATAAGTAAAAAAAAAAAAGAAATAAATAAACTATTCAAGTATATGATTTTTGACTTTCTTGTTCGTACAATAATATGTAAGCATTCCCTGATACGATGGATGTTGGTGAAATTGAAGATACCCTAGAGTCGTTGTATTCGTGCCACGTATGATTATAGGGATGTTTACAATAGGCGGTGTAGTGTCCGCTATACGTGGTACCACTGTGATTTGAAATGGCGTATAAGTTGTATTTGGAGGGTGCAACGGACTCTGCTGCATAATTGCTCATATCTAATTCTTCTAGGGGGAAGTCTACGGTGACTTTGAGCTTACTTTGAAACTGTGTCATCGGGGAGAAGCGTTTAAGGTGAATTACTAATATTTTTGGGAATTTTTGAATTCTAAAGAATGTTGTGCATTTTCTGCGCTTTTTGCATTTTGAACATGTAGGTTTTTCATCACCGTCCAACGATTCTTCCCGTGTGAAGGATTCCAAACAATGTGATAAACTTAATTGTGGAAGAGAGAGAGAAAGGTCCCAGAATGGTTCGAATGTGACGGAACAATGGCTGCAATAGGTGCATTTGAGGGTGGATTTCAGTTGTCCGACGAAGAGGTCCAAAATGCGAGAGTCGTCCATCCGGAGGTATCTGGACCATGATTCGGCAGATTTTTCATTTTTTTTTTTTTTCATTTCATTTATTTATTTTAAATTTTAAATTACATTAATAATAATACAATATTAAAGACCCGCCTAAACATAGTTTGTGTGCGGTGCCTTGTGTTAAATTATATGATTAAATATGATTAAATATTTTGTTTAAATTAATTATTCTAATTATTCTTAAATCTAGGTAAGTAAATAAACAGAAAAGTTAAGAAGGTAAGTAAATATTATAAAAATTAGAAGGTAAGAATGCAAATTTATATTAAAAATTTTAAAAAGGTTTTAAAATGTTTAATTAAAATTAATTAACTCTTATGTTGTAGACTTCTTTGTGAATAGTGTTATAATGTGTTTGTACATATAATTTTAGACTGTTTTTTAATTTATCTCTATTTTTAATATTTTTTATATTATTTGGAATTTTATTGTAGATTTTCGGAGCGAAGTACAGTGCAAATTTTTGAGTGTGCATTTTTTTGTAAAAAGGAATTGATAAAGAGCCATTTGCCAAGGATCTTGTAAATTGAGTTTGTGATGGTTTGGAAAACATAGCATGGTTATCTATTGTCCATAACGCTAGTTGGTAAGTATAAATTTGTTTAATATTAAAGATTTCTAATTCTCTGTATAAATCATTTGTAGGGTATCTAAAGTCCTTTTTAAACAATATTTTTATTAAAGTATTTTGTAATGTATCAAGGCCATCTAACACATTATTAAGCAGGCCACCCCATATTAAAATGCCATACCTCATCAAAGATTCAGCCAAGGCACAATACACGATATGAAGCAGTCTTCTGCTGAGAATATCTCGAATTTGGTAAAATAAGTGTGTAAGTCTTCTGAGTCGATTATTTAAATATTTTATGTGTTCGCTCCATCTAAGATGCTGGTCAACCATTAAACCCAAATATCTTATACTATTTTCCTTTTTTATTGTGTCACATTGACAATGTAATACCCTAGTACAATTAGGTTTATGTATTTTGAAAATATTTTGGTTTGGTTGCCCAGCAGTCGTTAGTGAGAAAGTAAGAAACTTAGTTTTTGAAATATTCAGACTCAGAAGACTGTAATCAAGCCAGTTTTTAATTACGCACATGTCAGCTTCAGCCATTTCAAAGACCTCATCCCAACTTTCACCAACAATTACTATAGCAGTATCATCTGCATAAGAGATGATATTACCTTTAATTTTAAGGCTGTATATGCAGTTAATATAAACTAAAAATAATACAGGACCCAAGACAGTCCCTTGAGGGACCCCTCTAGAGACAGTCATAGGGTCACTAAGTGAATTTCCAACTCTAACATATTGGGTGCGTTGGGAGAGGTAATCTTCAAAAATGGCTAAAGCTAAGCCCCTTACACCCATTCTTTTCAACCTTCTCAGCAAAAGCCTGTGATCCACAGTATCGAATGCCTTGGCCAAATCTAGGAAAATGGCCAGGCACTTCTTATTACTGTCAGTACCCTCAATAACACCCGTTACAAAGTCCAAAAGTGCATGCTCACAACTACGTTTTTTCCTAAAACCGTACTGTTTATTACTAAGGATTTTATTGTTGTCAATAAAATCAACTAATCTTTTTTTTATGCATTGTTCTAATACTTTAGAGAAGTTGTTTATTACTGAAATAGGTCGGTAATTCGTAGTAAGCTCCTTTTTTCCTGATTTGTAAACGGGTGTTATTACGGATTCTTTTAGGGCTTTGGGTATTTTAGCGTTAGTTAATATTAAATTAAAAATATGTCTGATAGGCGTAATTATATAAGGATGAATATTTTTTATTGTGTTTACTGATATTCCGTCAATGCCACTAGCTGATTTATTTTTTAAATTCGATATGTGAAGTATAAGCTCATTTTCTGTTATAGGATACATAAACAAAGAATTGCGAATGGACATATAATTTTCTGAATTTGGTGGAACAGGATTTGGATTAATAGATTTCACCATGTCATTCCCTACTCCTGCAAAAAAAAGAATTAAAGTAATCTGCTTTACTTTTTTCGTTTTGTATTTTTTCTCCCGATTCATTTGTAATATTGTAGTTTTCTTTTTTGTTTTTACTTTCGGTATTAGCAGCCTTTTTTAATGTATCCCATATTTTTTTATAATTGTTTTTAGCATTGTTTATTTCTGTTTCATAGTAATTATTCTTAACATTTTTTATGAGTTGATTTAAATAATTTCTGTATCTTTTGTATTCTATTTTCAGTTCATTATTATTTTTATTTTTAAGGCACCGGTTTTTGAGATAGTCCCTATGCCTTATTGATTTAATTATACCCGCTGTGATCCATGGCTTTATTTTATAATTTTTGCTATTAATTTTTTGAATTTTTTTTGTATTTTTAACAATATATTTTTGGAGTATTTTAATAAATTCGTTATAACATAATTCAGAATTATCATTATTAAATACATTTACCCAATTTTCATTCTTTAAATCATTGTTTAACCCTACATAATCTATTTTATTCGAGTAAATGTTATTAATTTGTTTTGTATTTATGAATTGAGGTTTTTTTATTGATAATGCTATAGTATAATGATCTGTTAAATTAGATTCAATTAAAAAAGGAATAATTTTAATTTTATTTTTTAAATTCTTATCATTTACTCCAATAAAGAAATGATCTATACAGGTACTAGTTTCTTCGGTTTTTCTAGTAACCACGTCTATGAATGAAAACATCCCTTGATGATTTAATGCGTTTACGTAAGAGTTTATTAAATTGTTTTCGTCAACACTTAACAAATCAAAATTTATATCCCCGGCAAATATTTCTAATGCACATTTTTGTAGGTTTGAGTAATAACCCTCGATATCTAAAATAAATTGTTCACTATTTGTGGATGGTGGCCTATAACAAGCCGTTATTCCGCAAATAATATTATCAATTTCACACTGTAATCGTAAAATATTAATTTGAGAAAATTTTATTATATTAACAGTAGCCTGCAAATTATTGTTTATGTAAAAGATTGTACCATCGTTTTTATTAAATATGGACTCACTATAATATAGAGTAAAACCCGGTATATCAAAATTATTTAATTCATGAAATATGTTAAACGTTTCCGAAAGTATAATTACGTCTAGTTTTTCTGGACCGAGAATTTCTAGGTTTACCACTAATTCTTCGAAATTTTTTCTGATTGACCTTATATTATAATGTACAATGTTTAGAAGTCTATTTTTTTCTATAAATTTACAACCCTCCCCAATATCTGTAAAAATATTTGTTTTAACATTACCTTCATACTGATCTATTTCATCTAAATTCATAGATTGACAAGTAGAAGCTAGATTTGTGAGTAATAGCTCCGTTTATTTATTTATTTTTTTGTGCGAATATAATTTAATTCTTGATCTTGTGCAAAAATGGTAAAAAAAAATCATATAATAAGAACCTTTTTAGTTTTTTAAAACGTTTTTATAAAAATTTTTTTTTATAGAAATAATTCAAGTTTTTTTTTTATCTTTTGTAAAATGGTAAAAATAATCATATTATAATAAGATTTTTTTTTAGTTCTTAAATAGTAATTAAATTAAACTAACAAACTAATAACTGAAATAATGAGTGATATTTTTGAAATTTAAATTTAGTTATGCCAAAAGTATAATAAAATTCAAACAAAATGTAAATAGGAATGTAAGCTATGTATAAACAGACGTGGTTATAATAAAAATATAAAAAAGTATGCAAATTTGCCAATAATATAGTAAATTGAAAAGCAATGTGCACATTATCCATAAACTGATATTTGTCAATAATATTATTTAAAACAAAATAAAATAGAATAGTGCCGAAATAGTACTGACAGACTCACGCAAAAAAATGTTTATTATTGGTCAAGTAAGAAACTTACATTTTAATCCAGTTCTTTTACTATTTATTACTTTCATCCAGTTTTTTTAGATCATCGTAATTATAAACATAATTTTTCACAAAATTTAGATTAACTATAACCACTCCATTAATTGTCCAACAACTATTTTTAAATTTATTTCGGCACTCTCTGTACAAATCGTAAGTGTTTTTAGTCAAAAGTTCCGTAATTAATATTTGTTTACCTTTTAATTTACTCTTACTGTAAAATATTTGATCGCGTAGCCACATATTGGCAAATTCGACGGCCACTGGCCTCGGTTTATCTGCTTTTTTTTTGCCCATACGTACACAGCTGACAATATGAATTTTTTGTATTTTTACGCCGATTTTATCCTCAATGACATTTATCACAGAACCATATACATCTGGAATTTCATCATTATTTTCTTCTTTTAGACCATGCATAAGAATTATTTTTCTATTATTATATTTCGCTTGCTTCTCAACATAAGCCTTGTTAGTAGGTACTTACAATATTTTTTATGTCCTCTTTGATTTGCATAATGACATCGTTAATACTAGTTTCAAATAGAGTGAATTTTTCCAAGAGATTGTCATCATACTGAGTTGTTCCAACAGGTCCTATGGAAATTTTTCGGTTCAGTTGCTCCTTGAAACTGTTTATTTGACCTTCAAATCCCGCCTTGACTAAATCAATCTTTTTCTCAAGTTCCTTCACGGTTTTTGCCATATTTTTCAATTTTTCACCGAACTATATGCACAAAAACTATAGTAAAACCAATTTCACTACTATTTTCCACTTAATTTACGTTTAATTTTAATAATTAACGGAGCCCAAAAATTCGTTACTTATTCTTGAAGCGCCATCTGCATATTCAGTTATCAGTTAATTTTTCATCTATTTTGGTAAAAATAGGTTTAGGTTTTTCCGTTACCCTGTTAACGTCCTCGTGAAGTCCCTCTAAAAGGTACCGCAGAAATTCTTGTGCGTCCTGTTGTTTGTAGTCTGTAAGTTGGGGGGCGAAAATCTGGATTTGGCTCTTGAAAGAGACCGTGTTTACTACCCGTTCAGATAAATCTTCTGACCACAACATATTTTCTTATTAGTTTGTTAATTTTTTGTAGGTTTGTTCTTTACTATTATTGCCAGTACCCTGGTAATATTGTCAGTATGCAATCAATTTTAAAAATTGTAACCCTCCGGGCTATTTTTGAATATCATAAAAATAGTTATTTATGGTTCTAGTGGGTAAAGTAATATATTGCCCATGAGAAAATTAACCTGCGAGGAGTCAGCCAAGCAGGTTTATTTTCGAGAGGGCAATATCGGTTTACACATGAGTGCCATACAAGGTTTTATCCAATAAATAGCTTAGTTGAGTGGGTAAAATAAATAATTATCCACTCAATAAAGTAGAAGCCACGCGGGGGTTAATATTGAGTTTATCTATTTAAAATAAAGGTGGTAATTGTCTTATTATCTGTATGTATTGGATAAACAATATTGTTTATTTAGAAGTTACTCATCAATTGCAATAATATCTTTTGTGAGGTACCAATTTAGGTAAGTCTATTCTAAAGAATCATGTGAGACTCATGTCGAGATTTTTCGAGACGCGCTTTGGGAGTTTAGGGTTTGTCTGTTGAAAATTATAAAAGAGTTTTTTGTTTTTAAATAGTAATTTTAAATCGTAATCGCCGCAGAATAAAATAAATATATTAATAAAAAGTGTTCTATATAAACTGGATTATTACCCATGTTCGAAAAAGATAAGTTATTGATGTAAACTAACCTTTTACGAGAATACGCTGAATTATTAATTATTAAATATTCTAATTTAGTATTTATTCTTTTCTTTAAATTTCATTGATATATTTTACTTTGTTAATTTATTATTTTATTCATTAAATAATCATTTAATCTAAACTTTATTCTTTTTATTTTTTATTTTAACCTAGTTAGGAAAACGATTATAAATATTTTAGGGCTACGAACCTCCTTCTAAGTCAACTAGATCTTCATCCCTTATCCAGGGTGGTGGCAGCGCTACGCTATCTATTCTTCAATCATCGAGGGTTTCGACCCATAAGGTGGTTGTTTACTTTAGTCTTTTAATAGAAAACTTAGTGAGGTCTTTAAGTGACCTGGGGTTTTATAAAATTAGTAATATTTTTTTTAAGCTCCTGCAGTTTGTTTATTTTTTGCCCATTAGAACCAGATATGTTTATGTTTAATGAAGTAAACTTTCAGGTAATTACAAATAAATATGAATGCAGTAAAATGTCTTAACATGGCAATAATTGCGTCACCCACCTTACATAAAATACAGCCGGGAGAAAATAATTAAATTAGAATGGTAATCATCTCTTCGACTAACAGAATTTTATATTCAGGTAAAGCTTCGTTTTTTTCTGTGTAAATATATTAAATACTTAACTTAAAGTCTGTATAAACAATCAAAATTTTATTGTTTTGTAACAAAACAATTGATAATTAATTCTGATTATTCTTCTGGGGAAATTATTTCATGTAATAGCACTAACAAAAGAGATTTTAATTACTTCCCATCACTGGAACAAATCTGCAAATTAAAACAATCCGTGAAGATATGGTATGATTCGCATACACTGTATGGAGTGCATGTCTAAAGTCAGCCCCTTCTCATTTAACTTTTGAAAGGTTTAACTTGTCATCTGGTACACTTAAGTTATTTAACCAAAACATTTTTTTATATACTTGATATGTTTAGATGGCATTAGAGACAGGGGGACAATAAGGTTTTTTTATTAAATTAAATTTTATTTTTGACCATATAATTTGTAATTAAAAAAATGAAGGTATTAAATTTTTATTTTTTTTTGGTTAAAAATAGCGATTTTTTTGTTTTTTTTTTTTTAATTTTTATTTATATAAAATTAATCATTAAATAAAAACAATAAATAAAACAATGAACCAAATTTGATTTTTTTAAAGAGATTTTGACTAAAATTTCCATTTTCAACACTTTTTTAACCCCATCAAAATTTTTAAAATAGAGAATTTATTAACTTTAAAATGATAAATAAAAAATCCCCCTTGCCCCTTTGCCTCCACCGTGCCCCCTACATATATAAAGTATATACAAATAAAATATTTGGGTAACGTTATTAAAGTGTTCAAAGTTTTAATTTTATATCTTAAGCCGTTCAAAAGTTATAGGGCGGAAGCTGACTTTAGACACGCACGGTATAAAGGAAGATAACATATGTTTGATATATTGCAATGTGACAATTTTTATTTATTTGTTCTTTAAGTGGAGCTCCCTATAACTTTTTAACATTGTCTTTTTTTTCAAAGGAATTATTTTATATACTTAAGCAATAAAAAAAACTGTTTTATTTTAATTATTTTATTTTAAGCAATGCATGGCATTCCTGAAGCTCTACAGAAAAATTTGATTATGGATCATGGTAGAAGAAGGTCTACACATTACAGAACCATTTACAGCTAAACCCAGAAAACTTGTTTTTGGTAAATAATGTTAAATAATCTTCTGCAAAATCTTTGACAATAAATTGCATATTTTGTTTAACGAGTGTGATAATATTTTTTACCTGATTCTGAATATCTTTAAAGCAAATCGCTATGTTTTTTCGCTTTCGAGAAAAATTCTCTTGAAAATATTTTTTTCCTTTTTTTTCCGTTTTTCAAGTGCTTGTAGAAAAATTATCACAGTACCTGAAAGCTTTTATCCAGGCTTCATTTAGAGCGAAGTTCTTACTCTTTAAAATAGTACAAGAAAAACTTAGCATAATGTTTAGTGGTAATGGAGGATCTGTAAAAAACGCCGAATTTTTCTAAGAAAGGTAACCTCTAAATCATGTCTAGTTATTTTCTTTAGGGTCTGCTGAAGTCAGAAAAAACAAGTTTTCTGGCTTTAGCTGTAAATGGTTCTGTAATGTGTAGACCTTCTGCTACCATGATCCATAATCAGATTTTTCTGTGGAGCTACTTCATCTCGTTAATCCTTCAGGAATGCCGTGAATAGTCAATATGTAAAAAATACATAAACATCAGTTTTATAATTTTATGTATAAAATTATGAAAAATATAATAAATTAAATAACATGAAAACTAATTTTAATTTAGGCTTATGCTTTTTTTAAAAATAATAATTCAATTACCCTATTTTTTAAATGTAATAAAAAATATAATTTACTTTTTTTTTGGCTGCTTATACCGGGTGACACAGATCCAATGTACACCCCTCTGAACTTCTGTATTTGTAAAGATACAATTTTGAAATTTGTTACCTATAATGTACTTAAGGAACATCAACTTTAGACATATAAAACAAAATTTTGCTATTTCCGGTTTTACCGAAAGTGCTGACAACTTTCACATTTTAAGTGAGACTAAATGACTTACATTTTAGGAATCTGTGCACTTTTCTGAAAACACTGATACTACATAAGTGACATTTCAAATGCCATTTTATTTTAATTTTGTTGGAATTTTTTAACTAGGTGCTGCATGACATCTTGGACACCAGAAATGCTAAAAAAAATAATTTTCTATTAACTTGTTATAATTGGTTAAATTAGGAGGTTTTAAGCGATTCTTGAATTTGGAACCTATGTACATCCAAGGTTCCATTATGCCATTTAAAATTGCAAGAAATATGAAAAAGATTCATGCGCTAACTTTTTATACAAGTCCAGTAGTTCCAATTTTAATTTTTAATTAAAAATTAAAATTGTAGTAAAAAAAAAAATATTCCACTTGTATAAAAAGTTAGCACTTGTTCGGCAAAATATAAGTCGCCCGAGTTAACTCGGGTAAGCGGAAAAGAGCGAACCTACTGTCAACGAGTCAACTCGGGTGAGTGCGTTAAGGGGTTAAAGATGTCATAGCGCACCTAGTTAAATAAACTAAAACAAAATAAAAATAAAATTTTACATTTCAAATGTAATGTATGTGGTATCGGTGTTTTCAGAAAAATGTACAGATTCCAAAAATGTAAGACATTTAGATATTGCACTTAAAATGTGAAAGTTGTGAGTACTTTCGGTAAAACCGGAAGTAGCAAAATGTTGTTTTATATGTCAAAAGTTGAGACTACTTAAGAACATTATAGGTACCAAATTTCAAAATTTTATCTTTAAAAATACAGAAGTTAAGGGGGTGTACATTGGATCTGTGACACCCGGTATGTGCTTCTGTGTTGTACGTCAGTGTTCGAATGCATGATAAAATCAGCGATTTAAAACTTTGCGATTTCGATTTGCATTTCTCGAACGAGAAACTCATTTTGAAATCTAATTTCGCCTGACAACCAATATGGGCTAACAAGATTCATTCTCTTTCATTTCCTTATTTTGATACTGTCTTATTTAATTTCGAACATACGACGATCTTTTCGGATAATCTAATGATCATATATTGATTTAATTACATACCGGGTCTCACAAGAAGTATTGCCTATGAATAATTATTATCGACAGTAATATCACCAGAGGTAGTGAAATTTTCGATAATTTTATTATGGTCCCATAAAATAATTTTGCTCTTTAATTTTTTGAGTATATTTTTCATTATTAAAAGCTCAAGATCGAAGGCCATGATAAAATTTTATGAAAATTGCACCACCTCGAGTGGTATTTAGCTTGACTATTTCACAAATTAACTAGCAAAAAAAGTATGTTTTATTCAAATGTTTATTGCATATAATTAGGTTTAACTAGAGCCTACCTCAAATTATTTAGTTTTCCGTAAAGTCCTGGCTTGCAATATTTTTACATTTTTGAAAATCGAGCTCTTATGCAATTGTTTGAACGTTTATCTGGTGTTACGACTTTACAAAATTTTGCCCCACACAATTATTATAATTATTTAAAACTTAAACAAAAAGTCTTAAAAGTTGCGTTTTGTGGTTGATTTAATATAAATTACTGTTAATATTTAATATTTAATTTTAAAAAAATTAAACTTTTAGTCATCATTCACTTTATTAATAATTTAGTTCAGTTACCGGTTTCGATTATAATCGTCAGACTAGCCAAAAATATATAAAAATACTAATTAGATAATTGTACTAGTACTATACTCCATCCAGTTATGCAAGGTAGTAAGGGACGCGGCCCGTTTTACACCACAGAGCGCATAAATAGTATAATTATGCATAAATCGTAGTGTTTCAAAAATTTAACAGATGTCGGTACTGTTTTCCTGGAAAGGGCCTAGCCATAGACTCGCATAACAAGCATAGTACATTAGAATGCGGTGCCAGGATTGGCTTGAAGTGTCGTCATGTATCTTGTAATGGTTGTTATGCGAGCCTCTGGATGGGCCTTAAGTTGTAATTGTAACCTAAAAATTTGACGTTTTCCTTGTGTTCAATATAATTTACGTTTGTACAATATGTAGAATATGCTAATTTAGTGTGAGTGTATGAAGAATAAACCAAAAAAGTACCATTTTCAATACCATACAAAATAACATTAAGTATAACCATTTTTTTAAGTAACTTTCTCTTCTTTTATTAGCTTTAACGACCGCCAACCATTGTCATAGACAAAAAATGTCACAATATTTTATATGTAAAAGGTAGGAGTTTTTAACCAATGATGTAGCTTAAAAATCGCGGGAATTTTAAACTACTATCTTGCATAATTGGACGGACTCTCTTGGGAATAAGTACTAATTACATTTTAAACAATTAATTTTTTTTACATTAGTTAATTATGTTTATTTTAAGTATTTTTGCATCAAGTATCTAAAACAAGTATCACAAACTTTGTGTATTTAGTACCTCATATTAAATTTTTTTTGCGTGTGATTATACCCAAAGCGCAAAATACCTATTTACTAACTGTCTGTCGCAGCATGCGATATGATGCTGAAAATTCAATGGACATAACTGTTTATTGTTAATTTATTGAGCCTTTTTGTCATAATATAAATTTCTTCTCTTCGAGGGTCACACGAAAATAAATAATAAACATCATGATGATATTATTTAGGCCCTCTACCAGAAAGACATATGTATCTTTATCTAGCAACCAACTTTATTAAAGTTGTGTTTTATAAAATATTCATCTGACCTTTTTTAACCCAAAACCCTACAAGAAGGAAATACTCCCTTGTCTAATAGCTAGAAGAGTATTTATTTAAAAATAATGTCGAGATATTTAAGGGGTGATTCTACATTAACCATTTTACTGGAATGAAATTATTTATTTTTATTTTTGTTAGGCTTTATTACAAATAAAATAAACACAAAATCTTGAGAAAAATAATTTTTTTTATTGACTTTAGGAAGAATCAACTATCCGATATATCGGATTGTATGCACAAAATAAAACTCCAGAATAATTCAAAATTATAAAAAAAATATTAAGTCGAAAATGTATGGTAACTCACGGTGACCCAAAAAATATAAGTTAAACTAGAAATAGGAAAAAAACGGAACACACCACATTGTAGCCTGGAAAGTATATAGCCGTTTACCATAAAATCGAAGCTGCTGCACCTTGTTAAATAACGTCTTTTTGAATGAGCTTATTGAAAGCAAGAGACCAGAAAATACATATTAAGCTAGTTTATTTAAATCGAAGCTTTTATATTGTACTTAACACTTGATGTTCACATTATTACTATGGTGTCCTTAAGAACAGCTTCTTCTTGTAAATGTGTTCATAATGTTAAAATATTTGAATTTTTTGAACATTCTACCAATATCACTCGGTAAGGTATTTTGAGAAAATAGATGGACGGAATATTTATTCCACTGCTATACTCATATAATCATAAATATTTTGCTGAATTTAATTAATTTTTGACAATAATTTTGATCGAAAATTCCAAATTTGACATGTACACTGTTCAACACGATAAAAATAATTTATTATTATTATAGCATTATTATTTAACAAGAAAAGTATACTATTGCGGATACCACAGTAATATATTTAATTTCCTGTATGAAACACAACATACAATCTTATATTTAGGCTCGCTTAGAATGATTTACCTCTTTTTGAGTTTTCTAGGCTTATTTAAAAGCAGCACCAAATAAAGTTATAGAACCGAATTTCTCGAAAACGAAAGATGATAGGTCAATTTTACAAACAGATTTGAACTCTGGAGATAAAATAGTACAAGAACTGCCCTATAAATTTCTAGTTATAGTGTCGTACTAACCACTGACAGATCCTGAATAGTTTTTAACAATATTTTACAATGTGCGGCAGCTTCGATTTTATGGTAAACGGTAATATGCTCTCCAAAGATGTGGCTACAATGTGACGTAGTCCGTTTTTTTCGTATTTCTATAGTTTGTTATTTCAACTATTTACTATCTTGGTAAATTAAAAATCACACAGTAAATATTTTTACAACAGATTCGAATAGTATATGTTTGTGTATAGAATATAGTTATGTTTTATAAAATAAACTACGCAGTATATTCGCACATCTAATATTCAAATCCGTTTTGAAAATATTCACTGTGCGATTTTTAATTTATTATATTGCTTGATGAAACAGACCATAGTTCAACTTATATTTTTTGGGGGTCACCGTAAACTTTTGAAACAAAGTTTAGGGTGTGAACAAATAAATTTGGATTTGACTCCAGAAAAATTTCAAAGCCAGTCAGTAGTCACTTATTTTGGCCAATTGTCCCGACCCTCATATCGAGTATTCCCTAAAGGATTTGACGAAATTCTTCCTCTAATATAAGGTTTTCCATATGTTTTAAGAAGAACATTCGCAATATTTCTTTTAAAATTGAAGAAAAGTATGACAAATTTCTCATTGGGTCGAACTTTTATGATCAGCTACTTACAGCTGATCAGCTGATCAGTATATTTTAATATTTATCTAAATACTTATGAATAAGGTCAGAAAGGGGAAGATTATAATCTTCTTATAATTATTTTGCTAAAATAGGAGGCAACATTATTTAAGATGCATTTATAAATACAGTTTTCTACTTTTTGGTTTGGACTATGACAAGATTTCTCATTGAGTCGAACTTTTATGAGAATCCATGCACAGAGCTCTTTTGTTTGTTATTTTTTTCAATACTCGGTTAGAAAATATTCTTTTTGAAGAAAAAAAGTTTATAAACATGTATCTAAAAATGCGTAGTTTCGTAAAAATGGATAGACCCTAGTATAAAGTACTAATGCATTAAAGCAATTTAATTCATTTTAGAATAAGATAAGGAAAAAGTAAATTTTTAAAACATGGAATTTTAAAATGGAATTGTAAGTAGCTGATCACCTGATCAGCATACTTTAATATTTATCTAAATACTTATGAATAAAGTCAGAAAGGGGAAGATTATTTTGCTAAAAAAAGAGGCAACATTATTTAAGAGGCATTTATAAATACAGTTTGCTACTTTTGTAGACGCGCCGCGACGTTTTAAAACGTTTAAGACCATGTAATAAAAATATGCGACTGTTAGATAACTATTTCGAGAACGAATAAATCTAAAGACTTGTGTAGAAGTTATAGCTAGGTATTGCTATCCGGACAACGGATCCGGTAATCCGGCATCATTGTGCTTTTTTGTGGACAAAAAGAGAAAGAAACGTTAATGTTTTAAATATTCTAAACTTTTTATATTTTAATTCATATGTACCACACACAAGCCAATGGCTTAGGTAGATTATTTTTACTATGTACACTGTTTATTTTGTAAATAAATAAAATAAAACTTTAAAAAAAGAAGATTATTAGCATGGTATTTGAGGAATGAGGAATGGAGAAAAGGTTGAAGTTATAATTTTTTTGGACAATTTTGTTATACTGGAGAACAGTAGCTTTTAGATGTGAAGAATATCTATTCAAAAATGTTTGTATACTTTTGTTAACAGTCCATTATAGTATAAAACACCTGTAAGGTCCCAAAAAGACTATACACTCTAAATTTGTCCGTCAATCTTTCAGTAGGTTAACAAGGGCGTAGATGAGGGGGGATAATGGGGGTAATTACCCCCCCCCATAGGTGGGCGCCAATTTTGTTTGCAGGGCGCCAAGTTTGGTATAAACCGTCAGGGACAAAGCTTTTGTCTTAGGGTATTTTTTTGGGCGCCGTCATTTTATTTGTAGGGTCGCCACGTTTTGTTAGAAACCCTCAGGGACAAAGCTTTTTTTCTTGATGGCATTTTTTGGGGGACAATTTTTTTTGTAGGCGCACAAAGCTTTATTTTAGGGTATTTTTTCTTTAGCTAGGGGCGCCAAATTCGAGGCTTGAAAGGCCGGCCCTGGGTATTACCCCCCCCCCCCCCCCATAGAAGAAAAAGATCTACGCCCTTGGTATTAACTGTAATAATTAAAGAAAAATCACCATGTTAGAATGTAAATTTACAATATTTTTTTAAATTAACCTTAATATTACACGGTTTAGTAAAATCCCAGCTCTTTTCCTGTTGGTACAATAATTTTGCATTAAAATTCTTGCATGTGGTCCACAAACCCGACACTTTTACAGAAAGTCCCGAAAATTACCATAATTATAGCTTACATTCTACAAAAGATAGCAGTAAAATTACCAAAATAAAAATTCACATTTTTACAGAACAGAACAGTGAATTTACAGGACTAATTTAAATTTACCACTTTCTTTGAGGGTGACATGACCTACTTTATTTGCTGTGAAATTACCACATTTTCATTTACAGTCTAAATAAATAAATAAATAATATTTATTCAACAACAAAAAATTTGCTGTAGTTAAATCATATAATAAATTATTACATATAATAAATTATTAGCATACATTAATTATAATTTTATGATAATAATGAATTAATAACACTGTGCGACAAAAAAAATAGGCAGGAGATCTGTCAACGTCAGTCGTTAATTTAGGACCACTATAGTCGAGTCCCCAAGTGCTTTGGCTACTTTAGGTCATTTAAGCGTTTTTTTTTAATTTGAACCTTCCAATGCAGGCTAATATGCAGGACCCATTTTTCAAGTTAGCTTTCTAAAACTTTGGCAGGCAAATTCTTATTAAAAGGAATCAAAAAAAGTCTCTATAAACAAATGTCCAAAAATATTTTGTAAGGGAGCTAGTTCCCTTCAATGACAACCCCAAAAATTAAATTTTTATTTAATATTTCACGAACTATTAGAGCTAGAGAAACGAGTTTATGAATGTATTCTTGCATCAATAAGGCCAACTATACTTTGACGCACGGATCTGTGGCTACGGGAAAAATGTTAGGAATGTGTGTGCAAGTGAGATGCCCGTTGTAGGCACGCACGCTTTATAGCGCTTTTCGCGGAAAGATGAGAGTGCGAATGATTCCTCTCCCTTTCGTTCCGAAGGCTTTGTTTCATGCGGAGAACTATACTATATCATATTTTTATGTAATAACTCCCGCCAGGAGCGTGCCAACCCGGGAGGCTTTTTGCCTATTTTTTTATGTGTGACTTTTTTTGCAGCTTTTTAATTTGATTATGATTGCGAGAATGTATAAAAAACCTAATTATGATGTAACAGTGTATGACTCACTGTTTACGATGAATTAAAAATATAAATAATAATAATAAAACGAGTTAAGAAAAAGTAGGATTGGCGTATTTTTTTAGGAAAAATAAATTTTATTTTAAGGATTAATCCTACCAGTTTAAAAATAATCCATTAAAAAAAAACTTAAAAGTTTGGGGCCAACATTTTAAAAAATAAAGGGAAACATTCAGAAAAGATTATTTTGAAAAAAAGAAATACAATTTCTATAAAAAAAGCTTCACAAACAAAAGGTTATAGCGGAGATCGCGAAATCAAGATCACGAGATTTTGGAAGTATATTAAGAGAAAACGCAACATACTATTCAGTGTGAAGATTATACTCTGGACTGCGAAGGATTACATATTTTTAAGCATTGTTTTTCATTTTTAGTGAATAAAGCGTAAGATATTACTTCTAATTGCATTTTTCTCATAAACAGTGAGTCTTACATCATTACATCATAAGACTAAAACTTCAAACTAAAAATCATAAAAAAACAATTGTGCAAAAAAGTGCTTGAGACTCCCAGTTTGGCACGCACTTGACAAAAGTTACTGCATTAAAATATTATATATTAGTAGGCCTTATTAATATAAAAACACATGCATAAATTCATTTCTGTAGCTTAAAGGGTTCTGGAGATATTTAACAAAAATCTAATTTGCGGGGTTGTCACTAAAGGACCGTAGCTACCTTACGAAGTATTTTTGGACATAAGTTTATATAAACTTTTTTTCAGGTCTTTTGATAGGAATTTACCTCCCAAAGTTTTGAAACGCTAACTTGAAAAATGGGTCTTGAATATTAGCTTGAATTGAAAACTTTAAAATAAAAAATATCGCTTAAATGACCTAAAGTAGCAAAACCCCTTAGGGACTCAACTATATTACACGCATATTTTCGAATGACGTTGACGGATCTTTTGCCTAAAAGATCAACCTTGAATTTGACGCACAGTGTAATTATAATTATTGATAATAATAATAATAATAATATATAATTATAATAATAATAATTGATAGGTATTATTAAAGTTTACGTTTTTTTATTAGGTACAAAACTAATAGACCCTAGAAAACTGAAATCGAAATGCAGTCTTGTGTTAATAAATGAAGAAATATAATTATATAAAATTTAGCTGACCTACATAAAACTGACATTATTCGACTAATAAATTATTCGTATAGATACTATCGCAAAATAAGATTTATTATTATTACTCGTACACATAAACGAGTTAATCCATGCGTATGACATCGATTTAGTTTTACGCTAATGTACCATAAGAGTACCATAAAACAAGCCGTGAAGTTATATAATGCTACGCATTCCATTATATGCTATAATGTAGTCCAGTAAATAGTGAATAATGCACAGTGGTTGGTATATTGCATTTTCCCAAATAACGCAATTTTCCCTCATATAACTTTTTCCTGAAAATTCGTTCTCGAGTTTTCGTGTCTACAGAAAATGTCACGGACGGACAGGACGGATAGGACGGACAGACGGACAGGCGGACAGAAGGACAGACGGACATTTTCAAAGTTTCTTATTTTTTTCATGAAATATGTGTATTTTTATCCAATAATGTTTTGTCTAAGGCGTTTTTTGGCGATTTTAGAAAATTTGAAACTACCGTATAATACTATTCTAGGCGCTCACGGTTCACCTGGGCGATTTTAAATAAAAATTTCGTGGACCCCTACATTTTTTTTGACTAAAACATAACTGATGACATAAGAAATTAATTCCCATTTGATAGAAAATCGTAAAAGATACACTTTTTTAGACAGATAAAAAAAACGTTTTTTTGAGTAATAAGGTGTGTCAAAAAATCGGGATTTTCAAAATCAAAAACGCTCTCTGGCTTAAAATTAGCTCCTTAGTAAAAAACAGTGGCCACTCAAAAATGAGCCAAATCGATAAATGTTTAGAGGTAGCTCAAAGCACTCAAACTTAAAAAAAATCGGTACCTGTTTTTCGGATAAAAACTGATACCGATAAAAATTGAGGAAATTTTGAAGCATTTCTTTGGTAATATTTAGAAACAATACTAAATGTAAGAACTTAAACAATTATATCCCCCCTCCCCTTAAGTTGAAACATGAAAAAATCGCGAATTATTTGAAGATTTTGCGAAAATTTTATTTTTGCAAGTTTTTAAAAGTGCATAAAAAATAGTTTTAAATAAAAAATCTGCAAAATTATATATTAGTATATAAGCATATATACATGTTAACCTACATGACTATACAGAAAACATAATTTTTTTCCTCAAGTTGAGTAAAAAAAAATAATTTCGATTAGAAACCGGGTGGATTTTCTGTTTTTTGCCTAAAACTTTTTTCGGTGTACTTTTTTTTATTTTTTGGTTGGAATACTTTTTTAATTAAAAATACACAAAAAAGTTTCTGTGGTTTAACATCGCAGGTTTAACCGTTTTAAAGATAAATGCAATTAAAAGTAAATTTTTACGCATGAAGAACCAAAAATAAAAAAAATAAAAAATATAAAGCAAAAAACAAATATTTTAGTAATGATTGGTTATATAACATTAAAAACATAGAAAAAGTTTATATGCAACTTGGTCAAAAAATCATTCCTAAGGACGTTATGTCCTTAAATATGCCAATTTTCAATAAATTTTCGCAAAATCTTCAAATAATTGGCGATTTTTTATGTTCTAACTTAAGGGAAGGGGAAATATTTTTTTTTTATTTTTTTCACAATTCGTATTGTTTCTAAATATTACCAAAGAAATCCTCCAAAATTTTATATACAATCACTTTTTTTTCAAAGTTTGAGTGCTTTGAGCTATCTCTAAACATTAATCGATTTGGCTCATTTTTGAGTGGCCACAGTTTTTTACTAAGGAGCAACTTTTAGGCCAGAGAGCGTTTTCGATTTCGCAAATCGGAATTTTTTGACACACCCTATTACTCAAAAAAACGTTTTTTTATCTTTCTAAAAAAGTGTATCTTTTACGATTTTCTTTCAAATGGAAATTGATTTCTTATGTCATCAGGTATGTTTTAGTCCAAAAAATGTAGGGGTCCACGACATTTTTATTTAAAATCGCCCAGGTGAACCGTGCGCTGTGAATAGTATAATAATGTAAATGAAGATTACAACTTTTATAAAAAAATTGAACGCCACGGTAACTGGTAACTTAGACAAACCTAAATTTATAACTAGAATATAACGTAACTTATATACTAAATGGAATAGTTAATTGGACTTTATAAATGGTATCATTCAGCATGTACAAAAGTAATTAGCGCAAGGAAACGAAAATTAATTTTTTTGAGATACTAATTTCGACATTTACAGGGAAAAAATATTAAATAGGTATTCTGTAGTAGTTCGGAAAAAGGGAGCAAAAAGTTGCAAATTAGGCAGTTAATTCTGTGTCAAATTTAAAATGACGTATCATATACATGCTGGGTGATACAAAATTTAAGGGGTGATACTATGTCCAAAAATATGAAAAAAAGTTCCTATAAAGTTGGTCCGAAAATCAGCCCTAAGAGGGCTACGACCCCTCTAAGGTACATCTGAAAAGTAGTTTTTATTTAATATCTCGGGAACCCTATGAATCACAGTAACGATTTTTTGCACATGCCTTAATATTGATAAAGGTTTTCCTTTTATGTAATTTTTATTTAGAAATTTTAACCAGGAACATGCAATATGGGGGCGATGTCACTTTTTTGCCCCAAACTTTTTTTACATATATTTTTTGATATTATGAACTTTATTTCATATTTTTGAAACTAGAATCACCCTTTAAAATTTTTTACCTTATTTCTGAATCACTCTGTATAAATAAATAAAAATACAGAAGACGAACTGAAGCTATTTTTATCAAAATTGGCGCTGCCCCGTGTTCTGATAATTACCGAATAAAAAATAAAATGTTTCGACAAGGTTTATATACTATTTTATTCACAATTATACCTGTTTTTTCACAGTTGTGTATTTATTTTTTGACAACAAAACTGACACCACCTTTAAATTTATAAACATTGGTAATTGGCAATAGACTGAAAGAAACGGATAAAAGATAAAAAATAAACTTTTCGAGGTTAAAGCAGTTTGAGATAAAATCTTTCGAGGTAATGTCCATGCGATGTAATGTCCGTGTGGGGTAAAATATTGCGAGGTTGTGTCCTTACGAGGTAATGCCCTTTCAAGGTAAATATTTGGGAAGTATTTTTTTTTTTGAGGTAATTGCTTGCGAGGTAAAATTTTTTGATTAACCAGCTGAAATATTTTCATTAATGTTTAATCTTATAAAAGTTTGACTCTTGAAATAAGAATGTGGTTATGAATATCCATTAAATTAGGAATGCGAATTTGGTGTCATCACGTAAACTTCTTTCCAACAACGTTTTAAAATTAATGATTTTCTTGTGCAGCAACCTTAAATATTTCAGAATTATATTGGTCATATAAAGTTATCCTATTTTCAGTGCCACTGCATCAGTGTTATATTAATAAATAATAATTAATTTATTACTAATTTATTTATAAATAACTTTATTTAGGATGAATAGCGTGTTAAGATTAATGATTTTTTTGTGCAGGTACCCTAAATATTCCAGAGTTATATTTGTTCATATAAACTTATCTTATTATAAATCGGTCTAAAAAGACCAAAACAAGCAATTTTTTAATTTTTTAGCGCAAGATCAACAGAATGAAAGTCAAACCATAGACAGTTTGTCAAAAAGTAGACAAAATTAAATGTTTATGTTTTTTGTTTAACGTAAATATTAAAAGATTATATATTTTATATTAATTTGCAATAGAAGAAGCCAAACATCCAAAATCAAAACAGTTTTGTATCAATGTGTCATATACAATTATAAACACCTAAAATAAAAAATGTCCGTCTGTCTGTCCGTCTGTCTGTCCGTCTATCAGTCCGTCTGTCTGTCGGTTCATCCGTCTGATCGAATTTTCAGGAAAATAAAACTTCGTAAGGGCACGAAGCATAAAATTTAAAATAATCTCCACAAAATTAAACATTAAAAAAAATGGAAAACAGTAGAAGAAAAACTCCGATCATCTTTAACTGTATTTATTATAAGGATTAAGCGATAAAAAAATTAAAGGAAAGAAAAATGGGATCAGTGATGATTTTATAAAAAATTGATTATTACCAAAAAAATCAAAAATAGAAGAAAAAGTTTGATCAACTTTTTTAAGAAAAAAAAAAATTTAAATGGAACTATCCTAATAAATTAAAACAAAAACTTAACTTAAACAAAAAATTAATAAAACTGTAAGGAAACGTCTTTTCCCATGCTGTTAAAGTGATTCTTTTCAGAAAAAAATAATTTTATCAAAAAGTCGAATTTAAAAAAATCTTTAAGTAATTTAAATTATTTTAAATCATAGTATTAAAATTAGGTATAATTATAATTATAATTATTATTAATTAACTAGAATTAAGTAATAATTATAATAAATTTTAATTAATTAATCAAAATGGATTAAAAATGACACATAAAATAAAATATGTATCGTTTAATAGCATACTGCCATTAGCAGTTAATGATGGTTTTTCTGTTGATAAAAAAGACCAAATTTTCTCATTAACTCGAAAGACAAAACGTGGATAGGATTTCTATTAAACTATAGAATTATGTAAACGATCAAAGGGCGACCTAAAAAATATTCTTATTTTTTTTTTAATTTTAACTTTAAATTTAAATTAGTCTTAGACACTGCAGATTAAAGTGGCAGAAAATATAATATTTTTTATATAAAGAAGATTGCATACAAAACTATTACAAATCTAAAACAAAGTAAAACGGACACACTTTCTAGACGAGTGAAAGTATCTGTAAATTGCTTTTTATAAGTTTTAAAAAACTAATAATAAACTATATATCCAAATAGATTATTATTATTATTATTATTAAAAATATTTTTGTAGAAAATGTAAAAAGCTTTTTAACTGTACTAGGATTAATAATATGTGAGCAATAGCTAAAAATTAGTTTTAAAGTACAAATTTGGGATGTCTGGTCTTCTTTTTCTTGTCTTAATTAATTATTTACAGCACCTGCGCTAGAATAATATTATACGGTAGTTTCGAATTTTCAAAAAAAAATCAGAAATTGTCCTTGTCAAATAATTCTTGAATATAAATTTGTTTCATGAAAATATAAGCAACTTTTTTTTTCAAATTTCCGTCATTCTGTCTGTCTGTCTCTCTGTCCGTCTGTCCATCCGATGTCACGATTGTTATGAACACGATAACTTTATAACGAATAATCCGATTAGGAAAAATCAAGTTTTACGAGAAAAAGATCCCTATTGTTTTTAAAAGTAATCCCCCCAAAAACAAAAAAGTTATGAGGGCTAAACTATTAAAAAAATCTAAAAAAGCCGTAAGAAATTTTCGATTAATGTAAGTTTTTCAGGAAAAGTTACTTTTATTGTTATGACCAATTTTAGAATTGGTAGATACCAATTTTGAAATTAATGCTTCCAATAACAAAAAAGATATGGGGGGTTAAACCTTTTTAAAAATAAAAAAAAACTAAATACTCACTTTGTGCTTATCTCAAGTAAGGTAAAAAACTCACCTAACAATGGAAGATATGTGAAGATATCAGAATTCAGTATGATTTAAGACGCCTACGCACATGGTGTGATATCGCTACTTAATACTAGTATGAAATATGTCGTCGTTATTATTAAAAAATGTTAATGTAATTAAATTTTAATATTTTAATGTGTAATGTATGTATCCAACATTTTAATACCTCTTCAAGGATAATTCGAAGATAACAGCAGATCAACACAAGAGCGCTCTCCATCCCCGACAACTCCAAAACATCTGGTGAGTACCTTTCTTTTGTTAATTAGTGCAGAGACGTATTAAGTATGATTAACACCTTTAATTAATCATATGCATTATAAGTCTATTATATTGAAGGTAAACTAGGCTTAATGGTGCTTTAAAATAAATATGTTAACCTAGTTTTTACGGTCTTACAAACCGTTGTGGGGTCAATTACACCTCTCTAAACCATATCGCCCTCAAGCCATTTGGCCCCCTTAATAGAAAATAAAGAAAAAAAAATATTTTGAATTTTTTTTTAAACTTTTTTTTTTAATTTTTTTAGAGACTTGAAATTTTAATCAGAAGTTCTTTGCCACGTTGAAAAACTTTGGTACAAAATGTAA
Source organism: Brachypterus glaber (assembly GCA_958510825.1). Taxonomy (NCBI): domain Eukaryota; kingdom Metazoa; phylum Arthropoda; class Insecta; order Coleoptera; family Kateretidae; genus Brachypterus; species Brachypterus glaber. The sequence continues at coordinate 73,787,655 of OY294044.1, forward strand.
GTCTGTGTGTCAAAGCGTTATTGAAATATCGTAGTGTAAAGTTGTTTTGCAAGTGACCTGTACCATTAGCAATTACCATTAGCAATTACCATTAGCAATTACCACAATCATTATGGTAATACCACTTTTAAGATAAACCGGTCACAGATCATATGTACAGCACACTTAACTTCTGTATTTGTTAAGATAAAATTTTGTAATTTTGTACCTAAAATGTACTTTTAAGTAAAAAACCTCAACTTTTGACATACAAAACAACATTTTGCTACTTACGGTTTTACCGAAAGTGCTGCCATTTTTTTAAGTTTTATAGCGTAACACGTTCGCTGTCGCCTATATAAATAGGCTCTCATCTCAGTAGTCGGACTACTTTTTTGCAATGTTATTCAAGTTTACAGTGAGCCTGCCAGGTGGGCTCTCGGCATTGATTATGAGTAGAGGATGTACCCGCCGGGCGGGTTGTCGACAGCCAAAGACAGTCCAAAAATGTAACTACCAATCATTTAGATGTCGCACTTAAAATGTAACAGTTAGCAGCATTTCCAATAAAACCGAAAGTAACAAAATGTTGTTTTGTATGTCAAAAGTTGATATTCCTTAAGTACATTATATTGTTCGGCACACGGATGTGTGGCTATTGAAAATATTTGCTTCACTTGCACGCACGCACGCTTATGACGTAAAGAAGAGAGCGCGCTGTCCGTTCGGTGATACCCACCTCTCGCGTCGCAGCTTTTCTACCGTGTGGATGACTATATGTACTAAATTTAAAAATTTTATTTTTACAAATACAGAAGTCAAGGGGGTGTACATTGGATCTGTGACACCCGGTGTTCTGCTTTTACGCTACATCGTAAACTGGCGCCTTCGCCAAAATTGCAATTTTTTAACCATGTTAATTCCTGCTATTTTTCTTACACTGTGTTAAAGAACAAAAGCAACATAATAATGTAAAGAATAGAAAGAGCATACTTTAATTCTCATGCTACCATCTTATATTCAATAATTCACATAATATTATATTAAAGTACTAGTTTCATAACATATGGGCTAAAAACGTGTTATGAAACGAGTGTTTTATACAATTTTTTCTGTTTTGCTCTAGGGCGGGCCTTGTCAGGTTTTTATAGACTGTGGGCACTTTAGAATACATACATTTAAACATATAGACAATAAATTAAGACGGTTACATTTAAAATTTAAAATAAAATAATTTAGGTTAAAAGACACATTTTTGACATAGAAAAATGTCTTTTAACCTAAATTATTTTATTTTAAATTTTAAATGTAACCGTCTTAATTTATTGTCTATATGTTTAAATGTATGTATTCTAAAGTGCCCACAGTCTATAAAAACCTGACAAGGCCCGCCCTGAAGATGCTTCAATGATTGAAGCGAAAGCGCTCGGCTGATCTTATTTATTACAATTATACCGATATACAAAGAATCACAGTTTTTTCATTATACATTCACGGTATACACGTCAAATCCACAGTAATGTTAAAGTAGTTCGTTATTGATACTTTCTGATTTTCTCTATGAAAACACAGTAATAGTGTGATACATATTTTTTCGCGCCAGTCTACTCTAAAAATACAGTTGCTATTTCTAACGATTATGAGTACAAGAATTCTTAAAAAGCCGAGTTTTCGCATGCAAATTTAGTTTCGGTGCGAAGTATTTAAAATAAAAACAAGCCTTGAGGGTTTATGCGAACAAAAGAGAAAATTAACCGTTAAGAAAAACGTATAGTTGAAAATTTTCATATTAATTTGAAAACATGTTTGTATAAACGTACAAAATTTAATCTTCTTAAAATAATAATATTTTTTTACGAACTAAATTTTCTATTGTAGTCTTAAAATATACAATGAATAAACCAGTAAAAAATCGAAATTAAATTTTTTGCTGCAACCTACTGTGTAAGCGTTAATAAAATAGTCGTTACTTTAGCAAAATATACTGCAGTAAGAATATGTTTTTTTGATATCTGATACATACTTTTAACCCTTTAAAGCTTTCTGGTATGCTTTATACTTTTTATAAGGTTGAGAGTTTTGGCATTACCCCAATCCCAGAAAACTAGCTTGAGAGTACATAGCATCCCAAATTTTCTTTCATATAGCTAGAAAAATGGAAGAAATTATTGAGACGTTCAAAATATTTTTCAAAAGGTAAATGAAAAATGGACGCTATAATTTTACGTCTAAAAGCAATCATAATTATATCGAAATATGTTTGCTATTTTATGTTAATTTAAGGTCTTATTATTATAGGTTCCATTTTTAATACTAAATGCTCCCTAGTTTTAGATGGTAAATTAATAAACTATTTTAGGTCGGTAATATACACCTTTATTTGATAAAATTTAGGACGACCTAATAATGACCAACTTTATGTGAAAATATATCGTCGGCTTACAAGTAAATGGCACTAAGTCACTTTTTTGCAAAAATGGGATTTTAATAGTAGTTAATTTTTGATGATCTATGTATAGGTAAACCGAACTAACTTCTAGGTGGACTGCCAAGGGAGTTACCCCCTATACAAAACGCACCAATTTGATTTTGATTAAAATTTTATCTGGCAATAGGCACTAAGTCACTTAGTGCACTTAGTGCGTTTTACTTGTAGATTATTTCAAATTTCTGCACTAAATGACTTTCTAAAAAGAGTTAATTTATAAAACTATGATTGCTTGAATCATTTATATGATACAATATCGCGTTATTTATTGTACTGACAAACGAATTCAAATTTTAACTGATAGATTATTTTAATTTTGCTCTTAAATCCTTGGTTACTACATAAATAACAAGAATATAAGAAAAAAACTAAAGTTCGCGCCAAGTTCGAAAAACAGCCCTTAGAATTGCACCGTGAAGTGTTTTATCATTAATAATGATTTATTATAATTATTGACTTTAGGAGATGCTTCTTTGCCGGCACAGCCGATGGCCTCTGAAAACTGTCTTAGTTCTGGCATAGTAAGCAGTTTCATATAATTAATACTAATTAATTTTATTAAAGTCCAAAATGAAAAATTTCTTTAAACAATCAAAAAGTCCAAACCCTTCTTTTAAAAATCTAGTTTTTGAAAAGGTATGTAAACATCTTGTTTTCTATTTTATAGTTATACGTTTAATTAATAGAAGGGTTTTAATTTTAAATAGTTGTTTTTTATATTATTTTACTGACTTAGTGCTCTTTACTTGTAAGTCGACGTTGTGGGCCTACAAGTAAAAGGCACTAAGTCCATGTCTTTTTTCAAATTTAGTTGAATTAAACTACTTTAATTTTTCTTTATTTAACTGCAAATGGGACATCATTATGTCCAAACATGTCATTGCAATTTGCGGTAGTTTTTTTCCAAAAACAATTATTATAAAAATTAAAAAACAACAATGAAAGTTAAATTTGTCAATATCTCCAAACCATGTTTTTGGACTAAGTGCTCTTTACTTGTAAGCCGACGACATATAGTTTATATTGGTTTAATTCAGAACATGCTATTAAAGAACTATTTTAAGTCCAAAATATATGTTTATATCCTCTCAATTTAACTCGCTAATAATGCTTCTATTTTTCGCACTAATGCGTAGCAAATATTTCAAAATAGTATTTATTTTGTTTCTTTTTTCTTATATTAGTATTACTAAAGTCTTCAGAATGGATGCACGCCGCTTTAAAAATTTACGAATTGTAAATTCACCTCACACAGGTGTCTTGAATCAAAATAAAGTTTTTTTTTCTGGCGCCAAAAACTCTCTTCACAGATTGAAAGAGGGTTGTCCGAAGAATAAAACCTTTTAATATTAAAATCCTCCCCCGAGTCCTTTTCGAGAAAATGGGGATTAAAAAGGCTTAAATGGGCCTAAATTTAGTTTTCTAGGGATTTCATAAAAATGGCTAACTCGACGAAAAAAACTGTTCTGTTATAAAAGATAGACAAAAAAATTATCTACAAACCACTTTTTTAATGAACTCTCTAGCTCAAACCCTTACCGTTTTATAGCTCAAACAAAGTTGCATATTAAGATAGCTTATTGTCAATCATTTTTTAAGCATGCATATTTTGGGTTTTTGTAAAAAAACTCAAAAACCACAATTCCGACAACAAAAATAGTTTTTACATAAAAGATTCTTAGTTAAATTCAACACAAACAAACATTTTGTTTATCTTAATAGCTTTAATAGATCAAGAGATATCTAGCTTCAAATGTTATCGTTTTAAATTTCATGTTACAATTTTTTCCTTCATATGCAATAAATTGGTTTTTTGTAAATATCTTAAAATCGAGTAGGTAAAAGAAAAAAAATCATATGACTGAAAAAATAGCTAAGAAAATTATCTAAAAAACGCTGTTTTATTTGTTTACTTAGCTCTTTTGGTTTGCAAACTATAGCTCGTGAAAGTAAGAAAATATTGTAATAATTTTGTATATATATATATATATATATATATATATATAATTTTTATAATATTAATATGTAGCAAAATGTTAATTCTTAACGTTGTTTGTAATAAAAATATTATAAAAAACTCCTAATTGGGCCATGTTATGCAAAAAGCAACCAACCCACAATATTTAAATATTGTGGGTAGGAATGTAGTATGGACATTTCTAGATCAGTATACGACATTATCTCTTTTTTTTAATATGTTGGCTACTTTTTGCATAAAAGGGCTTCCGCATCGCAAATGAAAAAAATTACTAATTTCTTAAGATGCAGTACAGGAAGGAATTCGGTGCCAGCATATTATGGGACTCATATTAGTAAACGTTCCAAGACATTAAAGGACATCTATAAAAATGGAATATTTGAAATTTTTGTAGACGATCACGAAAAGAAAGCAAGACCAGTTATTTGGGCAGACGCAGAAGAGCTTTTAGATGCTGTACTCGAAGCCAGAGATGAAAGAGATAAAGTGTATATTAAAATAATGACTGATGGAGGACAGGGCTTTTTTAAATTAAGCATGACATTGCTTCCTGAAAATTATTGCCTAGATGCCGAAAAAACTGAACTGGAAAATAAAAAACCAAAGGCGGAAGCAGTGCAAAAAAGGCCAAATTAACCAGCGTGCAGAGAATTATTATGCTATGTATTGTTCCTGAAATCAAAGAAACATATGAAAATATAAAATTGCTCTTCGAATTAACAAAAATTAATAATATTCCATTTAAATTTGTGGCTGATTAATACTTATAGTAAATGGTCAACAAACGGCGACATCAACGTACCCCAGCCCATATTGCTTTGTTACCCTAAATGAATTAAGAGATAATAAAGAAGAAAACGAAGAAGAAGAAAAAGAAGAAGAAGAAAAAGAAGAAGTAGAAAAAAAAGAAGAAGAAACAGAGGAAGATACAGCAAAGAAAGATCCACTTGATATATCAATTGAATGTATGAGTTTAAAAACATATGGCGATCTTCGAGACAGTTACAAAATATTTTGTTCTCTCGGAAAAAACAAAAAATATGCCAAAGACTGTCATAATACAATAAACATGCCTCTGTTTGAAGAAGAAGATAAAACATATATTATAGAAAAATGCGTGGTACCAGAACTTCATATGTTGCAAGGAGTTGTCAACCATTTGTTTTGGGATGGGTTGGTACCGCTACTGGGAAGAGAAAGAGCATTAATTTGGCCTAAGAAGCTCAAAGTTATTGCCAAAAATTATCATGGGTGCATATTTGAGGGCAATGCTTGTAGGAAACTTTTAAAGGAAGCTGACAGATTAAATGATCCCATTATTCTAGGCTCCATCAATCCACTAGCCATTGTTCCATTTATTTCAGCCTTTAAGGCTATGAACAAAGTAGTAGAAGACTGCTTTTCTACAAAAAAAGTAAGCCCGGAATTAAAAAAGCATTTAAAAGAATTAAACAAAGCAATCAAAGCTACGGAAATTTCCATTACACTAAAAATTCATATAGTGTTAGAACGAACATTCCCTTTATTTTTTAAACCAGAGTGGGCTTGGTCTTTGGTCTGAACAAGCAGGAGAATCAATTCATAGGGAGTTTCTTAAATCTTGGAATAAATATAAAATCAATTTTATGGATGATCCTGATTACAGAATACAACTTAAGAAAGCTGTAGTTGAATTTTCTTCAACACATTTATAGTTCTATTCATATACTTAGTAAATGTACCTATAGTTAAAGACAACATTAGTAAATTACAAATGAAAATTGTGGATAATTGTGTAAATAAAAGTTTTTTATTTTAAATACTAATTATTTTTATTTTAAACTCCAATCTTAAATTAACACACGTAATTAGTAAAGTACTTTATAACTATAACTGCAATCTAACTTTCACGAGCTATATTTTGCAAACCAAAAGAGCTAAGTAAACAAATAAAACAGCGTTTTTTAGATAATTTTCTTAGCTATTTTTTCAGTCATATGATTTTTTTTCTTTTACCTACTCGATTTTAAGATATTTACAAAAAACCAATTTATTGCATATGAAGGAAAAAATTGTAACATGAAATTTAAAACGATAACATTTGAACCTATATATCTCTTGATCTGTTGAAGCTATTGAGATAAACAAAATGTTGGGTTGTGTTGAATTTAACTAAGAATCTTTTATGTAATAACTATTTTTGTTGTTGGAATTGTGGTTTTTGAGTTTTTTTTACAAAAACCCAAAATATGCATGCTTAAAAAATGATTGACAATAAGCTATCTTAATATGCAACTTTGTTTGAGCTATAAAACGGTAAGGGTTTGAGCTAGCGAGTTCATTAAAAAAGTGGTTTGTAGATAATTTTTTTGTCTATCTTTTATAACAGAACAGTTTTTTTCGTCGAGTTAGCCCTTTTTATGAAATCCCTAGAAAACTAAATTTAGGCCCATTTAAGCCTTTTTAATCCCCATTTTCTCGAAAAGAGCTCGGGGGAGGATTTTAATATTAACAGGTTTTATTCTTCAGACAACCCTCTTTCAATCTGTGAAGAGAGTTTTTGGCGCCAGAAAAAAAAAC
>OY294044.1:73794858-73821778 GCA_958510825.1 Brachypterus glaber
AAACTTTAATTTCCTCTAGGTTGTACTAGATAAACTTTCTGTTGTATCTGCTATAGTTTAGTTAGTCTTAGTTAAGTTAGTTGTGTTTTAGTTTAGTTTAGGTTTAGGTTGTAGTGGGTTTCCCGTTTATATGAATAAATAAATAAATAAATAAATAAAAAAATTTCAATGCCTACTGTTTTTCCAATATAACCCGCTGATTTTACGAAATATATAGGGTAAATTTTTTAAATAGCCATAAATATACTGTAAAAATTACAATAACATAACATATACATACATGTATATTATATGGTACGTTTTTACTAGTTCAAAAATCGTCCTAGACAAAAAATTCTTTGAAGTAAATTTCTTTCATGAAAAAACAAGAATTTTTTTTTTAATTTGTTCCTCTGTCAGTCCGTCTGATGTCACGATTTTTGCAGACACGATAACTCAAGAACGAATAATCCAATTAACTCAAAATTTTCAGGAAAATTAAGGTCTGTGAGGGGAAATTCCTATTATATTGTTTTGAAAAGTATTTCCCCGAAAAAAGTTATTCAATTTTTAAAAAAATCTAAAAAAGCTGAAAGAAAATTTCGATTAACGCAACCTTTTTAGAAAAAAAAGCTTTTGTTATAAGGATAAATTCTATCAATTTCGAAAGTTATCCCCCTAAGAACAAAAATGTTATGGGGGTTAAACTATTTTGAAAAATAAAAAACATTATTTTTTTTTTATTTTTTTTATTTTCGCTAAAAGAAAATCAAAAAAATATATATTAAAAAAAATTAATTTTTTTTTTTGATTTTTTTTTTAATTTTTTTTTTTTCGAAAATTTTTCGTACTTTTTTCGTTTTTCGCAAAAAGAAAATAAAAAAAAATTGTTTAAAACATTGAATGTCTAAGTTTTTTTATTATTATTATTTTTTTTTGGGAAATTCAATATACCGTTTATCGTGAATAGTATGTGCAGCATTTTAATTCGATATCTTGCGCCGTTTAAAAGTTAGGGGCACTGTACCATTTAAAAGAAGAACCCTGTAATGGCCTTCGCCAAAATTGCGAATAATTGAAATAGTCACACTTGTAAAATCTATCTGAAATTATTTTAGTTTAAACAACTTGGTTTTTAAAATTTTAAGAGTAAAAACTTAATTTAAAAAATTATTTTTAATTGAATGTCTAAGTTTTTTTATTATTATTATTATTTTTTTTTTGGGGAAATTCAATATACCGTTTATCGTGAATAGTATGCGCAGCATTTTAATTCGATATCTTGCGCCGTTTAAAAGTTAAGGGCACTGTACCATTTAAAAGAAGAACCCTGTAATGGCCTTCGCCAAAATTGCGAATAATTGAAATAGTCACACTTGTAAAATCTATCTGAAATTATTTTAGTTTAAACAACTTTTTAAAATTTTAAGAGTAAAAACTTAATTTAAAAAATTATTTTTAAATCTAAACCTATTTAAAATATAAATTAAAAAAATTGTCCTTTGTTTTCTTATTAAAACAATTTCCTAATAAAATGTTATTAAAATTATTAGTATTAAAAAACTTTTTAATAAACCAAAAGGGAAATATAATTTTCCTTTATTTTAATTTTTTTTACATTGATTGCACAGTTCATTTTTAGCGAGTTTTTAAAAAAAGCAGACGCGGAGCTCTAACTCAAAAAAAAAGATTCGAATTCTACCGATGAAAGTTGAATAAAATCAGTGAAAAAAATCGTGTAATGCGTATGTATTGAACCATAATTTGCTGCGATTTAGCTGTTGATATTTTCTTTCTTCTTTTCTTCTACCAATATTCACTCACTTTGACCATTATTTGAAACATAAACTAAATTCAGGAATAGCGTGTTCTGATTTTATGTGAGAAGTGAAAAAAGTTGTTATAAACTTTTGAGTAAACAAACATCCCTACTCTCGATTTCCCTACTCCCTAACACCCCTTCTCCATAAAATTCCTACTCCATAACACCTCTACTCTGCAACAGTCCTACTCTGTAACAGCCCTACTCTATAACAGCCCTAAAATGTTATGGGCGTTAAACTATTTAAAAAAATAAAAAACATTATTTTTTTTTATTTTTTTTTATTTTCGCTAAAAGAAAATCAAAAAAATACGTATTAAAAAAAAATTATTTTTTTTTTAATTTTTTTTTTTTAATTTTTTTTTTCGAAAATTTTTCGTACTTTAAAAAACGTTTTTTTTAACTGTTAAAAAAATGTTTTTTTTTAATAATTTTTTAGTTTTTCGCAAAAAGAAAATAAAAAAAAATTGTTTAAAACATTGAATGTCTAAGTTTTTTTATTTATTTTTTTTTAGGGAAATTCAATATACCGTTTACCGTGAATAGTATGCGCAGCATTTTAATTCGATATCTTGCGCCGTTTAAAAGTTAAGGGCACTGTACCATTTAAAAGAAGAACCCTGTACTGGCCTACTCCAAAATTGCAAATAATTGAAATAGTCACACTTGTAAAATCTATCTGAAATTATTTTAATATAGTAATAAAACTGCGTTTTTTAGGTATAAAATTTTTATAATAAAAAGTGGCCGAGCGCTTTCGATATGTTATATCATCATCAGGGCATGATGATGATATAACATATCGAAAGCGCTCGGCCAGTTTTTATTATAAAAATTTTATACCTAAAAATACGCAGTTTTATTACTATATCAAAACCAAGGTATACACGTCTAACCATCATATGAAATTATTTTAGTTTAAACAACTTGGTTTTTAAAATTTTAAGAGTAAAAACTTAATTTAAAAAATTATTTTTAAATCTAAACCTATTTAAAATATAAATTAAAAAAATTGTCCTTTGTTTTCTTATTAAAACAATTTCCTAATAAAATGTTATTAAAATTATTAGTACTAAAAAACTTTTTAATAAACCTAAAGGGAAATACAATTTTTCTTTATTTTAATATTTTTTTTACATTCATTGCACAGTTCATTTTTAGCGAGTTTTTAAAAAAAGCAGAAGCGGGGCTCTAACCCAAAAACAAAAAAGATTCGAATTCTACCGATGAAAGTTGAATAAAATCAGTGAAAAAAATCGTGTAATGCGTATGTATTGAACCATAATTTGCTGCGATTTAGCTGTTGATATTTTTGAATAGCTTGCTCTCTTCTACCAATATTCGCTTTGACCATTATTTGAAACATAAACTAAATTCAGGAATAGCGTGTTCTGATTTTATGTGAGAAGTGAAAAAAGTTGTTATGAACTTTTGAGTAGACAAACATCCCTACTCTCGATTTCCCTACTCCCTAACACCCCTACTCCATAAAATTCCTACTCCATAACACCCCTACTCTGCAACAGTTCTACTCTGTAACAGCCTTACTCTATAACAGCCCACCTTCATAACATCCCTACTCCCTAATAAGTCTACTCGGCCATATATTCACTTGATTAGCCACTTAATAATAAATGAGGGGTTTGCGAACAACAAACTCGCTTTTTCTATATAATTTTATAGTTTTTCTAGAAAGTGCTCGTCTCTACGTAATTCTAGAATAATCGCAAATATTTTATTTTAAAAGTCTCTTTGTTTATAATTTATAATAATAATTTATTGTAGATGTACAATTTTTTACATTTTTCATACAATAACCTAAGCAACATAATGCTTGTATGTATATGTACAAAAAATAATATTAATTTATACGTAATACTAAGTATTAAAAATTAATCTAAGTAAATAATTGACTTAATTCTACTTCTACTGACCAGTGTTAAGGTATAGACATAAAAATAAAATAACATTGGTTAAGTGAGATAAAAAAGAGATAAGGGTCAAAAGTAAAGCAAAAAACGAGCGTTCTGCGTTCTCATAACTTTTACTAATAAATGAATAATTAATAAACTATATACATGTTTGGATTTTTTGGTTTGGACTTTTTGGTTTGGACTTTTGGACAATGACCTACCATGTCAAATATTTTTTTAAGTGGCTAATCGATTGCATATAGTGCGGAGTAGGGTTGTTGGGGAGTAGGGATGTTACGGAGTAGGGAAGTTGAGATCACGGACTTTTAGTCTGCCAACTTTTGTTCTAAATCGCTGCCTTAGGGAACTAGGACTGTTTTATTAAACAGTGTTTTAATCATTTGTATCCGGATCCAATATCCAACAGTATTAAATATTGTAAGTAGTGAAAATCACTCTGTATTACGTTTTTTATTTTTATTAATATTGAAGGTGACAAACTTAAAGCATTTTTCTAAATAGTATGTTTGTCCAGGTATTATTAGGGTTTTATGGAAAGTTTTGGTATTTGGCTTAATTGAAGCGTTTTATCTTAAAAGTGTATATATTTTTAATAGACTAATTAATTGGTTAATTGGGGTTTCTTTTAAAATTACTAAATATGGGAATATCTTTAATGACGTTGAATTTAGATACTTAGGGAATTTTTGTACAAATGCTTTTTCCTACTTCGAATCAATTACATGAATTAATAAAATTAATATAATGTAGCAGCATTTTTTTAATTATTTCTTTTAATTAAATTTAAATTAATTTTCAGTAACTTAAAGTAATTTTTCAGTAAATAATTTATTAAAGATATCTTTTTCACTTGGAACTTTTCAGACTTAGTTTCGCTAGATTTTTGTTAATAGTTTTATCACTTTCAAAAGGGATTGTTTGGAAGGGACATTTTTGCCTGTTTGGAGATATGGTCAAAAATGGGTATTTAAGAGTATGTAGTCTTCGAGTGAGGTCTTAGGGTCTTAGGGGAATTTTAGAATTATCGTAATATGTGAAAATTACAGTAAAATTTAGCGAGAATAGATATATCTGAATGGTAATAGTTATTTATGGTACTAGTGGGTAAAGTAAGATATTGCCCATGAGAAAATTAACTTGCAGCCAAGCAGGTTAAATTTCGAGAGGGCAATATCGGTTTACCCATGAGTGCCATACAAGGTTTTATCCAATAAATAGCTAAATAGGAATTCATATTTTTATTAAAAACTTTAATGACATTTACAAGAAAATAATTTGACAAGTGACAGTTGAGTGGGTAAAATAAATAATTATCCAATGAATAAAGTAAAAGCCACGCGGGGGTTATTATTGAGTTTATATATTTCAAATAAAGCTGGTAATTGTCTTATTATCTGTAGGTATGTATTGGATAAAATACTATTTTAATCATAATTTTTCCATTTCAAATTAAATTATTTTAATGTTTTTATTTGTTTTAACTTTTCATTTTATTTCATTAAATTTTTTAAATTGTTGTTTAATCCTTTTGTTTTATTGGCAAAATATATTTTAATTAATTTAAAATATATTTTTACCTTTCGCATTTCTATAGATAGTGTTATAAGAAGAAGCCTTTCTGGAATAAGAGAATGAGATAAATATTTAATATAGATTTTTTTTAACATTTGTAATCATTTGGTTCTGGTGGCAATATGCAAATAAAAGTGTGTTGTTCTGTATTAATGTCTTAGATAATTAATATTTTTGGCTTTAATTGCATAGAAAAAACGGATTTCTTGAACCAAGGCCACGTGTCTTTGTATATGTTCAAAGCCATATTCTCTTGTTTCAAGGCTGGCATTTTCTTGAACCAAAGTCAATGTCCTTGAATGAAGAGCACGCGTTTTGGAATAAAAATCCGTGCTCTTTATTCAAGGACATTGATTTTGGTTCAAGAAAATGCCAGCCTTGAAACAAGAGAATATGGCTTTGAACATATCCAAAGACACGTGTCCTTGGTTCAAGGAATCCGTTTTTTCTATGTTGGACCAAGGCTCTATTATAATATCATACGCATATGGCGTTTGATGTTATTATTTCAATTACCACTTAAAAGTGTTTAGCTTTTTTTTGAAGTAGAATAATAAGATTTGAAACCTTACACACGGCTAAGGGGTATTTTTAGGCATATTACCTTCAGCCTAAGTCTAATGAGATGAAATTCATCATCAGTAGTTTGTTTGGATCTTTAAGAGACAGGCGAATTGCCTATGTCTCATTTGGGGAGTGAGTCTTTGCTCACTGATGCTGGAGTTGCATCTGTCATGAATTGGCGTTGGGGGCGGGGGAACAAGTGGGAGAGGGATGAGGAGGGATCGGTTAAGATGAAATTTTTAATATGGTTTACTACTTATAAGGGTCATCCTTTCATGCCATAATAAATTCGCTATTACTCACAATAAAATCTCAGGCTAAGCTAAACCAAAATTATTCAATATATCATACAAGTTTAAAATACTTAGAGTGTAATATGTTACTAAGTTCTTTGTAAAATAATGTGCAAATCCTTTGCTGTCGACATGTCATGCATTATCCGAAAGAATGAAAATTTTATAAAATTCCTGAATTTTCCTTAAACTTTACATTTTATTATAGAAAATGATAAAGGAAATGTTACGTAGGTAAGTAGCGTTTCACAAAGGTCTAAAAGCCTGTTTTGGAAGACAAAAGTTTGAAAGAAAAAAGCTTACAATACTGCTATGAAATAAATGCATTCTTATGAATTTATTCATTTTTCATTTATTATCTATACAGGGTTATTCAAAATTAGGTTCGAGAAATTTTAGAGGTTTACGTAAAAAAATATGAAAAAAAGTTTCTATAAAGGTTGGTCCGAAAATGAGTCCTAAGGGAGCTACGGCTCTTTAAAATTGTAATAAAAATAAGGTTTTTAATTAATAACTCTTGTACCCTTTAAGCTAGAGCGACGAGCTTTTGCATGTATTAATAAGGGCAATAAGTTTGTTAATTTATTTTTTTGAATTAATCCAGAGGCGTGCTTAGACGGACAAAATATGTGAGGCTTAACACATTTTTGCCCCAATTTTTTTATATATATTGTTTTTGAAATTTTTGTAATAGATTCTTTCAGTAAAAATACATAAAAAATAAACACTGTACGAACAACCGTTTTGAAAAAAAAATGCAATTAAGTGGAAGTAACATTTTGTGCCACTAAAAATGTTACTTTTTGAAAGGCTATAACTCCTTTAATAATAAATTTATGTATTTTGGCTTAGAATACCTTTTTGCTTAGTTTTAAATGAAGAATCGCACTGTATCATTAAGATTTTATTGGTGCTTTTTTGTTACCGATCTTCGAAGGGCCGCAGCTCCCTTATGGCTTATTTCCGGACCAACCTTTATAGGAACTTTTTTTCATATTTCTTAACGTAGAATCACCTCCTTAATTTCTCAAAATTTCTGAATCACCCTGTATGCTTTGCCATATTTTAAGCGATAAGCACCTCAAACCATAAGTAAGGCTTATATTTATAAATTTTATCAATAATTATTGATGGTTGATTTATTGTACCATTATAATGGTACAATAGACGTAGACAACTACCTAGAATTAAAAAAAAAAAATTTTGCGCAGAGTACTTTGGAAACCACGAAGCAATTAAATTAATGAAGGTTAGGTTTGAAACTGCAAATATTGTCAGTGTGACATTGCTACCTACTCACATGCGTGAGCTCGGCATTTAGATCTACAACACTGGTCGACAAAAAACATATCTCGCAATTTTGTCTGATATATATAATTTTCGATTAATTTTTTGAGGCTGGACACGAATTTGACCTCCATTTGTTGTCATCAGGTCAAGGTTCTGAAACAAATGCTACTGATTTTTGGAAAAAAAAATTAAATATTATTTTCGGCCCTAAACAATTTTTTTTCTAGGAACATTATACATATAAAAGATGCAGTTTTTTACGCAGATTTAAAAAATCTTTTGTGTTTTTAGATGTCTGTAATAGTCCGGGAGAATTATTTTTATTACCTCACTGTTGAGACTTTAAATACGTGTTGTTTATGTCCAGTCAAACAACTTCTTAAATAAGAAAATTCTTGGTAGCGCGCTATAGCGGGTCGTTTTTTTTTTGGCACCAACCCTTAACTTTAGAACGTCCGACAACGGTATTGCCAGAAAATTTTTGTCGGACAAGGTTACTACTTGATTTTAAATATTTTTATTAAACGATCCTGAAAAAATCAGCTTTGAGGTGCTCAATGTTATGACGCCATAACAAATCAAACATGGTATTATTAATTTAATTGCTTCAGTTTTTCCAAAACACTCTGCGCAAAAATGTTATTTTTTTTTGCTCTAATTGTAAGACTTGATCATCTCGTGTGATACATTATCGCAATCAGAAAAAAAACTCTATTAAAAAATGTAAAAATCGAAAATAGCGCCCTTAAGAACAAACGAAGTTGAGTGTTATAACTCTTGCATCTAAAAGGCCATGGAAAATATAATAACAGATTTAGATTCCCTGCAAAAAAGTACCGTAATAATGTTATTTTTTTATTTTGCTCTAATTGTAAGACTTGATCATTTCGTGTGGTACATTCTCGCAATCAGAAAAAAAAAAAACTATTAAAAAATGTAAAAATCGAAAATAGCGCCCTTAAGAACCAACGAAGTTAAGTGTTATAACTCTTGCCTCCAAAGGCCATGGAAAATATGATAAAAGATTTAGATTCCCTGCAAAAAAGTACCTTAACAATGTTTCAGTTAAAAATGTCTAGCTTTGGCGGTTTTCGCTCAAATAAATAAAAATGAATTTATGCAATAATTAAAAAACAAGAAATGATAGGTCACTTTTTTAGATTATTGATGAGCATAAAAATGCGCAACTTTTTTCTAATTTAACCGATCTTGTATCTCTTATAATCACCAAGATACCCATGCGCTCTGTTTTGCAATAACTATCTAACAAACATTGTAAAATAACAGTAGTTTACAGAATATTTTACCCAATATCTATTAAAGGAATTGAATTAAAGATAACATATTTTTTACATGTTATGATACATGAACAAGTGAAACAAATGTTTAATTTTAAGTGTTTTCGTCAAAACGTTTAAAAGTTATTAAAGAAAAAGTTCAACGATTTAATGTCATCTTACGATGTGGGTTAGATGGTTATTGCAAAACAAAGTTCATATCATAATTATGATAAAAGGAAGGAAGATTAGGGACATTGCCAACCATATCGCCCTAAAAACAGGTTTCGTCCGTGTCAGGGATTATTTTAACGTGCAGTTGGACACAAAATGTGCAGTGGGAAATTAGGATTTGTGCAGTATAAAACAACAGTATAAAACATAATTTAATAAAAATACTAAAAAAAATATTTCAAACATTAAAAAAAAAAACAAATCAACAACAAGACTTTGTAATTTTTCCTTTTACAGTGTTTTAGCTTTTTCATTTTTCTAGCGTTTCTAACAAATTACTATTTTCTTGTTTTTCATTTTAGTGTATTTTACCTAAGCCGAGATATAAGGAGGATATTGTGGGGGTGTGAAATTGTTTAACTATTTTAAAACAATAGTTTTGTAAAACAGACCATCAAATTTGTAAAAATTTTTATCTGTGGTGTGGCCTTTCTTAAGTTTTTGGTAAAAGAGGGCTCCCCCTGGCAAAGAAACGCAGTAGAGCTAATGTTAAATAATCAAGTTGTACATAAATTTTTACTAAAATATTTGTGCCCAAGGTACAACCCCTGCCGGTCCTAGGTACAAAGCCCCTGTTTACCTCGATCCTAAATACAATTTTTTGTGTTAAAAAATATAAAAAAAGTAATTTAGGAAAATTTAGAAATACAACTATCAAGCCTAAAAGAAAAAATAATAGACTATATTTTAAAAAGTTCGTTCCATTTGCCTATTTTTTGCATCGCAAAATGTAAAAATAGGGTCTAGGTACAACAGGTTCCCCTACCATTATCCCCCTCCGTAGCTACGCGCTTGGTGCTCACTTTTTAAAATGTTTTAAAAGTAAATTAGTGAAACAAATATCCCTTACTTTTTGCTGCATTTTTATGAAAGAATAGAATATTACCTATAATAATAATATAAGTATACT
The DNA here is from genome assembly GCA_958510825.1 of Brachypterus glaber. Lineage (NCBI taxonomy): Eukaryota > Metazoa > Arthropoda > Insecta > Coleoptera > Kateretidae > Brachypterus > Brachypterus glaber. The sequence goes on from OY294044.1 coordinate 73,804,734, forward strand.
TTATGATATAGTATCGTCTACACTTATACCCTAGTGGAAATTTAACGTTAAAACAACTTTTTTCTAATGTTAGAAAACTGTATAAAAGTACGTTATAAAATATGTGCAAATGTTCCGCTTTTTAACGTTAGAATCAAACGTTAGTTACAAACGTTAATCTCACGTTAGATTTTTAAGTTAGAAATACGTTATAGGTACGTTTCATTTCTAACTTTCGGAGGGGGCGTGGTCAACTAGGAAATTTCTACCTGCACCATAAAATGGCAGCTGGAGAAAAAGTTATTCATATAAATAAATCTTAATATATTTTGGCAATCATAATATTTTTAGACATAATTTCGTTACATTTATTTATAAAATAGTCATCTTTTTAGGTGGCCCTAAATATTTTTTGGTAATATGCTGTTATACTTCGATAAATACGTCTACCTCTCAGAAAAACTTTATATTTAGTTAGTTAATATTTATTTATACATTCAGAATCTTAAAATATTTTTTCAATTATAGTACAGCGTTGCCAGACTTACTATAATTTTGACTTTTGGGGGATAATTTTTTAAACTTATTATGGAAATAATAAATATAAAATTATATTGTATTTTAATTTATTTGTAATAGAAAAATATTTTATTGTTAGATACATTATATTCGAGAACGATAGCGCATGTATAATATTACTATCTGTTTATTCAAGGAGAATAAAATCTTCTATTTTATGAGAACTTTTTACGAATAATTATCAAACCTAGGCATATAGCTGTCTGAAATGAGTATTTTCTACTATAGCTTACGTATTATTATGGAAATTTAAAAAATAATTAAAGTTGGAATAAGGTTAGAAAAAGGTTAGGAAACTAACGTTAGATTTATGTATTTTATAACGTTTTTGTCAAACTTTAGTTTTTAAGGTTAGATTTATATATTTTATAACGTTTTTTTATAACGTTTGAGACTAGACATAAAAATGTCAGTAATCTAATTTTAGGTTAAGTTAGATTTATGTACTTTTTTTCTACCAGGGTAGGTATAGTGCAATACTACCATGCGCTGTCAGCGCAAATACAATATATCATTTAGGTGCATTATTTTCAACTACTATTTACTTCTTTATCAGAATGGAAGTTTATGAAAAATTGTGATATATTTTAAGTTGAATCGTAGACCGAATATACCACACAGTCAGTGCAATGTTAAATATTGGAAACCGTCTCAGGCATATCAATTGGCATATCAATAGGCATATCAATAGATGTGTTAAACTTTGTTATTCGAAACAATAAAAAAGAACGCGGTGACTGTTTATGATCAATTTTATTAAACATTTTATTTAACGATTTTAACTAAATACAAGGAACACATAATTCTTTTTTGTGTTTTTTGGGTTCAGTTTCCAGCACTTCAATTTGCTTGAGACCTCTTGTAAATTCACTCTACTGTTGAATGAACTAAAATAATTCTTCTCTGCTGTAAAAGAGTAATTACGTAAAAAAAAACTAAAGGTATTTGTTATTTTCTATAAAGTTCAGAAAATAAAACATAAGAATAGAACTATTTCGAATATTGCGGCAATATTATTGTCATCATAAGTATAAAATACCTTAAAATTTTTTCTCACGAAACTGGGATGATTTCACAAAGTTTTTTTTTGTGTCTAATAATAAAAATTCTCATTATGATTTCCTGCAATATGCTTATGAATTTTGGCCTAAAATATGCAACACTGTAAAAAGTAAACTAAATATTCGGTTACAAATGGATAGAAATTCGGAAGTTATTATACTATACAATTAAACTTTAATTTTTGTTAAAAACTCGCAACATTTCATGTCCTTCCTTAAATATTAAAGTAGGTACGTGACTTTAGAACTACAGTGATTTTAATAAAAATTAAAGTACATTTGTATAGGACCATTTATCATCATACATAAATGTACTTTATTTATATTAAAAACACTGTAGTTGTAAAGTTCTAACTTTCTATCCATACAATATTCGTATTTAGAACTATAGTGTTTTTAAATAACAAACATTAAAGTACATTTGTATAGGATTATAACTCCCTATCCATTTGTAACTAAATATTCAGTTAGAAATGGATAGGAAGTTATGATCCTATACTTTAATTTTTGTTAAAAATATTATTTATTTTATTTATTTATTTATTCATATAATACTATACACGGTAAGTCATGGAGTAATAGTTGAGTAATTCCATTTGAAATCAGTGGTTGCGAGTTTTTTTTAGATTTTTTTGAATTTTGGATATGCTGTAGCACTATAATCCAGTATATTGCAGTTTAAACGATTTTTCAAAAATATGAAAATTTTGGAAATTTCGACCCTTCAAAATTTTGCTTTTTCAATTTTCGATAAATATTCAAAAATTCATATCGTATCGTTAAGGGCATATCCACAGTTTCGCATAAGAACGTAATCCCGTGATTGGCTTGAGGTGCGATCATGTACCTTGTAAGCCAATCACAGCATCGCATTCTTATGTTTTATGTTCTTATTCAAGCTTTTGAATAGGCCTTAAGACATAGGAAAATATTTTATTTTTAGTTTTTACACAAAAGTCTGTATTATTAAATATATATATCGTGGGCTTACAAGTAAAGAGCACTAAGTCCAAAAACATGGTTTTGAGATATTCACAAATTTAACTTTCACTGTTGTTTTTTAATTTTTGTAATAATTGTTACAAAAATGCACGTTTCGCCAAACAAACACTAAGTCGCTTAGTGCAGAAACATTTGAAATAATCTACAAGTAAAACGCACTAAGTGCACTAAGTGACTTAGTGCCTATTGCCAGATAATATTTTAATCAAAATCAAATTGGTGCGTTTTGTATAGTGGGTAACTCTCTTAGCAGTCCACCTAGAAGTTAGTTCGGTTTACCTGTACATAGATCATCAAAAATTAATTACAGTACCATAAAAAACCCATTTTTGCAAAAAAGTGACTTAGTGCCTTTTACTTGTAAGCCGACGATATATTAAAATAAATATACCTTGAGGAAAGGGAAATATTTAAAGGATGTGTTCTAGAGGTCAAAATAAGAAAAAAAGTTCCCATAAACATATGTCCAAAAACGACTCGTAAGGGAGCTACGCACCTTTAAAAGGGGTACCAAAAAATCGATTTTAAATTAATAACTTAGGAACCCTTTGTTTTAAAGCAACAAGGTTATGCATGTGCTCTTTTCCTAATAAGGCATATCAGCCAATGGTATTTGCATGTAGTTACTTAAACCAGGGGCGGTTGAAATGAGGGGTCTTAGCACTTTTTTTCCCCAAACTTTTTCTGTTTATTTTGTTGTTGGTTTATTGTTAGAATAGTATTCCTCAGGTAGAAACACATTAAAAAGGTACTCTTGCTGTAATACTTTAGGATTAACCGTTTTCGAGAAAAATACAATTAAAGGCAAAATTACATGTTTCGAGAACCAAAAATTAAACACTAAAATGTTAAAAACCAAAATTTGAATGGTACAGTACACCATACCAAAAACTAAGAAAAAGAGTTTTCATATACGTAATTTCAAATATCAGGGCTAGGGGAGTTACGGTCTCCAAAATTTTTAAAGTGTCACATTTATGACTTCAGCACTCAAATGTTTTGTTACCGAAATAATAATAAAAAAGTCTATGGTCTTATAGTCATAGAGTAGAGATTTTAAGAAGTAAAATGAAAAGTAAACATGTCTGAAGTATTAGCTAAGTATTAATTAAAGTAAACTTTAAACACATGTAATATATAATTTTAAACTTTAACTTTTTATTCATTAAAAAGTTTTTTTAATTTTTTGACTTTTAGAAAAAATACATTAACTAATCTAATTAATAAAAATCAAATTAGTTCCATCCATCACTAAATTTACCATATTGTGCACTAATACGGAGTTTATATTCTACATTTATGAAGAGGATTTGAAATAATTTGCATAATAACTTAATTGCACTATACGTTTCCACTATGGGGGAATGAATAAAGCCATATGTAAACTTGTTCTCGAAAAGGGCCTTGTTTGCCAGTTTTGAATAAAAAAAAGTATCTTCAGATTTATTTTTCGAGTTTTAAGACAATTTGGAATGTTTTTAACCGTTTCGTCTAGAAAATAGCATATGCGCAGAGCTGAATAGCATTTACAGACTTCTATAAATGCTATTCTTAACCCTAAGATAAATACCCTAAAAAATATACACATTTACATAACCTGGGCCTGGGAAGCCCGAATATAAAAATTAACGGTTTAATAGGTATCATAATATAATAAACATAACATAAATATTATTTATGTTTTAGTATATTTTTATTTCTTTATATAATAAAAACTCAAAATGAAACAAAATCCTTAAAAATATTTCAATAAATATCTTAAAATAATCAGTAAAAAAATACACGAAAATAATTTACTCCTTAGTTAGCTTTTATTACAAATTTTGGTATATTGCAAATATTATTTTTACATTTTTAACAAGTCATTTTACTTGTAAAAAAGTACAATTTTGAGGGGCACATATAGCATATTTTCCTACTGGACGATACTGGTTGTTCGTCAAATATTTTAGGAATTTACCCCTGCATGACCATACTGTCAAAAACGTACCGTGAAAAACATGGATTTTTAGATTTCTTTAGCATAAGAGGTATTGTAAACTATTTTTTAAAAAGAGCCTTCGTCTATGGGTTAGTTTTGAATTTTAAAAATTTGGTAGTCCATTGAAAAAGCATATATAAATGCATTTGAAGCTTCTACATCAATCACATTTAGAAAGAATGCCGATGTCCAACGTTTAGTTTTTTTTTTACAAGTTACTTTCAATGAGTTTATATTTTCTATAAACCTAACTAAAAATGATTTACCAACGTTTTTTAATGAAAAATACATATTTAAATATATGGGCCTAAAAGGCCCGGGGGTATGTTAATTTGGGTATCGATGGAAAAGTACTTCTTATACCACATAGTATAAAATAATAGTATATTGTTTTACTAAGGGAAAAATTATGCTTTTTTTTACTAGTCTGTAGAATTTACGGACGACGCGAAGCGGAGTCCGGAAACTACAGACGAGGTTTTTGCACAGAATCTCGAGTCAATCACCTGTTTACATAATAAACAAACAAGTTTGAAGTTTGGCTGTCATCAAAGTCAAAGAGTGCTGCCGCCAGTGGTGGTTTTGCTAACCAACTTTTTTTTACGGCGTACAACAATGAACTCATTTTTTTACTATAAAAAAAAAGATCACTTCTAACTAGTGTGTTCAGTTATAAAATATGAACATTTTAGTACGCTTGAAGAAACAAAAATATTTTTTTTTTGCAAAAATCTTATTCCAAACACTTGAATTGAGGCATTCCTAAAAGTATGTTTAATCGATTTTTTTATTTTTGGGGTTTCGGATGCATTGTACATTTTTACGAAAAAAAAAAACATTTTAACGAAAAAAAAAACATTAATATCTTTAATAGTTTATAATGATTTTTTTGTAAATGTATTGGAATAACTTAAAAACCGCTTACATAATATCTCCCAAAGAAGGGCTAGAGATTTTAAAGTTAATGAAAAATAATGACACACACTGAAACAACAAACAAATTACAAAAATGTTTTCCGTTGTTTTAAACTTGGCGCCATAAAATTAGATTATTTCACATATTAGGTTGGTACTAAATGTTTTGCGTTCTGTCAGACAGGTGTTTTTTTTTTTTTAGTTACAGCGTGCCTTTTGAAAGGGACGGGTGTAGCCTTCTTGGCACATTCCAGTGCAGCGAATTCGCCATCTTTTATGATGTGTATTTTTGTTTTGCCATGCACATCATAGTGCATAGAGTATTTTTATATTAATGTTTTATGTACAAGTTAAAGTGAACCATATATTTATGGTTATTAATCGTGTGAACTGTTAAATTTTAAGTTAATAATAATGGACGTTGGAAGATAATTTTTTTGTGTGTTTTTAATGATAACTTTTTATATTAGCGTGCAAATTACTACAGTAGTAACTATCAGTGATAGTGCGCAAGTCAGGATACATATCCGATTAGTACTTGGGCACTGGAAACCTCATAATTACATAGAGAAACCCTGGTTAATTATTCGGAAGAAAAAGACCAAATAAATAGAGAGAGAGTGCTGTTTTTTTAATCTAAATGTTATAATTTTAATTGTTAAATATATAATGCTTCATAGCAAAATTGACGAGGCAACTCGGATTTATTTATTATTGTAACGTAAGTTTTTTTTTATAATTTTTATATTTTTAATTTGAGAGTAAGGTTAGGTTAACATGTTAAACCCCTCCTGTAATTTTTTAGGTATACCCTGATGATGATCTTAGTTAGAAAAGATTGAAACCTAGGTTGGAAAAGCAATAAATAAATATAGGAAAATAGGACTTTTGTTTTAATCAATAAGGCCCTTTTGTTGTGAGTATACATATGATAATACCTTCCTTCCTGCCATATATCTTAGAAGTAGATTCTCACATAAATAAGTTATATCGTTAGAGTAACGAATATGATATATTAACATGTAAAGTTCATTAAAAACATCATAGGTGCCTTGTAATTATACTTTAGTAATATTACTGAAATGTTTTGTAAGTATAATTTTGTAAGTTACCAGAATTATACTCATTCATGCACAAACGCTTTATAAATTTATAAGTGCCTAATTTTAATATGAACCTATCTAGTAAAACACGCATAATATTTTACCTTGATGATTATTTTTTACATTTGTTATGAGAAGATAAATCACATATTTTTCGTCTTGCTTTTATAAAAGCTATCCATAAAAACTATGAAAAAATGTCTATATTATAAAAAACGTAATAATACTTTGGATAAGTAAGTAACCTGTATACCGTTTTTAAAAAAAATATGGCAAATAGGTTCAGATGGAAAAAATTAATAATATTTTTACTTATTTTTTTTTTCTGAAAAATACTAGCCCCTATAACTTCCATAATATTAATTTTTTTATACAGTGGCTTCCAAAAAGGTAAATTACAATAATATAATAATTTAAAATAAAAAAATATTAAATTAATTAAAAAAATACATTACAATATAATATATACTTTGAAAACATATTAACTATATCATTTAAAATACATTCAAACTATTTTTGAAAGTTGAACTTAGTATTTTGGATAAGGTTTGGTTTATATAGTTAACCTGGTTAATGAATAATAAGAAAGTAAGGTTCTATCTATAGAGCTCCGTAGCGGCTAAACTATGTACTGTAGGAGGTAGGCCACATTACCATCATTTTTAGGATGGTCCCTATTTACTATATCAAAATTTAAGAAAAATTTAAGAAGCCCTAGGATTATAGCAAAAGTGTGCCATGTCTTTTGTTGCTAATCTAAAATTAAATAAAATTCTTCAATATTTTTTTTTCTATTTCCGATAACCCCCGGTAAAGTCTCCTTAACTGGATTATATTTAAAACTTTTTTATTTTTATAAACATGAAAAACGGAAAAAAGCTCCGAAATCAGCGCATCAAATAAATCCAGAATAAGGCAGCCTAAGTCCATGTGCTTTGCATAAATATGTAAAGACCCTCCACCCCAATTATTCAGTATCCAGTATTCAAAGCCAGAATCAACTAAAAGGTCCCCGGAAAATAAAAAAAAGTCTATTTTTGTAGAGCAGTGTAGTTTGTGTATTTTGTGCTTTTAATCAACTATTACAATTATTTAAAAATAATTGTAATTGGTTCTACTGTTGGATAGGATAGGATATTTTTTCGCACCTGTTTTTCGGGTGTTTTGGGCCTGGATATTTTATTGTGAGTCTGTTTTAATCTGTATATTTTATCGCCGAGTATTTCGGTTCCGGATATTTTTCGGTAAATTGTACTTTTTTTACTTATAGCATAGATATAAATATTCCTCCTGTACTGACCTAGAAATGCCAGAAGTATCTTTTGACTAACTTCACTGATTTAAAAGTCCATCTTGTTAATGGAATTTAACACGGGCGGAAGTCTGTAACTCCAAGCCGATACCTATTATTCTAGACGTGTTGAATTAAAGAACACTTTTGTACTTACGATAAAAAGGTCCATGTTTATCGATATAAAGTTATTATAGATATATTTTACATTATACCTCACGCGCGTTCTATCAGTCGTTCTACTCCCTGAATGTCAAGAATAGGTGCCCTGGCCTGGTATAGGGTTCCGGCGACAGAAAATCAGTTGCACTTAACGGTCGCGACCGGTCCTAGGCATTAGCAGTAACCGAGGTATTAGTTCGCACAGGAAAATTAGGTGATAAGTGTTACCTATTTTTCATCATCGGTGATGACGATTTATGGTCTCCACAATTTTTTGTTCGCTGTTTTGTTTAATTGGTTGCCAGTAAACATGGTAGCTGGATCATTTGTTGACTATTCTACCAGTTCCTTTGTAAAATGTTTGGTCAGTTTCAGTAATTAATTAAAACCTAAGTTTCTGCTACAAAATTGAGTGAGAGTCTAAAGATGATAAGTTTTTCTAAAAAATATATAATAATACTGCGAATGGCCCCTTACTTAACTCAAGAATCGATTTTTAAATTGAGTATTTTACGAAATATTTGAATTTGTAATTGCGAACAACTTCAACAGCAGGATCTCGGGCAGATTCTACTCGGATCTGCCCGAGCGTATATCTATCCTTGTTTTACGCATTTAGTACATAGCTAAAGGGTTTACTCTAAAACACACCGTGTAAGAGAACATCCACAGGCTCGCATAACAAGCATACTACATAAAAATGCGATGCCGTAATTGGTTTGATGTGCTGCCATGTATCTTGCAACCCAATCACGGTATCGCATTCTTATATATTATGCTCTTTATGCGAGCTTCTGGATGTGCCTTAAGGTATCAGAACGCACCACAGTTTGCTTTCATGATATGTACAGATAGGCTATGCTAAGGCAATTTATAGCAAAGCTATTGTCCATTAAACTGAGAACTAACTTTTTATTAAGTCAACTTACTTAATTTGATATTGTAACTTAACTTCCACACAACTAAGCCGCTTATCACTCACTTGATTTATTTGAACGATTATGTCTGCACTGCACCACTTTATTCAAAAATGTGACAATTCGTTAAGGATCTTTAATGTTTACATTACAGCTACTGTGGTTTACATGTAAATGCCATTCATACATTTTGTTTTCATGAAAAACCAGGAATGTTTCGAGTTTATAAAGGTAGGTATGGTAGGGATCGTTCCTTTCACCACTAAATCTTAGGTAAGATCATCTTCGCATAAAACCTAACTTCAATCTAACTTTACTTTGAATGGAAAGACCCTTAAAGTATATAAAAATACTGCCGGTAGCGGTACCAGCTTTGAAAAAAAGCTTGATAACGTTTAAATTTAATGTAACATACTATTTGGATATCGTAATGTTAATCTTACGGTGATAAATAGAAAAACATCTTTTATCTCCTAAACAAGAACCTTTTTGACGTATGTACACAATTTTCTGATAGCCGGTTTAACCTTTATCAGTTTTATAGGACACATTTATTCTATATAAAGGCAATTCCTGTAAACGATCTGACCCACTTCACACATTTATCTCGTTCTCAGGCCGACCCGGGCGCGAGAACCGGTCCTAGAACAAATATTTTTATACGTCCAGGAGAAAGAGATCAATAAAAAATCTATAATGCAGCATTAAATTTTAAACAACTAAGTAATAAAAATTTACATATAATTATAACAAGGAACATAAACTAAGGAAAACCTAAAGAAAAAACCGATCTGAAAAGTGCTAAGAAAATCCTAATATTATTGTAGATAAAATAACCAATATCTTCAATCACCAATATCTTCGCGGCTTGTTAATAATTTAAATAATGTGTATTGTTCCAATAATAATGTATTATGTATACTATACACGGAAAAAAAAAATTATAGCTAGGAGCGCTATAACACACATACCAAGCAAATTATAATCGCTTATTATATAAATACAAGGCTTTCTCTTACAATTATGGCAGTCAGTGTAAAAATTTATATGAAATACTTTAATTGTTTAGTGAATAATAAAATATAACAAATAGTATGGCATTTATAGCTTAAATAGATTTAATTATTGTCCGTGCTAATAATTTTTATAATATAATAAAATTTCTGTAAATTTATAATAGTGCCTGTAATAAATATAATCGTGTCTGTAATATATATAATCGTTTCCAATTTATTTTTAAAATTATTAGTTATTGTGTCCCTTATAATCTATAGCTTAAATCACTATAATTTGCCACTGTTACCAAATATCTTATAATGTATAGCGCAGAGCCCACTAATTTCTTTCCGTGTACAGGTATTTGGTATGTTTTTTGAAATTAAATCCAATAATGTTTTTCGAAAATGACATAATTGTCAAATTTACAATTTTAGGTTAGGTTAAAGCTACAGAATAGCCAAAAAAAAGTAAGTCATAAGGTAACAACTTTATACACTATTGTCTAACAAACTAGAAAACTTCGGGGCGGTTAAGGAGGGGTCTACACGGTAAAAATAAATTACATTAAATTACATAGTCCGTAAATGGTAATATGTTGCCATAGACCGGAATGGTGAAAATTACATAGTCCGTAATGGTAATGTTTTGCATAGACCGGAACAGTAAAATTACATAGTTCATAATGGTAATATTTTGCATAGACTGGAACCCTAAAAATTACATAGTCCAGAATGGTAATATTTTGCATAGACCGGAACGCTAAAAATTACATAGTCCAAAATGGTAATATGTAGTTTTATAATGAATGATTTTACTGTTTTAGTGACATAAAATATATACTTGTATTTACTGCTATGCAGGTACGTTCTATGAGCCTGGTACAATAAATTATAAAAACAAACGTAAAAAATATTATATTTATATTTGCCTACAATACTTATGGTGTGTTTAATAAATTTTTAAAAATTAACACACAGTCATATTAAAAGTGCTTTCAAAACAACTTAAACACTACGATATTTCAAGAACGCTTTGACATAGAGACTTGAAATTTGTAAAAAAAATGTATACTTAGAAAATGTTTGTTCCAAATTACAAGTCTCTGTGTGAAAGCTTTTTTGAAATATCGTAGCGTAAAGTTCATTTGGTTTAATAAACCAAACGATTTGCATTCTTAATACGAGTATAAACTGCTTACATCTTTCTTTAAAGATCTTTTGGTTGATAAAGATCGTAATTTATAATGAATATGAATTTTAGGCCAGAAATAAAGCATTTAAATATCGTACATAAATAATATTTACCTTTTTTTTACACTTTTAACACTTTAACCTAGCAGCATGCGCGCTATCTCTCTAACAATAATAATATTAAACGGTCCGTCTCATGATGCGACGCGACTTAAAATAACATACCCGACATTGTAAAATAATGTAAAAATATGTAAATCAATGTAAATATATTTTTTTACATTATTTTACATTCTTTTACATTAATTTACATTCTTTTACACAAATTTATGAATTATGCATAGTCCAGAATAGTAAAATTACTGTTCCGTACTATGCCAATTCATGTATTTTTACATTATTTTACATGCAGTTTTTACAGTGTAGAGGTTTTTAATCGAAAAAAGAATTTAACAAGTCGATTTTAAATTCACTTACCGCATAGTCGATTAGCAAAGTGTATAGTATCGTTGTAAATCAAAACAAATATACTTCACTGATCTTTAAAACTATTTATTTTTATTGTAATGGAGCGTTATATGAAAGAACGCTCGAAGTCACATTTTTCGCGTGAAAAATGTCTACCAAGATAATTTTTCGATGAATGTGAGAAATTTGACTGATCATTCTTTCGTGTTATGCTGCAGCATGCTGCGACTTTAATCAATTTTCCATAAAACAGAATTTTTTTAGCGTAAAATAAAAATTGCACCAGTGAACTTTTTGCAATATCGCTCTCGCCAAAGACCGACATGCTTTATTTATTTCATTGCCACTAAAATCTCACTTTTGATTATTTTTCCCATATAGTTTTCAAATGTAATTAGAGGTCCGCTATATAAGCCAAAAAAAGTAAACTTTTTCGGATTTGTGGATGGTAGGCTAGGGTGTGGAGTTTACGTAAATGCTATTTTTTTAAATCGGTTACGATTTCAGGGGGCGCCGAGCAAAATAGCAAAATAATTGTTTTTAATTATATGATTTTCGTTGTCGCTTATAACATTTTTTAAGAAAGATCTATTATATTTTAGTCTTTTCCTAAACTTTAGAGCTCTACAGTTATAATGCAATGCCTAAAATACAGTGTAGGATTAAGGGGGGCGGACAGGGACGAAAACAACTCGAAAAGCAAACCATTTTTTTACTTTTTTTCGTGTTTTCTTAGTATTTTACCATGGAAAAAAATGTATTTGGTAATAAACTTCTACAATTGTTTTATAATGAAATTTAATTTTTTATATTTTTTTTTTCAAATTTTATCCGGTTTCGCAAAAATAAAATAAAAAAAAATATCTTAAAAAATTTGGAAAAATTTTTATTTTTTTTTTTTTTTTCGTTTTTCAAAAAAAAAGTTTTTTTTTGTTTTTTTTTTTTGAAAATTATTTTTTTTAAAGTATTTGGCAAAATGCAATATACCATTTATATATACAATATACAATGAAATGCGTAGCATTATATATATATATATATATATTCACGGCTTGTTATACTATTTACAGCGCAGTGTAGACCTTGAATCGGATACATCAATACATCAAAATCTGAAAATAGTATATTCTATAGCTAGTATGGAATAGACAATATTCCGCGCGAGCGGAAAGTTTGTCAAACGAGCCGGAAGGCGAGTATGACGGTCCTGCGAACGCAGAATGACTATTCCATACGTGTTGTAGACTATATTTTTTCTTCGACTGCAAATATGAAACACTGTATGGCTTTAAACTGCTGACAAGGTTAAAAACAATGTTAATTGTGACTCGACATTGTAAATGCAACAAAACACATATTTTTAAATAAAGCAATTAATGTTATTTAATAATTTTAACAAATCAGTAGTTAAAAAAGATTTTTATTTAATTTTAGCACATATTTACAAATTATAATGCAAAAATTGAAGGTTATGTCAGATTGTTGTGACATATATCAGGTTTAAATATTTGTTTTTGTTTGTTTGTTTGTTTGTTTAACCTCGTACTATTCTACTTAATTAAGCATCCCCTAAGTCCAGGACTTGTGTGGGCTAGTAGTAGAGGGAACCACCGGCTTATACTGACTTTCGAACCAGTTTCTAGGGAGTGTCCGTTTCACTTATCGCCTTCGCCAAATTTCAATTATTAATTAACTGAAAAAGGCAAATCGGCGCCAGTGAGAATCGAACTCATGATAGTAGACTTGCTATACATACGGGCTAGCCACTACGCTATGCCTCCCATATATAACAATAGATGGAGCAGTTTTAATTTTTTGAACTAAATTGATAAATAACTGGTCAAATATTAAGAAAAACTAATAAACTTTATGTAATTTTAACGCAAAACTTTAAATTGCATTATATTATTCAATATTTCATGGTAAAATATATATATTTTTGCTAATTTTGCTACAGTTTTCTTTACTTTTATAAACAAGAGATGGCACTACATGTGCTCATTCTAACACTTGATACGGAATATTCATACCACGTCTAGAGCTAGAATGGATTCATACTGTGTTTGAAAAGTGTGTTTATTTGGTTACATTCTAAAGCAGTCGTAGAAAAACTTTATTTTGGTATAAAAATCTTTTCTCTGAGGTATCTCGAAAGTAAAAAAATCATTACGACAAAAGGTCATCCATGAATGCAATCGATTAATGATTAATCATAAGTAGTACCCGGATATTTGGTATTGATTACGAGAGGCGCGCGAAAGTTTTTTTTATGAACATTCTGACATGGGTGACACTGAGTATAATGACACAAATTTTTAATTTAATATAAATAAGTTTTAAAGCCTTTAAAATGGCTTGTGCGCGTCCTTAACGCACTACCCTAGAAACTTGGATTCAAAATATTCCCGAGCTGCAATTTAATCGTGAGGTACTTTTTCGTTCAACGTGCGAAAAAGATATAGGTAGGTTTCAGAAATGCCATTTTTTAAAGCACATCATAAAAATCTCATAATAATGACATACAAAAAAGTTTTATTTTGATTTAATAAGTCCAGTTGTAATACTCCGTGGATGAAAATTGAAAATCCTCAGAGTTAATAGAAAACTGGAAGTACCAAGCGAGCCTACAAAGAGAAAAAAGTATTTACCAAAGGCGTTCGAGAATATAAAATCCAAAACTTTAGTACAGGACATATTTTTAGCATATATGAAACCACAAATGCTTCTGGTTTAAAGATCTTCTACAATATTTTCAATAGTAGACCTTTTTAATGGCAAAGAAGTTGACTTTTCCTGCAATTTAATTACTTATCGTTACCAGAATTTTCAAAGACATTCTAAAATTTTACCTAACCAAGGTAGTTTTTTGAAAATTTTAACTATTTGTTGCCGACCCCTATTTTTTTTTCATAAATTGAAGTAATTTAAGCAAATAAAAAAAAATCATTCGGATCGATCGTTTTTTACGTTTTTTCTAATTTATTACAATATGTACATATTACGTACCCGAACTTCAATACATATATATTTTAGATATAATAATAAAATTATTATTTATGATCACTACATTAAAAAAATGCTTATTAAAAAGTCCAGCGCCAAAGGGCGTATATTTTTTTTCCAGGGCATTAACAACGAAGTCCAAACCTAAAAATATATTTTTTTTGCATATTCGGACTTGCATGCCATGAAACGTCTAGAAAATTTGAAAAAAGTGGGTGTTACAAAAATATCAGTTAGTTTGTCCTCTGACTATAAACCGTGTAACTTTTAAACGAAAGGTCCGATTTAAAAAAATCTTTCAACGTACAATTCCCGACCTTCGTAGTTTTTCTGATGTCAAATATGGTTAACAATGGGATAAGGTAGGGGGACAAAGGGGGCAAAAACTAATATTTTATGCCATAACTTGCTTGTTTTTAATCGTAGGATAAAAATTCTTGCGCAGATAAAAACTAGTTTTTTATTTTGTAATAAAATTTTAATAAATTTTGTTGTAGGGTAAGAATTGTTATCTTTTGATTAATAATAAGCCAGTTATCGCCAAAAATATTGATTGACCCCTTTTTCCCCCTTACTGCTCTCCAATGTTAACCATGTTTGACGTTAGGTAAACTACGAAGTTCCTGAATGTTATGTACTTCGTACATTGAAGAAATTTTTTATCGGACCTTTCGTTTGAAAATTACAAGGTTTTTAGTCAGAGGATAGACAGACCGATATTTGTTTAACACCACATATTTTCTCGACGTTTCATGGCATTTTAAGTCGAAATTGCAAAAAAAAATGATTTTTCGGTCGACTTCGCCCCCAAAAAAATAAAGCGCTAGAAAAAATATACGCCTTTGGCGTTGAAGATAAGCATTTTTGTATTTTAGTGATCATAAATAATAACTTTATTATTATATTTAAAATATTTATATTGAAGTTCGAGTAAGTAATATTACAATAAATTAGAAAAAACGTAAAAAAAACGATGGATCTGACGGATTTTTTTTTATATTTGCCTAAATTACTTCTTAAACAATTTACGAAATAAAAAACCAGGGGTCGGAAACAAAAAGTTAAAATTTGCAAAAAACCACCGTGTAATTTCATACCGTAATTTTAAAACAAGATGTAAAGATATGTAATTTAAGGAGTGATTCTACATCAGAAAATATGACAAAAAGTTCCCATAAACGCCCATTTGAATGTGGCTAAAAAATTTGGTTTTTATTTAATAACTCAGGAACCCTTTGAGATATAGCAACGAGGTTTTTGCACGTGAACTAATCTTGATAAGGCCCATCTTTGTATGTTATTTTGATATATTTATTTTAAACAAGGGAGTGCGAAATGGGGGTTGAAATTTCGGTTTTCAACACTTTAGTATTTAATTTTTCGTGAAATTTAACTTTCAATTAAGTACCTATTTTATGTCTGGCCCTCCTGGCCTTGGTTTGAGCCCCCTGGCGTTTTCTCTAAGTTTGTTAGAAACCGCCAGGGACAAAGTTTGATTGAAAAGTCCAAACGGTCAGGGGCCAAGCTTTTTTTTTTGAGGGTGCCACCTTGGGGGCTGAGCCTCTCCTATATTTTTTTCTGGTTACGACCCTGCCACATATACAATACTGCATCAACAATCTTTTGTTTTTTTTTATTTTTATTTTAATATGTCTAGGGGACTTAGTGGGGGGCGCAAAATTAATAAGACAATATTGACAATTTTCGACGAATTTTTGCTCTGTAAATGTCAGAAGTTGTGTTAATATATATTTTTTTATAATATTTTAACTATATATAGGTGGGGAGCAATGAAAAAAAAATATTTGAATAAGATCAATTTTAGATTTCTTAGTGAAATCTTATAAGTAGAAATTTTTTAATATTATTAAAAAAATTACCTATGACCATGACTTTTATTAAGCCACTAACCTAGATTATTTTAAACCCTAATTTATCTATTTATAAAAAGTATTTCCATTAATTTTTGAAAAAATATATGTATTTTACAAGAAAATACTTTTTTTGCTGGTAGCGGACATCTAGGAATTGTTTTTGGCAAAATTTGGTTATAGGGGAAAATAAAATGAGCTCGTTAACATTTCAAAGTTTCGCATTTTAAGAAGCACCCTAAGCCACGTACGAAACCTCCGACTCGAGAGTCTCTTACACTTGACCATTTTTGTGTGTGTATAAGCACAATTTCCCTTAATATCCTACTAAGGTACATCTAAAGGATTGGATGGTTAAAGGACTAAAGATTGAGCCGGGTAAAGTGGCTTAAATGTACGTAATTTAACTACCTTTCACCCAATTATCCAAAATCCAATTCTCTTCACAAAAAATACTTCTGCCAACAAAAATAAATTGACAAAATAAATTTAAAAATAAGAAAGGCGACCTGCTAAAATGGCCC
>OY294044.1:73821978-73886978 GCA_958510825.1 Brachypterus glaber
TTCATAAAAACCGACCTTTATACTTATACGCCAAATATTATTCTGACAATTTTTTTTTCGATTGAAGTATATACATATATACTATCTAAAAAAAAAATCACGTATACATATAAAATACTATTTTTCAGCACGATATTTTGGGCAGTTTTTTAAAATAAGCCGTAAACCTAAGTGCGTATTCACAGGCTCGCATAACAAGCATAGTACATAAGAATACGATACCGTGATTGGTTTACATAATTTTAAAATTTTGTTTCCGACTCCTATTTTTTTTTTTCATAAATTGTCTAAACACACAATAAGAAGTAATTTAGGCAAATATAAAAAAAATCGTACGGATCGATATTTTTTTACGTTTTTTCTAATTATTATGTATATTACGTACTCGAACTTCAATATATATTTAGATATAATAATAAAGTTATTATTTATGATCACTACATTATAAAAATGCTTATCTCCAAAAAATGTGAAAAAGTGGGTGTTAAAAAATATCGGTCTGTCTGTCCTTTTAAAAAATTATCAAGGAACTAAACTGGCTGTTTTAGTCCCGCTGCATGAGTGTTTGGAAAACAAAAATGCAAAGGACTAAAACAGCCACGTTTAGTCCTGAGGTATATACACTATTTTTTTTGCACGAACAAACCTAATTTAGGTAGGTACAATGTAAAAAAATGTACATGCAATATTTCTAAAAAATTGTAAAATTACAAGCTAAATCTCGTAAATTTTGCACCTGCTTGGCAACATATTCTGATTTAGCATGTAAATTTACACAATTTTTTTACAGTGTAAATAAAATTTAAATTAAAAACCCTGCGTCTAAAATCGAGTATTTAATTTTCGTAATTTAATCAAGATGTCAATTGCGAAAAGTCTGTTTCACGACTATCGCGATTTCAATTGCTTTTTAATATGGTTGACACAAACGTCAGTTCGAAAAAATGGACGAAGACGATAAATTTTAAGTAATTTAAACAATGTTATTTTTAAAGGTTTTCTTTGGTAAAATCAAATCAATTCATTTGAATCGCTAATTTAATACAAAGCATCACCAAACCTAATTTTTGTACCAGTAAAGCACATAGTATGTATAATATTTTAATGTTATCAAGGTTGCCTTATTTTTTTTTCACTTGGGAGAAAAACGTTTAGTCCCGAAAATAAAATTGTAAAATTAAGTTTAAGTCTTGGTCGTGCAAAAAAGTATTTTTTTTATTTTCTACTAAAATTTTAATTAATTTAGTTCGATCAATAATAAACCAGTTATCGCCAAAAATATTCGTTTTGACCCCTTTCCTCCCCTTGCTGCTCTCCAATGTTAACCATTTTTGGTGTCAGGTAAACGTCGAAGGTCCTGAATCGTACACTGAAGGAATTTTTTTTTAATCGGACCTTTCGTTTAAAAATTACAAGGTTTATAGTTTATAGTCATTTTTTTTCACATTTTCTCGATGTTTCCAGGCAAAAGTCCAAATATGCAAAAAAAAAAATTGATTTTTCGGTCGACTTCGCCCCTAAAACAATAAAGCTCAAGAAAAAAATATAGGCCCTTTGGCGTTGGAGATAAGCATTTTGACTTTTTAGTGATCATAAATTATAACTTTATTATGAAATCTAAAATATATATTGAAGTACGTAATATGTACATATTATAATAAAAAACGCAAAGAAAACGATCGATCCGAACAATTTTTTTTTATATTTGCCTAAATTACTTCTTAGGGTGTTTTAAGCAATTTATGAAAAAAAATCAGGAGTCGGAAACAAAAAGTAAAATTTACAAAAACCATAGTGCCTATGTGGAGTTGTGATGTTATCTTGTAAAAAAATCAATCCTTGATTAGAAAACAAATTTTGCAAATAAAAATTTCAAAAAAAAAGTTGACCTTAACCTAAACATATTAATTATAAACTCAAATATATCCAAAAATTAAATGAAAGACACTGAAAATAATAATAATTTTCATGAATATTCACTTACACCAAAAAGATCAAAAATATAAATAAATAATCTTTGCAGCAACAAGTGTGCACTTGCTGTTATTATTTAGGGTCCGTTTCTGCGATCAGGGTGGCTATTCTCATTTTGGTGAGTTTTATTCACGCGTGAAAGCCAACTTCACAGTAGTTCTTCTGACGATTTGATTGGCCTAGACCGTGTAGCTCCGCCCATATTCATCTAAATATCAGGCGGAAAAAATCCGATCGAAACCAGAATAGACTCCCAGATGATGTTTCAAGATATGATCTATACTTTTTTCAATAGTTAGCACCAAAGGCATGCCTGTGGCCTAGGCAATTTTAAATATTATTTTTAAACACTGGATCGGATAATATTTTTTCTTACTACCAACTAGGTAAGTTAATAAATAATCAAAAAGCCGACATTAATGGAATTTATATCGACCACACTGATAGATGAAATCAATACAAACAAAACCGAAACTAAAACAGAAAAAAGGATTTACCGCGCAAAGACACTCAGTGTGAGACACTTACAGCAGGGGGACATGTTGATACAAGAAGTCAAAAATATTATTAATAAAATACGATTTTAGCTCCTTGGTAGTGAGAAAAATGTAATGCGCTACTTGTAGGTAAGTTTTTTTTTCTGTCTTGGGTCGTGTTTATGGACCTCAGCTCCCCTTCTCACACAAAAAAATTTACTTACCTCTACTAGAAGTGCAAATAATTATTTTTTATGTTAACGTGGGCAAAAAAAGAGTGACACACGTGTTATGAGGGTGAAATCCATTTTAGTAAAAAAATGTTCATTTTCTAAGTGGATTAACTGTCATATTTTATTTCAGAAATATATGAACTATTTTCAAAGCACCGGCGTACAAATTTCTGTATTTTTGTAACGCTCTGTTTTAGTTAGTCTATTTTTAAGCAATAATAAATTAACTTGCGGCGAATAATTGATCTATCTAAAATGAAATGCCGACTAAAAAGCCGCGTCTCAGTTGATATTCAAGTTGACCTAGATTTTGGTAACTCAGTACTTTAGGCCATAAATATAGGACAATAAGTGTCAGTTGCGCACTAATTAGTGTCCGTATATTCACGATTTAGTACGACGCTAATGGTTATTAATCGCTACAGTTCTGTTTGTCGGTACTGTTAAAATTGCAATTAAATTCAGATTTATGTGATTTTAGGGTATATAAACCTAAAATTTTTGCAGAAATGGAATCAAGTACAACAAAGACCCTCCAACATGGAGTATCATCATTAATATTTATGACAAAAAAAAATTACGTCCGCTGGGCAAGAGAGCACGGCTCTGACCCGGCCCCCAACCAACATGCACTCGAAGGAAGAAATGGATCAGTTATTTGGCGAGCTTGTACGTGACACTTGCCTCCGCAAATGTTAAGTTAGTGTAAAGTGATTGTTTAAATAATGTAAGTGTTAAGACTTGTATTAACTTTGCATATTTGAGACTTGGAAAATTTAACTGTTAAAGAAAATGATTGACAATTTTTAAATAATAAGTGAATATAAACTTTTAAAAATGAAAATTAATTTATGTAATAGAGACTTTTCCGTGCCGCGAATTAAAATTATATTTTAAATATGAACATTAAAATTCGAGTAATATTTTATTGGACTTTAGGGCGTGGTCATTATAAACTTTTATAAATGTATTTTAAATTGAAGATAAAAGTTCTACTATGGAACACAGTAAATAGAACTAGAAAATTAGTTAAAAGATTTAACTAAGAAACATAAGTATAGATTAGTTTGACCAAATGTAATAATTTGGACTTTTTATGTTATTAAATTTAATTAGTAATTAAAAGTAATTATTTTTCTTAAAGCACACCTCGTTATACGAATTTCGCTACTCTTAAACAGAAGTCACTTGCATTTCTGTATAATTTATGAATCGTCTTAGAAACTATCAGATGGTGCATCGACCCATAATTAAAAATAATGGTGTTAAAATAAACAGAAGCTCGGTTTATATAGATCAAATTTAACGACCCAAAATACAGAAGTAATGATAATATTTATTAAAAACAATATCAGACGGTAACTTTCAAGTTTTACAAAATACAATAAAAACAGGAGTATATAAAACATACTGATCTAGGGCTCTTTTGCATTTTCAACAAGATTGGATATTCGAAAGCATCCTATTATACTCTTCTAGCAAAAGAGCTATGAAGAGTATAACAAGCCGTGAAAATATGTAATGCTACGCATTCCATCATATACTATATACAGTAAATGGTATATTGCATTTTCCAAAACGCTTTTTTTTTTTCAAAAAAACTTAAAAAAAACTTAAATTGTTTTTCTTTTTGTCCAACGAAAAATTAAAAAAAAAACTTTAAAAATAATAAATTTGGTAAATTTTCTCGTCTCAGAAAGTCATTTTGAAATAAGAAGTAAATAGTTTTTTTATTTATTAAAAGAGTTAAACCCGTCATAACTTTTTTGTTTTTGAGAGGATTTCTTTCAAAAACAATAAGGATCTTCCTCTCGTGGAACTTTTTTTCTAAAAATTGCAATTCGATCAGATTATTTGTTCTTATGTTATCGTGTCTACAAAAATCGTGACGTCAGACAGTCAGACTGACAGACGGACATATAAAAAAACTTTTTTTTTCATGAAACAAACTTTTTATGTCTACGACGATATTTGAAAATTTTGGAAAATTCGAAACTACTGTATAATACTATTTTAGCGCGGGCACTGTGAATAGTTTAATAATGCACCAATTTTAGTTGATTAAATGTTTCTATACCGCTTAATCTTAGATATAAAAGCTTTTTACCAGCTTGTCAGGGAGGATTAGACTTTCCAGACGTTGAGTGGCAGTAAACATTACCTTGTCATATTTTATTACCTCAAAGTTTAAATAATAGTATTATGATATTATTATTTACAAAAAGTATATTATGTGACGTTCAAGGGAAAAAAGCACTATGAGGTAATAAAAAATGTTTCACATAAGATTAAAAAATATTATATTACAGATCGACTTGGAAAATTGTACTTTTCCAAGACCTATATTATATAGTTGTTATATTTTTTTCTTGTTTTATTAGAACATAAAATAACATACATTTATAGAACAAGAACAACAAGAAATTATATTATATAGGTTTTATAATAAATGACAGCAGATCAGCTATCTTGTTTATTAAGGTAAGTAAAATTAAAAACTGTCATCGTTTATGTAATTTGTATTTTAATTTTAATACAATAGATTGATTTCTTATTAAAAATGTTTTGAAATTATTATAATAATATAATTAATATTAATACATTTTCATTAAAAGAAATAAAAGCTCAACGATATTTTAATAGTTGAATATAGAACTTCACTTGGCGCCATCTAGTGAAAATTAATAATTTAAATTATTATTCGGTTATTAATTCATGTAAGGCAAGTCTTACATACAGTGCGGTGTCAAAAGTCCGCCCCTCCTTTAACTTTTAAACGGCTTAAGATAACAACTGGAAATTCAAAGCACACACATTACGTATCCCAATGATATTTTTTGGTATATATTTGATGGCAGGGGAACAAGGGTAACATTTTTATTAAGAGAAAGGGGGTCATGTGTTACATTATTTTAAATCTCATATAATTTTCTGTTTAACCGTTTGTATTTTTTTTCAATTTTTTAAATTAAAATTTTCGTCAAAAATTTCTTAAAAAATCAAACAATATTTGTTAAATGATTAATTTCTTGATGCGAAAGCTTTATACTTATTAACTAAAAAAATAAATACAAAAAAAATCACAGTTTTTAACAACAAAAAAAAAACGAAAATCTGAAAAAAAAATAAAAGTAATAATTAAAAAATATGATTTCTTGTTCTATAGATGTATGTTATATTTTTTTCTTGTTTTATTAGAACAGAAAATAATTAAAGAATAAAGTAAATCTTTTTTATTTTTGAAGATAGCCTTACAAAAAGACCGAAACGTTGGCAAAAATAAAAAAGATTTACTTTATTCTTTAATTATTTTCTGTTCTATTAAAAAATATGGTCAAAAAGAAAATTTAATAAGCTTCAGAATGATATATCGCATGGCCCCTTTTCCTTAAAAAAATCCCTTGGCTCCTCAAGTTTATTTCGAGAAAACGTCTTTAGAACAGGGTAAATAAATAAATTTAATTAAATTTTGTCATAAAGGACGTACCTTGTCAAATATTACTGTAAATTTGATTTTTTTTTTAACTTCTTTACATAGCGACTGTCGTTTGTTTTTATAAAAAAAAGAAAAATTTTTTCGTTGCCAAAATTTCAAAAGATGGAATTCTTCGATGTAACTTGTAAAAAATACTCTGTATTTATCTGGCTTTATTTTGATTTCAATTTTTTTTTTGAAGGGCCTTCTGGAAGCGTGCGATATAAATTTTAAGTCAATTATGTCAGATATTTTAACAGCGTTTTGCATACTTTAAAAACAATGAGTAGGCTTTGACGTTTTAAGTCAAATTAATTAATTCGATCAATTAATTACACAGGATCACAAGAAAAAAATGAGTGGAGGGTTCCTCAAACCAGACTAAGTGGATTATATGTTTTTTTTGGATCGCTGAAACCGAATCTGACCTCAGAATTGATCCATCAGGTCACAATTTTTTTCTACCCATAAAAACATCTAAATTTAAGGAATTTTTGCACCCTTTTTTAGATGTAGGTGGCCTGATGAAGCAATTCTGAGGCCAGTTTCGGTTTCAGCGATCCCGAAAATATAAAAATGCGTTGGTTTAGTCTCTGGTACATGAATTTTTTTTTAATTTTTTTTTTGTTGGCTGTCCAACCCCAAAATAAAAATTAATGTGCCAGAGACCAATCCAACCAAACCAACTCATTTTAATAATATTCGGGTCCCTGAAACAGAATCCGACCTCAGAATTACTCCATTAGGTCACTTTTTTTTTCTACACTTAAAAACATCCTAATTTAAGGAATTTTCGAATTTTTGATTTCAATCTAGACAATGTAACAGATTTTACCTTAGGATACACAATTTGCTTTTTACCTTTTTATTTATTCCAAATAATTTGATTTGACAAAAATAGTAATCCTCAGTGTGGTTGTAAGGATTACGCCATATTATAGAAGTCAAAAAACTCATGAAGTTTAGATTTAATTTAATATAACAGGTGTTACAGCACTTACTGGGAGTCCATTCCTTGTCTAAATTAATACAGCGTCGTCCAAAAACACAAAAATTTTACGTTATTCTGGTCCAAAGCCTACTTATTGTTCTTGAACTACACAAATTGCTGTTAAAATAGCTGACATAACGGACTTAAAATTAATATTGCGCCGCTTACAGAAGGTCCTTCAAAAAAAAATTAAAACCAAAATGAAGCCAGAAATTCCATATTTTGATATTTTTAAAAAACTTTTATTTTTTTTATAAGAAACAAATGACAGTCCATATTTAAATAAGTTTTAAAATATTCGAAAAGTACAGAAATTTTTGACAAATGTAATAAATTTGAAAAAAAAAATATTTATAAATGTGAAATCCACTGACATTCAAAAAAATGCCTATTTTTATTATAAAACGCCCTGTATATAAAAACTGTGACGTGACAGAAAAATTCTGAAAACGGATATGAAATCAGAAGAAAAAATACTTCTAGACCCAATATATTTTATAAATAGTATATTTCAAAAGTTTTAAATTGTCGGGTAGTGTAATCATTCTATAAGACCTAAGCATCATTTAAGGCAAAAATAAATAAAAACTCTATCGACTAGTGTATTGAAAAAGGGTTTAACTAACAATTTGTCTAAAAAAATCTAATCTAATCGTCAAAAAAAATAAAATTGTGCAGCTATATACGGGGTTAAAAAAAAAACGAATCGATATATATTATTTATTTTTACCCTAAATGACCCTTAGGTCTTATAGAATAGATTTATTGAAAAAAAAATGGGTTTATAATATAATATATTATATATGACTTATATAATGGTCAATTAATTAAGGTATTTAAACCAAAGTGTTAATTTACACGTTACACACAAATAATAATAATAAAAATGTATAAATTATATGGTATATCAACAATTTCTCCCATATATCAAAAATACCGGGGCCGAAACCCCAGCCGGCCGGTCCTGTTCATCAGTGTTCTTGTTTAAGGATGTGATGTATAAAGTGTCTTTAC
Source organism: Brachypterus glaber (assembly GCA_958510825.1). Lineage (NCBI taxonomy): Eukaryota > Metazoa > Arthropoda > Insecta > Coleoptera > Kateretidae > Brachypterus > Brachypterus glaber. The sequence continues at coordinate 73,830,142 of OY294044.1, forward strand.
GGTTTAGAATAAAAAGCCTTAAAACCTAAAACTTACCACATATACTGCTCCTAAGGGCATAACTAAACAGGCAACCATCAAGTCGGCCACGGCTAAGGACACAATTAAATAGTTGGCCACGTTTTGAAGATTTCTCTCGAGTAAAATGGCTGCTATAACGAAAACGTTACCTGCAAAAAAATAAAAATTGTAAAACAGTAATCAAGTAGAGGAAATGCGCCTAATTTCGTATGGTTTCCAAATTTCGGATAGTAGTGTATTTAAGATACTGTCTGCAAAGGTAAACAGAAAACTACTTTTATGTGAAGCCAAAAGTCAAACTAAATCCGTCCTGTAATATGATAACGGTAGAGCTTCTCCCCTTTAAATGGCAGCACAAATCGTTTATATTGCAAATGGCAGTTTTGTGCTCAGTTGCATTATTATGCTTGTTTATTTTATAAATAATCATTATAAAAGTTCGTGATTCTGTCTTGGGTAAGTTATGATGTTAGTTAAGTTGATCCACTATTCATAATTAAGCAATTTGAAAACGTAAACATTCTACAAATTTCTAATCTAAAAATCAGAAAGTTGCCTAATTTCGGATAGACCATTTTTGTGCATTTGATTCCCAATTTAGGATATCCGCAAGGTAATTATTATTCAGGATAACCAACCATTAATTATTATTTTTATAATGATACAACAAACTAAGATAAACAATTTTGAAAAAACGAAAATTACCTAAGATACTAAGATATTCGAAACTGAGAATCTAAAATTATAGTTCCTATAGTATTTCGTAGAAAATCGCTTAATGATTAAATTACGTCTTAAATGTGAAGGAATAACAAGAAACATAAGCAATGGGATCCAGATCTACTCTTGAACAAATTTTTTCGGATATGTCCGAAATTAGGAGCCCTTTTTCAAATGCACAAAAATGCGCTGATTTTTTTAACCGTGTTTTTTGGAAAAAATAAACTGTAATAAAATTGCTTTTATAATAAATCATGGTTCGCTATAATAAGTTGTATCTGGTTATATAAAAAAAATATCAAAAAGTAATACCGAGTATTACATATTGAATACATTGTAAATGGTATCCGAAATTAGGCGACTTTCCTAACTAACTAACTTCGAAAAGAAAATTAAATCAAAACTTTATTGAGTCAATTTTATGTTAATAAGATATAAAATGACATGGTCAGTTTATAAAATAAAGGTTCATGGTCATTTGTAATAAGTTTGAAACCCTTCTAACATTAGCGATTAAAAGATAAGACTTTGAACTTTTATTTTGACAGGTGGATCGATTGGTTTTAGCCCAAAGGCCACCCATACCAAATTTAATATTTCTCAGTAGATGCGTTAATAGTTAACACAATGTGACTTTGAGCTGTTTGTATTGTAGAAAAGGTCACTCATGTTTCTAGATCAAACCGTTTAAAAATTAGCGTAATGTGACCTGGAGCTGTCATTTCGACAGGTGGAATAACAGATATTGTTGCAAAGGTCATCCATACCAAATTTTATGTTGCTAAGTCGAGGCGTTTAAACGAGACAAAAATTTGACCTTAAACTGACATTTTGACAGTTGGGTTAATTGGTCTTGTTCTAAAGGCCACCCATACGAAACTTATTATTTCTACACTGTAAAAAAACAATAAAAAAATATCATACATATGTTTTGAAGTTTTTCCATACATATGTAAAATTTCCATACCTTAAATAAAAACTTGACTATATTTACATGCTCTAGAGTAATAATTTTTTTTAACCGCGTTATCAAAAAATTACCTTACATTTATGGGTTAATTACTTCCAATATATGTATGGGAAGTTTACAACATTTTTTAGAGTGTAGGTCGAGGCGTTAAAATATAACCCAGCTGAGTCTGGCGTCACAAAAAGGACGAAAAGCAGTATTTTTTAATATAGGTGCTAAAATTCGTATTATCCTTAAACATTTTTATGGTTATATCAACTACTTTAATCCACAAAGTCCCAATAATCTTTTTAGACGGTAAATTCTAGTAAAACTCACGAACACTTAATTATTTTTTTTACCGATAATTACTATACGTTAGTTCTGAAATAATTTACAGCAACACATTTGTGAAAATGTGCTAAAAGGCGAAGATCATATCAATTCGGGTGCGATTCGCGTAAATTCGCGTAACTTCATCTAAGGGGATGTCCTTATTCGAGAGCAGCATCTGTTCTAGTCACTGCACATTATTTCGGAACTAAAGTATAGAGCTGAAAATACCAGAGCCGAGAAAAAAAAACAGGAGTAAACATTTAAAAAAATTCTTGGCTTATACACGGTTTATTTGAAATAGGATCCGAAATTAATAACCCTGGAAGGGTTTGCACACCCTTGGTTAAAATAAGTACGTGAAAATAACATAAGATAGGCCAAATTAGTTTACCTGCAAAACCTCGGTGATATATCACAAAGGGTCCCTAAGTTATTAAATAAAAACCAATTTTTTTAGCCACTTTCAAAGGTGCTTTGCTCCCTTACGACGTATTTTTAGACATATGTTTATAGATTTTTTGTCATATTTTCTGATATAGAATCATGCTTTAAAATTTCGGACCCTATTTTAAATACACATTTTCGTATAAAATTTAATATATTTTTAAACAAAATACATAGTTTTAATAATAAAACATATATATTAATTATATTGATTTTAAATTACTCATAAAACCGTTGAAACTTGCTAAAGTATCGCCGAGGACCGTCACGGAAAGGACAATTTTGACAAATTTTTACTTAAAAAATACATAAAAAAATTGGTTTATATAGTTGGCATTTATTGCAGGTCCTTGTTTAATTAAAACATATAAACAACATAATTAAAAAATTATACCTATAAAACCACTACTAATAAAAATCTGCAGCATTTCAGACATAAAAGGGTCTTTTAAAATATGTAAATATAGCCATATGTAGTATTGGCAATTCCAACATTCTGTATTAGTATCATTCTGTACTCAAAGGAAATAAATAATTAAAAAATGGGTGATTCCATGTGATATCGCGCCGAGCCGTTCCACATAACTTTTGTAATTTAATACCAAAACTTTTGACATATCTTTTTTTATTGTACAGTTCGTGTCAAAAGCCCCCTTTAACTTTCGAAAGGCTTAATATATTAACTTGAAATTTGAAACACTTAATTAAAATAACCCAAATATTTTTTTATTATACAATGTAATGCGATGCGATGCGATACAATAAAATACAATACCATACAATACAATATCCGAATTGCTTTCCCAAAATATTATCCCATATCTAGCCCTTCATTCAAAGTTAGAAAAATATAACATTTTTAAACTTTTTAGATTAAGGTATTTGCTTATGACTAGAACAGCATAACATGTTCTATGCAATTTTTTGCACAGATTGTTAATGTGTTCATCATATCATAAAAATTATTCCATGTGAACACCAAGAAACGTTTTACTGCTCACAAAACTTTTCCAGTTGTTTACTAAAATAGTTTCGGGTATTTCTTTTCTATGTTTTTTAGTTCTAAAGACTACAATGTTGGTTTTATCGCTATTCAGAATAAATTTATTTTTATTATACCATTTTTGCACTTCTAAAAACAACCTGTTAAATTTCGCAAATAATTCTGGGAACAATTTAGCACCAAACAAGAGAGTTGTTATCATCGGAAAAATTTGTCACGCTTTTATTGATTTTTTTTGGAAATGTGGCACAGATCATTAAAAAAAAATATGAATAGAATCAGTCCAAGGATACTGCCCTGGGGTATCCCTGGAGAATATCCAGTAGTTCAGATATAAGATTAATACCGTTTTTCAATAGCAATACACGGAATAAACAGCAAAGGCTTTAGAGAGATCCAGAAAAATTCCCAAGGCAAGGAAACCTTGTTCTAAGAAATCTATTATTCTTTGCGTAAATTGAAAAATAGCAGTCTGCGTCGATCTTCCCTATATAAATCCGTGCTGTGCAATACTAAAAAGTTTGAACGAAGTTATGAAGTTCACGAGTTGAGCGCCATTTCAAATAGCTTTGTTAAACTGGGTAAAAGGCTTATAGGTCTATAGTTTTCTTTTTTTTTCTAGGTCTCCCTTTTTGTAATTGGACTTTTGTAGTAAATCTGGAAAGATACCGTGCTTACCATTTTTTTGGGAAGTTTGGAGATTTCATCGGGGGGTAACTAGATACATCGATTGATCATTTTCTTCGATGATGATTCAAACTGGACTTTTTCAACATTTACTGATAACACTGGTCAACAAATCAGAAGATTTCTCTAACTGAGATTCTAGACATAGGTTTATACTAATTTTGGGTCGCTGAATCTAAATCCGAAGGCCGTTTATCTTCATCACCCTCAGATTTTTTGACATAATAAAAAAAATTTAAATTAGAAAAATTGGCTTTGTGTAATTACAAGAAAATGCTGTTACTTATCACATCAAAATTTAGCACGGTTAATAGTGGTAATATAAGTTATTTATTCCTCTACTTACCCAAAAATACAATTGTGTGTATGTCAGAGGCGTGCGTTCTAAGGGTTTCTGTAATATATTTCTCAAAAAAAATATATCAAAATTTGGGTACAATATTTGTAAAAAAAATATTTAAGTTTTCGGCTAATTTTTTAGAGTCTCCTTTAATTTTGCAATTCCCTGTTTTACTTTGTTTACCTGTTACCTCATTATGTATTTAATCTTATTATCTGAACTATTTCCTATTTTTTGGTCTTGATCTGGGTCAACCTCGTTATATTCTTTTTACATTTTTTATGATCAATAATAAAATTTTCGTTGTTTTGAGATAAAACCACAAAGCATCTAATTTTCTTCCCATTTTGAAAATTTTGAAAATTTTCAAATTTTTTTTGCATATTTTTGCGGTTTTATGACGTTTTATGTAGATAAATCAATTTTGGGCAAAAAAAAATTGTCGATTGGTCGGTCGATCGTTCTGTCCGGGAAATCTTGTAAGCCCTATAATTTGAACGCTTTAAGCTAGAGACTTGAAATTTGGCATACAGGTATTTTACCAAAAGTTCTCGCTCGGGATTGTATTTGGTCAACATTGGTGTGTCCCAAGGGGGGCAAATGGGGAAAAATACATTTTCTTTACAAAAATTTGAAAATTGCTATACTGCCCTACTACGCTAGAAAGCAGTATATGGGGGTTTTTAAGGTTGCTGAAATTGAATCTGATAATATTTTTTTTTCTAAATCCCCCCCTGCGGGGGTAAGGGGGTAAATATTTTAAAATATTTTTAATTTTCATCAAAATTTGTATATAGGGGTTATCGGGGTCGACGAATCTAAATCTGATAATAACATTTTTCTAATTTCACCCCCTGAGGGGGAAAAAATTAAAATTATATAGTAGAAAAAATAATTTAATAGACCTTAAAATTATGTATCACTATTCTCCTTTCCATTTAAAAATATATTTTTCCTTGCCCCTTTGCCCCCTAAACAAATGAAATATATATATATCAAAAATATATTTGGATTATGTTGATATTTTAAACAATTTAAAAGTTAAAGGGGTTAAGGGGGGCGGGTTTTAGACACGCACTGTACATTGTTTTTTTTTATGGGGATAAAAATATAAAATATTTATATTCAGCCAAGGACCTTTAGTGCTTATCTATATATATTCTAAATAAACAAGGGGCCTAAAATATATATATTAGAATATGACTTTTTTACGTTAAACTTTTATTAGTTTTTAACGATTTATTTATTTGCCAAAACTATTATACAATCTAAAATAAAGATTATCAAAAAATAATAAATGATGGTCCTTTTATATTCTTTGCAAGTCATAAAATAATATTTTTACATACTGTGCATAATAAAATAAAAATTTATATCTAGAATAAAAATATGAAAAAGCTGGTTTAACAATAAATTTTTCCCTAGGGATATTACTACGTAATCCCAGAACAATAATAAGCAATCTTTTGAATTTCAAATAGTATTTTACTTCGGTACAAAAAGGCGCCGAAGTATTGCATTTATTACACTGCACGGTAAATAGTATATTACGCACCAAGTACGCGAACCTAGTTTTTAGTCACAAACGTGCTTTTTTGCCAGGGGCAGCCAAGTAAAAAAAGCACTCGATGTGCGTATACTATTTTTCCTACGACCTAACACCTTAACATAATAAATCGCAAAAATTATCTTAAAATTAGTTTGTCAATTTGAGGTTGTGTTTGACGTTTACTAATTTCCTGACAGCAGGTATGTCACTTCCTAACCGTTGTCATAGGCAACGGGTGGGAAATAGGCACTAACTACTAATTAGGTCGTAGGAAATAGTAGTTTTCTTAACGAGTAAGCGACTTTAGTACTTAGTGCACGAGAATGAAGTTTTTTTGACAACGCGAAGCGTCGAGGTGCGTATACTATTTTTCCTACGACCTAACACCTAAACATAAAAAAAAAACGCAAAAATTATCTTAAAATTAGTTTTTCAGTTTGAGGTTGTGTATATGTAAAATCAGCGGATTGTCGATAGATAAAGAAGAGAGATTCAATTACTTTTAGTCTTTTCCTAAGCTTTAGAGCTACAGGTATATTACAATGCTCAAAATCCAGTGTCAGACTAAGGGGACGGCCAGGGGCGATAACCTGCTTTTCGATTGTTGATGCGCATGCTTATATCCGGCGACAATATATATTACATGAAATCTCTGCTTGTCCTTAATACAGGTTGCTTTACACAATATTAAAGAATAACTGAAAGACCTTAAAATTAAATGATGTAAAAAAATAGTTTTTAAAGTTAAAATCCTTCTATTAATACATTTTACGTACCTGTTACCCTATTACGTATGAAAAGTAGAAAACAAGATATTTATACCAATTTACCAAAACGAGATTTTTAAAATAAGGGGTTTGAAAATGTTGCCAAAAAGCAAAAAATCCAAAAATTCCAAAACAATTCTTTTAAAAATCTCGTTTTTGTAAATTGGGATAAACATATTGTTTTCCACTTTTTAGTTATACATAATTTGAAATACACGATATTAGATCATTGCCAAGTTACAAACTTAATATTTAGTTATAAAAAATAAAAAAAAGATTAAAAGTTCTGAAGTACACGCTTGTAACTGTTTATTTATTTTGCAATTCTTTATCTAAATTTTAGAAAAACTAACTTTATATTTGAATATTCTAAAATGTATTAAACGGCTACGAATATAGAATACATGATTAACTACCTAGGTATAAAAAAACAATAATAATATTATGTGGAAGTTTATAATACACATAGTATGTATTACATACGTCTCGAAATTTTTGATTGGCTTAGGTAATACAAAACATTTAAATATAATTTTTGTCATCACTAGATTTAGAGCCGCAATCATTAAAATTACAGGGGGCTCAGCACCCAGGGTATAATAAGCGCATCCACTATTTTTAAATTTGCATGTTTTTTAAGGAAACTACCGAGATTGGCCTGTTGAAGATAATTTATTATTCCATCAATTTTTATATAAAATTGTTTTCAATAAATTCAAATTCATATAGACTGACAGTTTGAACTTTTTTGGGCTGCTGGCCCTCTTCAGTACCAAGAGTCAACCCTGCACGCTGATTAAGAAAACGTTCTTAGCCTTTATTCGCAAAAGGAATATAGTCATTAGATTGATGTAGACTTGTGCGCCATCTATTGCTAGATGTAGGTGATTAGAAAATAGATTGATGCAATAATAAATTAATATTTTTATAATTTTGTTTAAAAATAAAAATTTCTGTCCTTGTTGAAGATAAGTTAAAATGTTAAATCCGCGGGGAAACGCTTAGTTCCGACATGAATGGGATATAAGAGCAATATATTGTTTAAAATAAGCGTTTTCCCCGCTCACTTGATGATCTATCTAAAACTATCAGTGGTTTTAACATTGTAACTTATCTTTAACCTGTTTCGAATAAAAAAATCGTCCGTCTCATTGAACTTTAGATCCCATTTCAATCATGTTCCCATCATCCTATGGAACTCAAACTAAGTGCATACGAATCAGTTTAAAGTACAGTTCAATCCACCACAAGGTGGTACTTATACTCCTTCAGGCCACTCCCTATAGGGAAATCTCAGTAGGCTACTTTTACATAAGTGCTGCACTGCAGCACTGCTGCAAACAGGGGATTTTATTCCCGATTTTCAAGGTTAAAATTTTCCAAAAACCCTAGATTTTAAAAAGCTTATAATTTTATTAAACCTTTAATCAAAATTCTTGGCCTGAGTCTGACCCGTGACTGTAGGTCTCTGATTACATTATAATGGCCAATAATTACAATAATTATGTGTCAGAGGCAAACATTTTTATAAATCGTTTTGCAAACAATTCAGAATACTTTTAGTTAAAGTTTTCCATATATATGGAAACTAACTAAAAGTATCTGTGGCTGAGTTAATTTTTTTGACTCGCCTCTCAATAATCCTCCCCTCATGCATGCAGGATATCTTTGGGTTAAAATAACTTAAAAAAAAACTGAATTATGAGTTTTATTTTATTTTTACGCGCTTGAATGACATAACTTGATTTTTTTATTATATAAGGTTAAAAGTGTAGACCTACGAAGGGGCTTAACGAAAACACCAGGAGACCCAAACCAAGAGCAGGGGAGCAGATCCCTTCCTTCGTTGGTTAGGGCCCCGTTATTTTTAATTAAGACAGATAGATAATTTACTTTATTTCCAAAAAAAAATGTGTATTGGAAAATATTAAAATGAAATAGTAATAAAAAAATATGTTTACATATACCAGCTCTGTAATTACAAAGCATTAAAAAATTTGTTTTGTTAAAATAAAATTAAGCTATTTTTAAATTTAAAAATACAATAAAAAATGAAAAAATAATAGCAAAAAGGGACGAAAAAAAAATCATAAAATGTATAACAAAGCATAAAAACAAAATACCGAAAATCATTTGAAAAATTTATCCATAGAATAAAAACGTGTTGTTTTAAATAATGTTTTAATTCTCATTTAAATAGACTAAAACCATGATTTACCGGTAAAGCGGAATTTTAATTTTTTCTGGTAAAATGAGATTATTATAATTTTTTAGTTTTATAGACAATAATTGCAACTTAAAAATTATATAGAGCACATGGAGAAATATACCCAGATTTTTAAAATCATAACGACAACAATCGTGTCTTCCTGTAACAGTGGTACAAATCACTCAGTATTAAGTATTTTTATTTTTATTGATATTCACGTAACAAAATATTGTTCTAAACAGAATGTTTTTCTGGATGCTTATTTTATTGGGGTTTATGGAAAGTTTTGCATTTACCTTAATTAAAGCGTTTTAACTAAAAAGGGTATAGATTTTTAATAGACTAATTAATTGGTTAATTCGGTTTTCTTAATTAAGAAATATCGGGATATCTTTAATGATGTTGATTTAGGATACTTGGCAATTTTTAGGGTATTGTGCGATTATTTGTTTTTCCACCTTGATGCAATGTAATATGATAATTAAATTAAAATTAGAGATACATTTTTCAATCAATTCTTTTGAAAAAATATAAATTAATTTTTAATCATTAGGTCATTTTCAGTAAATATGTTTTAAAGAAAGCTTTTTGGTATGGAATTCTTCACATATAGTTTCGCTACATTTTGGTAATAGTTTTATGACAGATGGTTTTAAAAGGAATTTTTGGACAGGCTGTTTTGTCAGGTGGTTACAAATAAATAGTCTTTTATCATGTAATCAAGCGGTAACATCAATTTTAGTTTTTGGGGGTTTTAACGACGTATGAAAATGTGAAACTAAATTAAAAATATAAAGTCGCGAATATAGATTGCCTGAAGTGTAATAATACTTTTTATTTAAAATTAAATTGTTTTGTTTTTTTTTATTTGTTTCAACTTTTCATTTACTTTAATTAATTTCTTGTTGTGTTGTTTAATTCTTTTGTTTAAGATATATTTTAATTTTAAAATATATCTGAAGTTTAACCTTTCGCATTTCTATATAAAGTTAGTGTTATAAGAAGACAACTCCGCAGAAACATGAATTTCAGATAAGTATTCGTATTTAGTTTTTTATATTAATCAAGCATATATGTGAACATATGCTTGTAGTGGCTCACTACCCAGGTAGTAAACTTATGGCTAGTCTGTTATGTTGGGACGCCTTCAAATACCGGTGTATTATTCTAATAGTATAAATTAATGTCTTAAATAATTAATATTTTTGGCTTTAATTAAATCAACTCTCTTTTACATTCCTAATAAACAAACTGTTCTTATAGCTTTTTTTTACTGTAAAATAATTTTAAAATATGTACAATAAACAGTTTTTTGCAGTTTTATAACCGACATTTTGTCGTATGGTTAATATTGCTAAAAGAGCCTTGGAAAGTCTTTTGAGTCTTCAATATGCATTTTCGTTTGGACTTTAGGCATTCGTCTAAATGAGTTCCTAAGAATTTAATTAGTGGAGATAGTAAAGTGATACCATAGTTTAAAATTAAATTTCTTTAAGATTACGTACAACAAGTGTTGAAAGTGATATTGTACGTTTTTTTTAGCGTAGGTCTATTTGCTGCAAACCATTCATATATATCATGTAGAATTCGTAAATAATCTTGTAGTGAGATTGTTTCATCAAACAAAATACCAGTATCGACCGCGAACAATACCCAAATCACCTCTTTGAAGTTACCAACAAGATCCTTTATGTAAAATAAAAAGAAAGTTTTGCGATGGACTCATGTGACACGCGACATTTATATTTACTCCTTATATATTTTAATACATTCTTACAATTCAATAAACATAGCGCGATCTGAAAGGTAGGACTCAAACAACTTGACTGATAAAGCACTAAACTCGTAAAAATAGAAACTTTCAATAGATTAGGGTGAGGCCGAAAGCTTAGGCCAGGTCGCAACACTTAATGCGCATTATTTTTAATGGAGAGCCCCTAGCACAAGCATAGGCTTATTTGGGGCTCTCCATGACACAGTATGTATTGTACACATAAATAAATAAATAAATAAATAAAATAAATATACTAACTAAAAGTAAAAGTATGGCGTCGCTTGTGCTGCGACCCTTCCTGAAGTTTCTCTTGAAACACTATTTCAATAATATTCGATACTAAGGAAAGAATTACGATAATTTGACACTTACTTGTTGTATGCGATATTGCAATTTTTAATTTACTTCGGAATATTCTTGAATTAAAAGATTAGTTAAGTATGTGTGTAAGATGTGATTTGGGAATTTTTTTTTCAGTAATTGTTAGGTACACAGCCACACATAAAAAGGTCCGGAGACCATTGCATTTCTATGTATTTTGAGGCGCTGAATTAAGCTTAAAAACCTGATTTTTGAGTATGAAAATAACGCTGTTTCAGATTATCTCCACTAATTAGATAAGATGCTATTTTGACCTCAAACTTGGATTCAGCGCCATAAAATACATAGGAATAGAATGGTCTTCGAAAAAATTCTAAACCTATTTTTTATGGCTGTGTTATTGGAATTTCATCATAAGCCACAAGTTTTTTTTTGGTTTCTTTTATTAACTATTCTTATTATATTTATGTATGGCTTAATCATGGAATCTGAATTTATAAAACTAATCATGTTTGCAGATGATTCAAATGTACTGCTCCGAAATAAGACTAGCGAAACACTTGTTGCGGATGCCATCGTAGTCTCTCAGAGTTTTGGTCAATGGTGTCTGCAAAATGGGTTAATACAATAATGATAATAATGACAATAATGACAATAATAAAAATAAAATCTATTTAATGAGAGTAACTATCTTCAAAAAATTTAAATAATAATTCCAGCTTTTTGATAAAAGTTGATAATTCGAGTGTTAGAAGAGATTAATTTTTTGGGCGTTATTCTTGACCAAAGGCTCACCTGGCAGCCACAAATTGCACTACTCACTGATAAGTTCTCGTATATTTTTAATAAGATCCCTACGAACAACAGTAATTAAGTGTAATAAAGTTATTATTCTATGGTACTGTACATTCTGTATTAAGTTATAGTCTTATTTTCTGGGGGTATCTAGGTTGTTTAGGTGATGCTTTTATTCTACAAAAAAAGATTGTCAGAACCATGGTAAATGCTCACTATCAAGCTCTTTGAAAACCACTGTTTAGAGACTTATGTATACTTACATTACCATATCTCTACATTTTTGTTATTTAAATGTCGTTTAAAATAAATAAGAAACCTTTGTTTTTAGTTGAAATTGTTATCCCCTCTGTAATCCAAAATGACCCATTTTTACTTTAAATGGAAACGCTTTCTCAAGACATTTTTTAAATTATTATAAAAAAGGTCATAAGCGGTGTCAGAATTCTGAATATTATACATATTTTCTCAGTCAAGTTTATGTAATAAACTTGTAAAATGTCGATTGCTTTTATAAGGTGATTTTTTGAAACTTTTTGTTTCCGACCCCTGTTTTTTCATAAATTGTTTAAACACACATAAAGAAGTAATTTAGGCAAATATAAAAAAAATCGTAGAGGCCAATGGTTTTTTCTAATTTGTTATAATATGTACATATTACGTACTTAAACTTCAATATATATTTTAGATAAAATAATAAAGTTATTATTTATGATCACTACATTACAAAAATGTTTATCTCCAACGCCAAAGGGCCTATATTTTTTTCTAGCATTTTATTGTTTTATGGGTTTTATGGACCGAAAAACCAAAAAAAACTTTTTTTGCATATTCGTACTTAAAATGCCATGAAACGCCGAGAAAATGTAAAAAAATGGGTGTTAAAAAAATATGGGTTTGTCTGTCCTTTGTCTCCAAACCTTATAACTTCTAAACGAAGGGTCAGATTTAAAAAACTCTTTCACTATACGATTTAGGACCTTCGTAGTTTACCTGAAGTCAAATATGGTTAACATTAGGGAGCAGCAAGGGAGACAAAGGGGGCAAATACTAATATTTTTTGCGATCTGGCTTATTATTGATAGGAAGAAAACAATTCTTATCCTACAACAAAAATAATTGAAATTTTAGTCGAAAAATAAAAAAAAAAACACTTTTTATCTGCACAAAAAATGTTATTCTACAATCAATAATAAACCAGTTATCGCAAAAATAATAGTATTTGCCCCCTTTGTCCCCCTTGCCTGATCCCAATGCTAACCATATTTGACGTCAAGTAACCTACGAAGGTCCTAAATTGTACAGTAAAATAATTTTTTAAATCGGACCTTTCGTTTAGAAGTTATAAGGTTTAGAGACAAAGGACAGACAGACCGATATTTTTTTAACACCCACTTTTTTCACATTTTCTCGACGTTTCATGGCATTTTAAGTCCGAATATGCAAAACAAAATTTTTCCATTTTTCGGTCCACTTCGCTTGGAGATAAGCATTTTTGTAATGTAGTGATTATAAATAATGATTTTATAATTATATCTAAAATATGTATTAAAGTTTAAATTACTTCTTTAGGTGTTTTTAAACAATTTATGAAGAAAATCAGGGGTCGGAAACAAAAAGTTAAAATTTGTAGAAAACCACCGTGTTTTAGCATGTTTAAAATTTCTTGTAAATTTTCCTCAAATAAATCCAATACTAAAACCAGGACATTTTCTGTGTTACAAATACATTTTATACAAAGCAATACGATGTATTATGTAACAAGAATTCCTCATAATTTTCTACAAAATTCTAAACAAGAGGATTAACAATCCGTAAATGAATTGTGCTTTGAGCTAAACCTTCGGTTAATTGTTGTTTTTGATTTATCCGGATTAAAATACGGGGGAACATAAAACGGAAATATACATACAAAAACAATTTATTAAACTAAAATTTTATCAAAATTTGATTGATATTTAATACTCGATATACAAAGTAACACTCTCTTAAAAAAAGCTCGTTTAACCAAAAAAAAAAAAAAACAAATCTTAGTTTTAATTGAAATATTCTGCGAAAAATCTTTACTAAAGATGTGTTCTGCAGAAAAACAGATGGATTTATTAAAAGTTGTTGAGTATTAATTAATGGTATTAGTTACCTGGCCATACAACTAACCAAACTCTTATTCTTTTTCTCTCACTTTAGCCAATTGGAAACACTGGTTAACCGTACGGTTTTTATCCCCACCACTAAATTCGTATAACCGACAGTTCTCACAAAAACGCATTGGTTATTTTCTTAAGGTTTTGACAAGTAACTAACCTAACTTCTCAGAAAAAACTGATAAGGTATATATTTTTTATATTTTCTTTGGATAAGATATGATGAAAAAGCACTTAAACTACATTTCCAAGTTTATTTGCTCATGGGGAAGATAATAAACAACACTGATAAGTTTAAATAGTTTTTTATATAAGAATTTAATTTTAAACTACATAAGCAAACACTTAGAAGTTAGAAAATAAAAGTTAAAATACCTTACCTACTCTATTTTTTACATTTTCCATACAAATCGAGAAAAATTCCCACAGGCCTGTCAATTATGGTGTAAATATACAATTTATAGGTTAAGTTTTTACGGTTAACCGTATCTAACTCACCTCCGAACCTGTGTTAGACGCGGTTACTGCTGGTTAGTGACGTCATCGCTTCCCCTCACTTACCGTATGTAACCGATTCTCACAAAAACGAATTTCAGTAACTTGGTTAGTTCCGGTGACCCGACAAAAAATTGGCATTTACTATCTAATGTGCACCAAAGCAGGACTGCGTTGTCCCATCTCTATGTTGCGTGTTTTTTAACACACCGGCTAATGTAGGACTTTTAATCTAAATTTTAAGGTTAGATCTATTGACAGTCACAATTATAACTGTCGACAGATAAAACCTAAATTAATTAAATTAATTATAATAACACTAGGCAACAAATCGCTACTTTTTTTTTGCCCCGATCGGAAAGTAAATTTTTCTTACTAATTCGAGGGCATAGAATCCGAATCCAACCTTAGAAAAATTCCAGCACCTTAAATTTTTGAGATATAAGTTCAGGTAATAATGACGTTTTTTTTCAAAATCTTTAAAAAAAAAGAGTAGAATTTTGAAAATTTTAATGTATATTAAAAAAAATACGAGGAATTCAAAAATCTATATGTCAAGAACCTACTCTCAGAGTAAGTACGCGAAAAAAAATAAAAAGGTTAAAATGAAAGTGCAGAGTTTACTTAATTGCTCATTTGTGGCAAAACTATCAAATTTTTTTAAAAACTTTATAAAACTTAATTTGTAGATTATAAAATTCTCTACAAAAATATTTATACAAATATTTTTTTATTTTGCTTAGTTTGTTCCTAAAAAGTAAATAAATGAAAAAGATATAAAATTAAAGTACACTTTTTTCCCGAGCCCAAAAAATATATTTTTCTTATTAATTTAAAGGCGCAGAATCCAAATTTGACCTTGAAAAAAATTCAGCACGTCTTATTTTTTAAATTTTAGTACATGAAATTATGCGAATTTAAAAATAATTTATAAAACAAAATATTGTGTATTTTTTTTTTGTTTTTTTTTTTTTAATGGTTCTACATCATAAAAATGTTACTTTATTACATAAGAACCATAATACGTAACATTTTTTTAGTTCATTTTGATTTTTGACAATTTTTAGCATGAGTACGTGGCGATAAGCTAGTCCCCTTATGCACCCTTCTTCTTACCCTCCACCCCTACTTAGTTTTGTCACATAATCCATTTTTTTTTTAATATTTTTTTTTTCATAATATCCCTATTTATTCTACCTATGAATTTAAAGTTTCTATGTTTTAAGTTGGGTATTTTTTAACTAATATTGAGTCGCCGAATCCAGATTTGTCTTCCATGATTTTAGAACAAAAGAGGGATAAAATAATGATTTTTTAACATTTTTATCTTATTTTTCTCAGAAAACTTAGGTAATAGAAATATTCTGAGGCCAGATTCGGTTTCAGCGTCCCAAAATTAGTTAAAAAACATATGACTCCAATCGGGGCAAGAAACCGTGTTGCCTAGTGTAATTATTAAACCTCAAACAAAACCGTTATTAACCGACTTCCAAAAAGGAGGAGGTTATCAATTTGACGTGTGACTTTTTTTATGTTTGTTCCGGCATAACTTTGGAACGAATGAACGGAATTTGATGAAACTTTTTGCAACTTAAAGAGAGCATTCATAAGGTGGTCCCGTTTCAATTTGAGGCTCGTATAATGTCGGGTATGCCGGATAATTAAGATAAATCTAATCATTTTAACGCAATTTCACTTAAAAACGGCTTAATTTCCACCAAATTTTCAAAGAAATATCGCATAAGCCGGATAACTTAATTAAGGGATCACTCAAATATTAAGGCATACTGAAAATCTTTTAAATGCCGCTAAACTTGATTCTCTGGACCTGTAAAATTAAAATACCAAGAGAAATTGATAAATTTTGTGATTTTACTATAAGGCGTTATTTGATTATTACTTAACGCTTAAAGTTTAACAAGACTATCTTTAGTATTTCGTTTAAAATAACGATAGTTGGACTCTTGGGCGCTGAAATAAAAATATTGCTTTTATTTTTTAGAAATTTATCTTTAAGATAATGACCTCAAAACGCACTAACAGTAAGTTGTGACGTCAGCAGCTTGCCGAGATGGAAGGACAATTATAATTTAGCTTAGATCACGTTACAAATCTACAAGTTCTGTGTCACTAAAAAGTAAAAAATAAGAAATAAGAAGTTGGTGCCAATTTCACCATTTACTGACAATTATTTTTTTATTATTTTATTATTGTTTGCTGTGAAATTGGCATCGACTTAAGTATTTCTTATTTTTTACTTTTTAGAGACATAGTAGTCGGTTCATTATTTTTTGCAAAAAGTTTTTATTTTATACACATATTCCTATAGAACAGTGTCATAACACAAAACTTTGAAAAATGTGTTTTTAGTGTAAGTACTGCTAATATGCTCTTATTGACATCTACAGATCTGTATAACTGGAATATTACATATAACTAGCATAGTTATATGTACCACACACCACAATCTTCATTAAAACAGCAAAGTTTGGACAAAGTAAATCTGCTGCCAGTCTCTTTCCGTCCCGAAAAGGTTAAAATAAAACATAAAACATAAAGAAAAATACCAAAAATAATAATAATAATAATAATAATAATAATAATAATAATAATAATACTTCTTTATTTCAGAAAAACATTTCTCATAACACAGTTAAAAGAAACATTGGATGAAATTTGTCATAAACAAAACATAAAATGACAATGTCAACGATAAATAAATAAATAAATATACAAAGATATTAAAATAAATGAAAAGGTGGGTATTTTATTGTATAATTTAATTGAAGAATAGTAGAGACCTTTTTCTGTAATTGCTAAGCGATGTTTTGGAATGTTATAATCCAGAATTCTGTTTGATTTGGGTTTTAGACCTTCATATAGTTTTTTATTTTTTAATAAAAATAAAATACATTCATAAACATAGAGACCAATAACAGTAAGTATATGATTTGTTTTAAATAAATTTCTCCATGAGTCCCTGTAGTTCAGTTTGAGCATTGTACGTAAAGCACTTTTTTGAGCCTTTAAAACACACTCAACCTCGGAGCATTTACCCCAAAAGAGAAGACCATACCTCATAATGCTTTGAAAATTTGAATGGTACACTACATTTAATGTTGCAAAGTCCACATAAGTCCTTAGAACAAGGAGAGAATAGGACACTCTATTCAGTCTAGTCAATAAATGACCTACATGCGACCCCCAGCACAGTGTCTCGTCCACTTGGATTCCTAAAAATTTTACACTTTGTACCAGATCTCTATCAGTATTGTTTATGTTAATGTATTTATTTTCATTGGGTTCTTCTTTTAACCTAAACATCATGAAATTTGTTTTTTGTTCATTTAAAATTAACTTGTTACTTTCCAACCAACTTTTTACCAACTCAAATAATACCTCAGTTTCAAGTATAATATTTTCAGCATCCGACTTTATTAAAAAGTTAGAATCGTCTGCAAAACTGACAAGGGTTTGATTGCTGCTCTGTAGGGTCGCATAGAGGTCATTCACAAAGATGATAAAGAGCAGTGGCCCCAATATACTGCCCTGGGGAACTCCAACCCCCACCCCTTTCCTATCTGACAGATATTTAATTAAGTTCTCAAATATTTGTACTTGTTGTGAGCGATTTGTGAGGTAGGATCTAAGCCACCGCAGTGCAGGACCTCTAATTCCATACCTATGCAATTTATCAAATAGAATATCATGATTAAGGCAATCAAATGCCTTGCTCAGGTCTAAAAAAATAGCTATAATAATTTGGTGATTTTCAAAACCATCTATAATACTTTGTAGGAAGTCATGCACTGCGGTTTCTATAGATCTACCTCTAAGGTAACCATGTTGTGTATTTGAGAACAAGTTAAATTTATTGAAAAAGTTTATAATTCTTTTGCTCATTGCCATCTCAAACAGTTTGGAAAAAGATGGCAACAGGCTAATAGGACGGTAGTTAGATATCAGGACTGGGTCCCCTTTCTTGTATATTGGGGTCACAATAGCTGCTTTAAGGTCATCTGAAAACTCACCCTGTTCTAAGGAGCTATTTATTAAAAATGTTATAGGTTCACAAAATTCTTGTTTAGAAAATTTTAAAATATTCGAAGGTATTTCATCTATGCCCGAACTGGACTTATTTTTGAGTTCAGAAAATAAATTCAGACATTCGGTCATAGTGACAGGTTCTATGAACATAGACTTCTCATTATATGGAACCTTACACTCAAAGAAAGTATCTTTAAGGTTTATTAAAAGTTCGTTTACAGAATTTAGTGTAAAATCATTAAACTGACATGCTACCCTTTCCAGATTTCCACTTGCCAGACTGCTGTAGGTTGAGCTCTCACCCTTTCTTATAGACTTAACAATATTCCGTAGTGTTTTGGATTTATTTTCCGACATACACAATTTTCTGGCATAGAGCATTTTTCTAGCATTTATTAAGGCTAAGTTATAATCTTTTTTCATTTTACAATATATTTCATTGTAACTAGAGTAATAATTTCTTAAAACATGATAAATATCAACCTGATGTTTATAATATGCTACTTCAGGATCATTATAATTGTTTTTTTATGTTTAATTTTAATTTTAATTTTAATTTATATGTGACAACATTTAGGTTAGTTAACCTAATAATCTAAAAGTTCTGTTTGAAATACTTTATTTATTATTTGGTCTGGTTTCCAAGGTAAATCAAATTAAAAGGCCAAGAATAATAATTTTTAATATTTTCAAACCCATTGTTTTTAAAATCCTGAGTATAAAGGCAAATTCTGAAGCCAGATTAGGATTTAGCGCTTCAAAGTGTATAAGAATCAGGTTTGTTTGATTTTTTCCTGGTGGACAAAACTAGACGGAAGTAATCAAATTTTGGCGGACTGGACAAAATCAAAAAAACTGATTTTGTTCACAAATTCTGGACAACATTGGACAAAATTGGACAAAATCAAAATAAAATTAAATATTAAATGGTATATAAATAAGAAATACGTACTTGTACATAGAAACATTAAAAAAATGGTCAAAATCAAAATAAAATAAAATATAAAATTTTAAAACACGTAACTATTTTTATTAAATGCGTATTTATACACAGCAACATAAAAAAATGGACAAAATCTCGGACAAGATCAAATTTAAATCAAATGTTAAATTTTAAAACACGTAAATACTTTTATTAAATACCTATTTATACATAAAAACATTAAAAAAAACAATAAATAACCTTTTCGGGACGGAAAACGACCGGAGTTGCATAAATGTTTATTTCCTGTCAGACGGAAAACGACCCATGTTCCAACACGTTTGATGTTCCTCTGATTTCAACAACAGTCCCTTTTCTTTGATACGCTGCGAAAAAAATTAATTCAGCACTAATTAGTGCTAACACCACAATCTTCGTTAAAAAAGCAAAGTTTGGACAAAGTATATCACGCCAGATACAAACAAATTATTTACGATTAATAAAGTTTAAGCTTACCAAATACATCAAGTGTCGACATCGTGTCTGTACAATGTGTATAAAAATTGTCTACTCTGTAGTTTCATACACACAGAAAAATGTTTCTTAAATCAAGAATATGTTGATTTGTATACAACGGTCCGGTCCGGTCCAGTACAGTACAGTACAGTACAGTACAGTACAGTACAGTACAGTACAGTACAGTACAGTACAGTACAGTACAGTACAGTACAGTACAGTACAGTACAGTACAGTACAGTACAGTACAGTACAGTACAGTACAGTACAGTACAGTACAGTACAGTACAGTACAGTACAGTACAGTACAGTACAGTACAGTACAGTACAGTACAGTACAGTACAGTACAGTACAGTACAGTACAGTACAGTACAGTACAGTACAGTACAGTACAGTACAGTACAGTACAGTACAGTACAGTACAGTACAGTACAGTACAGTACAGTACAGTACAGTACAGTACAGTACAGTACAGTACAGTACAGTACAGTACAGTACAGTACAGTACAGTACAGTACAGTACAGTACAGTACAGTACAGTACAGTACAGTATAGTATAGTATAGTTTAGTTTAGTATAGTATAGTATAGTGTACTTAGAGTATAGTCTAGTTCCTAAGATAAACGACTGGGAGAGACGGACGGACGGAAGGAAAACCAAGGGCTCCTATAAGGGTCTAGTTTTTCGTTTTCAAGAACCCTTAAAAATGTGTGACTGTATAATATTTGATTTTTGCTTGGTAAAGGGATTATTTGGCATAAAAATTATCATTTTAGTAGCTTGAAAATCCCCGATCTTAAAATATTGATTTCTTAAAACAATCTAACTTTTTTATTCATAATTCTATAAACTTCTTAATCTTAAAAGTTTTGTTATAAGTCAAAGAAAAAGCGTGTTACCGCAAAAAACAAATTTTCTCTTTTCATTACCTTTGTCAAACCCATTGAAGAACTCAAACAAAAAGGAAACTACATTACTTTTTTGTGGAAATTACAGTAAAAATTTCAGTAAAATATAAAAAAATACACTGCCCAGTAAAAAAGCTTTACCATTTTTCACATCCGCGCGTTATTGGATTTAGAAAACTTTTATTCAGTTTTAGCAAGGTCAAAAACCCCAATATACCAATTTTCATAAAAACTACCACTGCGGTGGTGCAGGGGATATAGTTAGAATTGTTTTATTATTAGATTTAGTTTTAGAAAACCTCTTTACCAATTTTCACGAAAACTACCCCCACCCCTCAGGGAGTGCCATTAGAAAAAAATTATATCAGATTTAGTTTCGTTGACCCCAAAAACATTTATATAACAATTTTAACGAAAATACTCTTTGGCCAATGTTATAACATATTTAAATAAAGCATCTAAACACCTTTAATTTGCATCATTAAGTTTAATCACACATAAAAAAGTGACATTAAAAAAGAACAAAATTTTAACAGGTGTAAAATTTTCCTGAATTCTAAATCACCAATTTTAAAGCCCGATATCTCAAAAACTGTACATACAATTAAGCTGAAATTTTGGTCAATTACTATGGACATGAAGGTTAATAAAATATATAATTTCCAGCAAATTTAGCCATAGGCCAAAAACACGGGGTTTTGTGTGGGGTTCTTTATTACTTTTCCCAAAAAAGTCTTTAAGACTTTTTACTAACGCAATGCGTTAGTGAACATTGGGATGAGACAAGGGGGAAAATGGGGAAAATACAGTATTTTTACACAAAAATTTGAAAATTGCTATGCGAAGGTAAAGTTGGTATATAAGGGTTTCTGGGGTGGACGAAACTGAATCTGATAATAACTTTTTTCTAAATCCACCCCCTGAAAGGTGGGGGATAGTTTTAGTGAAAATTTGTATATTGGGGTTTTTGATGTTGCTGAAAGTGAATTAAGCAAAAAAAAATCTACGATCTAATAGAAAAGTTAACATTTCTACAAAAACAAATGAAGTTTTCAGGCTTCAAAATTACCTATTTCTTAGTATTTAACTTTTCTGCTCGTTACTATGACAGCAAACAGAAAAGTGCTTTTCTTCTCACGCACAGTGTAGGTAACCGGCATGTCAATCGTAAAACAACTGTCAGTTATATGCGACGAAATGTTGGTCCGCATTTTTTTAATATGAATTATTATTTATTCTGAATCAAATCTCAATTTCGTGTGCTATATATTTGTTGTTACGAAGGAATTATGGAGAGTTACTGTGATTAGGATTTTACTTTTACACCAACAGATTTGCAGGAAATTGTGCTCAAGTTCTGCGACCTTGTAAGGTAACTAACTGTGTGAAATTTATTAATTTATTTATTTTAGATTGTTAAAAAAATGTTGTTTGTATTACGAGTGGAAAATGTGACTTCTGACATCAGTCATTTTGCGCTCTTATTAGAAAAATAACTATTTTTGATTTTTTTTCTATCATAATATAAAAATCCATTTAACGGGCGGATGTGAAAAATGGGAAAGCGATTTTACTGGGTAGTGTATATTTTTTTCTTTAAATTTTTTTTTGATTTTAATTTTTTTTTTCGGTTTTCCCTACAGGAAAATATTATTCTGTTATCAGCAGTTTTCTTACGATATTAAAATTAAATAAAAAAGGGTGTATGATACACGAAAGAATTTTATTTTTAAATTAATCTGCTTAATCTTCCTAAGAAAACAGAATTTTCGGCCTTGTATCACAATATACTATTTTTTATTAAATAAACTAGTAAAAATATAAATTTGTCGTTTATACAAGTAATTTTTTCAGTATATCATATATCACAAAAACAAGAAAATATAAGCAAACAACCATAAAGAAAGTTAATTTTCTCTAGAGACTTATCATAGTGGTATTGTATCACATTTCAACAATGAATCCAATGAAAAAAAAACTTTATATGAAAACTCTAATAACATAAAAATCAATATGGCACTTGTAGTCTTTCTGATCTTTTGCCAATATACGCCAGCTGTTTAAGTTCTAGTTTTTTTTTCATTAAAATACTATTAATTGAATTTTCCATTGTATTGTTGTGAATGAGGCATGTATGATCAAAAGATGATAAGTGCAATTTTTTTAAAATTTGAGTTTTATACCATTAAATTTACATTTCAAGGGCTATAAAAAAATGTACATTCGTACACTTTATTTTAGTTTTGTCTATTCAAAATTAAAATATGGATGCCTAATATGGTATCTAACTTATAATAACCTCTCATTGGAAAGGATTATGTGTTCAAATTTTAACTGTATTGACAATGTTGATATTAATTTTTCTAGTCTCAAACCAATTTTTTTTTAAATAACCTACCAAATACGTCTGCAACTATTTTATCTTAATTGAGAATTGATAGACCATTTATGTGAACGGATTTGAAATATCTGACCAAAATTTATATATAGAAAAACAGTATAAAATAAAGTTTTATTAAGTCCGCTATGGGCATTTGTAAGGAAAAAAGTCCATTATCTTCCGAAACCGAGCACCTCGTATTCTACTAGAAGGATTAACTCTTGGCTTGCATTGGGAAGTCACTAAATAATAATAATAATAATAATAATTTTATTACAGCACAATGGCCATATACTACAAAATAATAAAATGATTAAAAATAAAATAAAGCAAAACAAAATAATTATAATTTATAAATAAATAAAATGATTAGGTCACTTGTAAGAAACAAAGGCGTCGCCAAGTGGCGATTTGTGCAGAAACCCAAAAGCAGTCCGAAGATACAAACGCTTTTAGGAAAACATTAGGACTGGAGAGTAGCCGCTTCACAAAAGAGGCGAGCAACTTGCGTCTCAGAGCATCCAGGGTATCTATTCGGGCAGAGGCAAACATTTCCGAGGCACTACTATAGCGCGGTAGTCTATGGATAATGCGATATGCATCATTATAGCATACGCAAAGAGTTCGCCAGGAGGCTACCGTATGATCAAGCCAAATTTCACCACAGTATGCGTTAGAACAAAATGTCCTGAAAAGAGAGTTCTTAACCTCGGCAGAGAATTTTCTAGCTAACATGTTTGCGCGGGCACAAAGGTTTTTCTTGTGACGCTGAATGTCAGAGTTGTCACTTAGCATATCATTGATAACGTGACCTAGGTATTTGATTTCGAACACGCGTTCAACAACAGAGTTATTTAAATAAACAGGAGGAACACAGAGGTCTCTATAATTTGTGGACTTGAACACTAAAACTTTACTCTTACTACTATTGTATTTAAGAGAACGTGATTTGGCAAAGTCTTCACATATTTTTATAAGCATACGTAGACCTTGAAGTGAGGGGCAAAGAAGGACCATATCATCGGCGTAGCTGATGCAGTTGACTTTTAGGCCACCAAGAAAGCATCCAGCAGGGGCTTTAGCCAGGAGAGTATGAAGGTCGTCAATGTAGGCATTGAAGGCATCAGGAGCAATTAAACTTCCTTGTCGTACACCGTTGCGTAGACTGAAGTCAGATGAAGTGGCAGATCCCCAGCGAACAGATGCCGTGGCTTTGGAGTTCCAACTTTGTAAGAAGCGGCAAACATAGCTAGGTACTTTCCGACTTATTAAGGCTCTGATTAACTTCACATGATGAACCCTATCAAAGGCTTTACTTAAATCCAGGAATATTGCATACACAGGAGTTTTCTTCTTAAGGTGGTAGCTAACTGTTTCTTTCAATAAAAAAATTGCATCTACAGCTCCCATAGATCTTTAAAAACCGAACTGGTTGTCACTGGTTTGGAAAAAGGGCCTACATCTATTGAGTATGATTAGTTCAAGTACTTTAGAAAACGTAGTAGAAATAGCAATAGGCCGGTAATTAGCCGAAGAAGAAATATCCCCACTTTTGTTTTTAACGATGGGTGTAATTATCGTCTTCGTAAGAGCAGCAGGTGCATAACCATGAGAAAGCATTGAAGAAAAACATAGCGCTAAAATAGAGTGCAATATAGGGTCAGCGTTAATTATATGTTCTGGGCAAAGACCATCCCAACCAGCGGCTTTACCTTGCTTTAACTGAGAGATAGCTAACCTTACATCAGTAGGCTTAACAAGGCAGGCTACATAATCCTCACAGGCTAGGTTAATCAGGTAGTTATCATCATATAAGTTGCTGAGATTTTCATATAAATTACCCCATAGTTGTGCAATGTTGGCTTCTCCAGAGGTTTGGTCTATAGAGGTGGACAGAGAGACAGGTGTTTTTCTGATTTTTCCACATGCTTTCCAGAATTTAATAAAATCTTTGTCCATATGGCAAGCGGCTAGCGCATCAGCACGTAGCTGTTCTTCACGTTGACGTACGGATTTAAGTTTAGCTTTGAAGATTCTACGAAGACGGCGCCTTTCATCATTTAAGGGGCCAGCAGGTGGGCGACCAGAATCCGTCCACAGAAGAAAAGCCACGTGAGCGGAATTGTAGGCAGTAGACACTTCGGCAGACCAACCAGGTACAGTTCTGTAATTACGGTTTGGCTTGCGTCGAAAAATACTAGTGGCCGAAATACGCAAGGCAGCAGAAATGTCATTAAACAAACTTTCAAGTTGCAATGCATGCTGCTGATTAGTGCACATAGGATCACGACAGTATACAGCATTGGGAAGTTTGATAAGCCTAAGCTTTTCCTCTGTAGCGAGTTTATAGTTTCGGACCGATAAATTGCTGTCTTCAGTCCATTTAGGTATGACAGACGTGAAAGACACTGAAGGAGTGACTTTCGGCAGCAGGGAGGTTTCAAGCTTTAGAGTTAAAGGAAAGTGATCCGAATTGGAGGTCATCTTTAAAACATCAACCGATATAACACTGGATGCAGCAGCTGATGAAACTAGACAGTGATCTAGCCACGAAGTAGTAGAATGTAGTAGAACTTAAAACTTAATTTGTATACAAGATAAGCGTGCTGTGTAGTAGATTTGTAAGTAATACACACACATAAACATATTATTTTAGTCCAACAAAAATGATTTTATTGGATTTTGTTCCATACTGTTGACGGCTTCGAGTGACCAGCTCGAAATATAAATTTTGTTTCACTTCCGAAGTTTAAAGAAGGGTTTTAAAAAATAAAATATCAATTTCGACAAAGATTTGATTTAGCCTCCTTGCTGGCAAATTCGTTTTGTAAATGATATTTTTTATTTTTTGGTCCCATCAGCAGACCCAGGCTTCTAACGAGCAAGCCAAGTTTCAGAGTTCCAGTTGTTTGGGAAATATTAAATAAACTTCTGATATAACAGAAAAGCAAACGGACACACAGACATACACCTCATCGATTCTATAATACAGATTATATTATGATATATTCATATGTAATACACCGACAGAGACGTAGGTATATATTTCGGATGTATCGAAAATATACCGAATCTGGAGGTGTATTTGCAGGACTATTTTTTGAAATATTTTTAACAATATTCAAAAGTAATTTGAATAAATAATTAATAATAATTAATTTGATGTTAATTTATTTTGACACAATAAATGTTTAACATTTCTAATTTTTGGAATAAAAAAGATCTAAATTCGTTAAGTTTTATTGATATAGTTCCTCAGGTCAAAATACATAAAATAAGATACTTCTATTGTAAAACTGTAGAACTAATAGTTTTCGAGAAAAATTAATTGAAAGGTGAAATTTCACGGTTCGTGGACGAAAAATTAAATACTTAAATGTTGAAAACCAAAATTTTAATGATGCAGGGTTATTTTATATCGAAAACCAAGAAAAGAAGTTACTATACATGTAAGTCGAAAAATCGCTTTAAAAGCTTTTAAAGTTACCATGACCCTTAAAAAAAAGCTATAGCTCCCTTAGGATTGATTTTTGGAAGTACCGGTATATGAGATTTTTTTTAAAGTTTTTGATGTACATTTATCCTGCATCAATAAAAATTTCGGTTTTCAACATTTTAGTATTTAATTTTTCGTCCTCGTAACATGAAATTACACCTTTAAATTAATTTTTCTCAAAAAACGGTTAGTTCTATAGTGTTACAGAAAGAGTTCCTTTTTATGTATTTTGACCTGAGGAATCATATACCAAAAATTATATTACAAAAAAGTTCACAGAAAAAAGTTAGGGACAAAAAACTGATTCGGCCTCCCGTTAGGTCTTTTTAAGTGCCCACTACAGCCTAATATTAAAAGGATTGATTTAAAACACCATTTTAGATGGTTAATGTAATTCGAAGAATATTTGAAAAACAAAGAATTTTATGTATTATTTTCTCTAAAACCGTCTTTTGTTTAATTTTAGCGCGGCATCATTTTCACTAGCTAAAACATTATTCGCAGATTTTTACATAAACTGAAAAAATTAAACTGAATGTTCAGTTATAAGTGGATAGGAAATGTGAAGTTATTATCCTTCACAATCGTACTTTAATTTTTGTTAAAAACACGCGACATTTTGTACTTGTACTTTGTGCTTTACTTTAGAACTATAGTGTTTTTAACAAAAATTAAAGTACATTTGTATAGGATCATAACTTCCGATTTCCTATCCATTTGTAACTGAATATTCAGTTTAATTTTTTACAGTGAATGTAAAATAGAATAGGAAGTTGTAATCCAATACAAATATATTAAAGGACGAACATGAAATGTTGCATGTTTTTAACAAAAATTAAAGTACAATCCTATAGGATAATAACTTCCGATTTTCCATACATTTGTAACTGAATATTGAGTTTACTTTTTACCGTGTAATGTTGCTATAGAATATTCTTTTAGACTAAAAATTATAGTTGTTAACTTTTATTACTGAGTGGCTACATTACAATTTTTATTTTAATAAAAAGGAGAAACAAGATATAAAAGGTAAATAGAACTAAAAACAAGCTGTGTAGATATAATGCTTCACATTTTACTTTCCCCGAGGAAAGTCTTGCGTTAGTAAAAAAATTCGAAAAATTTTTATTGCTTTTTTTTACGTTTCTCGACTGTTATATCAAAAAAATATAATTTCCGTAAAAAACAAAATTCTGTCTGTCGGTCTGTCTGTCCGGAATATTTGTGACCACGATAACTTAAAAACGCTTTGAGCTAAATACTTCAAATTTGGATCATAGGTTTATTATCTAAACTTCTAGGTAGGGATTGTAAATATCAGGGTGGGGTAAGGGGTAAAATGGGGTAAAAACATTAAAAAAAAATATATATATATATATTTTAATTTATTTTTTGTTTTACTAAAAAATTAAAAAAATTTTTTTGAAAAAATGTTTGAATTTTTTTTAATTTTTTTTTTAATTATGATCGTTTCTGATTTTAATGTACCTAGGAAAGTATTATTTTGTTGGCAGCAGTATTTTAGTATATTTCTGGCAGTTTTTTTTTGTGGTGACGTTTTAAGTTTATTTATATTGCATGGAACATTCCTTTTTTGTTTTAAGTGGTGCACCTTATACCTTTTTTGGTTTTTAATATTTTTTTTTTATTTTGGTAGAATTGACTCTTTTAATAAAATTAATTTTTCCTTTTTTTTAGAAAGTTTTTTTTGGACTCTTTTTTAAATTCGGTACAATTGTTCCGTTAAATATAAGTTATTTTTACGAAAAAGAAAGTTGATCGCACTTTTCCTTAATTTTTTTAATATTTTTTATTAGTTTATTTCCCTAAAACTGTTGTTTTTTGTTTTGTTTTCAAATTTAGTACAATAATTGTTATTATTGATCTTTTTAATAAAACTATTTTTTTCCTAAAAAAATTACTTTGATCCCACTTTTTCTTCTATTTTTTTTTAATTAATAGTTTAGCCCCCCTTAACTTTTTTGTATTTAGGGGATTTTTTTTTAATTTGAAGTTGTTCAGTTTTTGTGCGGACAAGGAAACGTAACATACGGACAGATAAACAGCCAAAAGGAATCTGATGTAAACGTATAATAATTATTATAATAATTATAATTATCTGCTGTACAGCTGCGAGGAGTATTACTATTTCCAAAAAAAATATATATATATCTATATCTATATATTACCTGCCTTTACGAATTAGAATTTACTAGCACGACAATTTTTAATTGTCAATTAAAATTATATGAATCAGTATTTTAAATTTCAAGTTTTGGGGTTCTAGTATAAAAAGTTATCGACGAAAATAATATTGTTTCCTGTTTTTTTTTTCATATACTAACATTTTTATCATACACATACATATTTTTTATTTATATCTCCACCATTGGTATTTAATACTTTACTTGTGATATTAAATACTGAAATGTGTGTTTTATATACAAAATGTCATACTAACATAGACACCGTGCTGGTACATTTGGATCCCCACGCAGCATGTGTTTATTAATACTGTAACATTTGGTAAATTATATCACAGTTATAGTTTGGTATACTTTAAGTTGTAGTTGTTGTCTTATTGATCTAGTTTAAAGTATGTTACAGTATTTAGTAAAATAATAATCGGTAAATAATACCAAAATTTTGATTAGTTATAATACAGAGAAAGGTAAAAAAGATCTATTATTTTATCAGTGTGTAATTGTGTGTGGTTGCAATCTTTATATTATTACTAATCAAATTTTTGGTATTATTTTCCGATTGTTAATTTTTCTGAATACTGTAACATACTTTAAACTAGTTACAGTTTTTCTTCCACTAATTTCGATTTTTTTTAAAGTTTAGTCCACATTACTTTTTTAATTTTTGGGGGATATCTTACCATTTTAATAGGTTTTATACCCTTGCGAAAGTAAATTTTTCCTTAAAATTTGAAGTTGGTCGCATTTTTCTTTCTTCAGTTTTTGTGCGGACAAGGAAACGTGACATACGGACAGCTGGATAGACGAAAGGAGTCTTATTAAAACGTATAATAATTATTATATTAATTATAATTATCTGAAGTACAGCTGCGAGGAGTACTACTATTTTCAAAAAAAAAATATTACCTGCTTTTACGAATTACAATTTACTAGCATGATAATTTTTAATTGTCAATTAAAATCACTATTTTAAATTATTAATTTTAGAGTTCTAGTATAAAAAGTTTTCGACGAAATAATATTGTTTCCTGTTTTTTTTTTTATATACTAAAATTTTTATCATACACTCAGAAAATTTCGTTGTATTTTTAATACTGAATGTTATTTGTTAATACATATTTTTTATTTATATCTCCACCATTGGTATTTAATACTTTACTTGTGATATTAAATACTGCAATGTGTGTATTGTATACAAAATGTTGTCATACTAACATAGAGACCATGCTGGTACATTTGGATACGCAGCATGTGTTTATTAATACTGTAACATTTGGTAAATTATAATCACAGTTATAGTTTGGTATACTTTAAGTTGTAGTTGTTCTGTTACTGATCTAGATTAAAGTATGTTACAGTATTTAGTAAAATAATAATCGGTAAATAATACCAAAATTTTGATTAGTTATAATACAGAGAAAAGTAAAAAATGATCTATTATTTTATCTGTGTAATTGTGTGTGGTTGCAATCTTTATATTATTACTAATCAAAATTTTGGTATTATTTTCCGATTGTTAATTTTTCTGAATAATGTAACATACTTTAAACTAGATTAGTAATACAATTTAACAACGACTCAAAGTATACCATACTATAAGTGTGATATGCTTTACCAAATGTTACACTAAGTATAAAATACACACATTGCAGAATTTAATATCACAAGTAAAGTATTAAATATGAATAGCAAATATGTATTTACAAATAAAATTTAGTATTAAAATTAGAATTACATTTTCCGAGTGTACTAGCGCTAGTAATAATAATGCTTGTTTTGGACTTTTATGTGTTTTCTCCCTGTTTGCCCGAATTGCCTCACTTTGATTTTTATAAAAAGCCCTCCAATCCATTAACTTTTGATAACAAACCTATGTTGTATATTTTAAGAACAACCGACCAACCCAACAACTAAGGGACCGAATCGATCGACCAACCTACCGATTGATCAACCGATTTTTTTTTTACCAACCACAAATAAACATTTCGTTATTCTATTTTTCATTCATCGTACAAAGTTGGTGGACGGCAGAGTTTCGGGCTGCTGGCCCTCATCAGTATCAGGGGTCATCCCTTTTCGATAATTATTATAATTGAGAAAACATTTATTCACTTTAAAAGTATGATAAGATTTTTATGGATCTCTTAACTTAACGGCTAAAACGTCGTAAGGCTATATGCGCGCAAGTGAAAGGGATATTACCGCATCCTAAAAATTCTTACTATAGTCATTACTAATGACTCATTAGTTTTATTCTAGATTTTATACTTTTACCAATCTGGAGATTTTAAATGGTAGCAAGTATTCAGGATTGGAGGTGGTGCAATTTTCTGTTTGACTGTGTATTTTTTTAATGTTTATTATTATATTCTTAACCTATTAATATGTCTTTGTTGCTACTGAAAATTTTTCATATCTTATCTATTATATTTAATAATTTTGTATTTAAATACAACAGAAATATTTCTGTTCACGAATATGTTCTTTAAATAATTAAATAATTTTATAATTGTGTTTTTAGTATTTTAACGACTTGTAGTAAAATACAAGTCATTAATTTTTTATTGCCCTTGTACTATGGTCCCAAATTCAAAACTAGCTGGACAAAAGTCTGAAACTTTTAGAGGTATTTTAGGGCATCTAGGACAAAGTGGAAAAAATAATTAAAAAAAATAATTCCCATTGGGGGATAAAATATAGCAAAAAAAAAAGAAATAATTTTTGACTGCCCTAAGAGGCGGCGCAACTAGATTGTTATTATTTTTTAAATGAAGTTTAAGCATTTAAAACGAGGGGTCCCGCAATAGGTTTTGGGTGCGTCGTCTCCTTCAAAATCGGAAGTCTTTTGCAATATTTCGAAAGATTTCCTAAGACTTCCTATAATTTTCAAAAACTTCCCGGACTTCTCAAAGATTTCCTAAGACTTCTTACGACTTCCTGAGACTTCCTGAGACTTCCTCCGACTTCCCAAAGATTTATAGTGACTTCCTAAAGACTTCTAACAACTTTTTGCAATTCTACGCATGCGTGATTTTTAAATTTAGCCGCGAATTTTTTATTCAGGGATTTATTGTTAAAGTTAGTTTTCGGATCAGATTATTTTATAAGGACCTAATTTAATAATAATAATTATAATTATCATAATTATTATCACGGATAATGATTTACAGTGCCCGGGCAATTGCGAGCTATTATTATTCATCTTTTGTCATCTTTTTTAACTTTTATCATAGATTTACTAGCGTTGCGTTCTTGTGGAGTGAGGTCAGCCGTCTTGCAGCTGCTTCTTATCAATGCACTGCAGTGCTGAATTTATGCCCGCTTTTGCCCGAGGTATGATGATCATTCTGTGACTAAGTAAAAACATAAAACAATCGGTTTATTTAGGTTTATATTGTTTTCCGAAAATAGCAGTTCTGAATTGGTTCGGAACGTGCGCAGTTGCCATTGAGAACTGCCCAGTTGCAACTGCACCAGTTCCGAACCAGTTTAGAACTGAGATTTTCGACAAAAAAACAAACCCAATGAATTCGTTCACAAAGTACATAAAGGGTTTAGGTGGGGTCGAATACAGCGTTACACCATGTAGAATTTATTGAGAAATTATAAGAAACTGCGTTACGAGGTAGGAAGAGGTTACCTCTGGCCAAATTTTGCGTAATTTATGGTAGAAACTTGGGCAGACATTTATTTTTTTGTGTAATAAAACTATATCTCCTATTTATTTAAAAGTTTAATTATTTATATTTATAGTTTAGTATAAAGTATAAAGTCCAAACGATCACTTTCTCGCGAAATAGACAAAATGAAGTGTGCATCGCCACTTACAGGGCGCGTGTGGAGGGGGTAAATTACACCGTGTTTTCCAAGTATTTTTATTAAAATAACGACTAAAGACTTCCCAGACTTCCTGAGACTTCCTGCGACTTCTCAAAGACTTCTGAGATTTCCTAGTGACTTCCCAGACTTCCTGAGACTTCTCAAAAACTTCCCGGACTTCCTGAGACTTCCTAGAGACTTCCCAGACTTCCTGGCCAAGTGCGTCGTCTCCTTCATTATTGCGGGACCCCTCGATTTAAAATATATTATAACTATTTGGATTAGCATCCAGGTAGTACTTTAATGAAAACCCTTAAATTTAAATATAAAAGAAATATGAGTCTAAACTTCTTTATTGTTATGTGTTTCAAGATCCTATTAAATATCATGTATAGTATGGTCAATCAAGAGTTTTAACGTTTTACAAAAAATTACGTCAAAAATAACCCATTTATTTTATTTAATATGCGTGAATTATTATATATTTTTAAATAATTAATATGCGTTTTATGATGTAACTTTCGAACATACAGCGACATACAGCTGGCTCTACCAGTATTATGTAGAACTAACCTTTACCTACACATTGATATTAGTCGCATCTGAAGTCTTTTGCAGGTAAATTCAGCTAAGGGCATATCCACAGGCTTGCATAACAATATAGTACATAACATGCGATGCCGTGATTGGCTTGATGTGCCGCCATGTATCTTGTAGGCCAATCACAGCATCGCATTCTTATGTTTTATTTTCTTATGAAAGCTTCTGGATAGGCCTTAAATAATCCCAGATTAAGGGAAAAAACAGCATTTTAAAAAATTTTAGATAGTGACAATAAGTTTAAGGCGGACATGGCCTTATGAGCTAATGCCCTAAATAGGGGGAAGAAGAAGAATATTTTTTTTTAGATTTTCCCACAATACGCTGTGTACCTAGACGTGTTCTAGGGATAATAGACTACAAATACCTGGTATTGTCAATTTTAACCCTAAATTGATTTTTTTTTGGCTTTATTTACTCCCAAATATATTTTTTTAATTATTTTTAACACGTTGCCCTAGATGCCCTAAAATAACTCTAAAAGTTTCAGACTATTGTACAGCTAGATTTGAATTTGGGACCATAGTGCATTGTAGAATTTGAGATGTTCACACTAAGTTAAAAATGATGTAGGTATAAATTTAATTTGGATTAAGTACCGGTACTTAATCCAAATTAAATTTCTCATTATGTGGGAGATTTTCTAAATATATGTGTCGCTCCTAAGCCTTCGTATTATTACGTTAACAGTGCGTGTCTGCCTCCCTTTAACTGTTGAACGGCTTGAAATATTAATTTGAAACGTAATTAACGTAACCCAAATAATTTTCTGGTGTATATTTTTTATTTTTAAGGGACACAAAGGAACCAGGGGCAAGAGGAAATATTTTTTTAATGAAAAGGAGGTGGTTTGCACATTATTTAAAAGTTTATTAAATTCTCTTTCTGACCATTAGTTTTTTATTTTTATTGTTCGAATGTGTTAAATTTGATTTTTTTTAGTTTTTTTTTTTAATTTTTATTTGTATCATTTGAAATTAGTTTCAAAGTTTAATTTGCGTTTGTGAATCAGTAACTTATTTATTAAACAAAAATTGTTTAATTATTTTAATAAAATTTTGACGAAAATGCCCATTTTCAACACTTTTGAACTCCCCTCAAAATGTTATATAGAAAATTTTATGGTCTTTAATATTATATATCACATTGTACCGCGTTTTCCTGTCTAGAATAAGTAAAAACTAAAAAATTATCAGGCGCTGCCCTGGTTACTTATTATAGAAAAGAAAATGTACGGTTGCGATCGGCTAACTGGCATCAGTACGGGCACAGGGGTTCATGGATTAAAAATTATGATAATAAGCTTAGTTTAACACCTTGGGCGCCAGAATCTTGTAAACATACATGTGCTTGGCAGTTTATGTGTTAAGATTCAAACACATAAAAAATAATGTACTAGAATATTAATTATCTTTTACAGCATGTATAAACCTGAAAAATAACTATGATTTGAATAGATTTGTATATCTTGTGTTGATTATAATTTAAACAAAAACTCAAATATGTGCTGTTACAATGTTTATTTAAAATGACAAGTAGACAACTTTGATTAATCATATTAATTAAAATAAAATTACAAATTACCAAAAGTATGGTGAAAAGACCCCATTGCGAAATATAAAAAAAATGTGGTGAACTACCCTATTGCAAAAATGTTAAAATATGTATACCAAAATTATTATGGTGAATAACCTAAATAAAAACAGTAATATAAGGTATGTGTTAATAAGTGAAAAATAGTAATCTAGGCGTACGGCCCAAAGTTGCAACTTTGTTTACAAACCAACCTAGAATATTCATAATAAAATAGAGCACCTTAATAAATATTAAAATTTGAGAACTTGGATATTTTACCAAAAATAAATATAGTAAACCGCATTTTCATTATTTACACTAAAACTATAAAAACCTGTTAATTAAAGTTGTCCCTGGAACGACCAAATACGTTGTCCCACTCCCTGATGATGTACGTCACTGTGCAGAACATTTCCTTGTCCTTGCCTTGAGAACTCCTTACAAATTTGAACACGTTTGAAACTCAAACGCTTGAGGATCCATTGAAACGTTTGTAAACCTCTTGGCTTAAAAACGGTACTGCAATTTACTGAACATCTTGAAAAATCTTGAAAACTCTTGAAAACTAAAGTGGAAAATTGAAGAACACCTCAATGAAAATTGAAGTTAAAGTTGAAATGGAAAGCTTCGCCATCGATACTCGTAAAATTTGAGATAACGGTAACGTTGTAAAATATAAAAGCTTCACCAACAATATTCATAAAATTTGGGATAGAGGTATCGTCAAAACATTCGAAGAACGTTAGAACAGAAATGGAAAAGCTTCACCAACAATCTAGAAGGAAAGAACAGCGACTTTAGAACTCAGCCATCGATATGAAAAATCGAAATCCGTAATTAGATTTAAAATAAACTTACCCAGTCCAAAACTGAATTAATTGGAGCAGTAAGTGCTGAATACTAGAATACTCTGCAGCCTGAAGCCTTCATCGGTACGCCTCTAATGAAAATAAAGAAAACAACGTGTTAAACACTTGTAACTTAGGTAACCAAAAAGCGACTTACTTTGAAAGATGAATATTGTGGAATTTCCATTAAAACTGCTTGAACTAATTACGTAGGATTATACTACACTTCATTACAAACTTATTGCAACATTTTTACACAAACATAAACCACGGATGGTTTCACAAAAATCAGATTCTGATTTTACGACCTGAACGCCATTGCTTGTCGTTTTGAAAAAGAACGCCACTCCCTTCAACTCCGGCAAGGTACAAAACTCCCCCCGTGGCGAAACTTGGAACTACGAACAACAAATCGATTTTGAGGGTAGGCAACACAAAAAACATCTATTCATAATCCCCATAATACTTGAAAATAAAGAAAAAGAATACTCTAAATAAGTTTAAAATGCCTAGCCATACATCTAACAATCGTTTCATATGGTTTAAGAAATGATACGACGAAAATAAACCAACTTGAAGTCATCAGCTGACCATGCAATGCATACTGTATACCTGAATGCGGGTAGAAGTAAAACTAACCTCAAAATTAGGTAAACAATCTTTGATAATGATTTTATCCGACTTCCAGAAGCTTTAGCTGTGATTAAAAAGGTAAGACTAGCTGAAAAACATCAGTAGCTAACTCAAGTACTGAATGTAGTAGATTACTAGACGTTGGTTATTATATTTTAGGCTATCAAAAGTAAACACCAAAAATAAGACAAATTCTGTAATAAAAGAAAAATGACCCAGCAAATGGAATCAAGGACCATCGCAAGACTTCCACAAGACCATACAATAAGTCTGTACTCAATCTTATATGTGCAAATAGAAAGAAATACTAACTTCTGAAAAAATGGTAACATCGTATGATTACGTGACACAGATCAGGTAATCTTTAAAAACAGTGGCAGTCATAACTGCTACAACATATTTCATAAAAAAATACCCATTTTGTCCCCCTTACTCCATTATGCCTATGCCTATGGAAACAAGAATCATGCGATACATCATATTAAAGCTTATAAAAGTATAATTTACGTTTTTTGGACCATAAAATAATTATTTTTATAAAAATTGTTTGATTTTTTTAAAGAAATTTTGATGTTTTCAACCTTCTTTTAAACCCACAAAAAAAATGTTTAAAAAAAATAAAAAATATATTGTCAAATAGAGAACATCATAAGCTTTAAAATGATGTATTACACGACCCCCTTTTTATTAAAAAAAATCCTCCCATGCCCCATTTTAAGATATCTCAAATTTTTCAAAAGTTAGGAGGGGTATGACTTTTGGACCACACGGTATATTTTTTACCTTCATGTTTCTTTTCGCGTGGCCACTCACTAATAAATTTAACATATTATTTCTTCACAGTTTGTTTGTTAAATCCGTTTAGAAAGACGAAAGCTTAAGTGCAAACATAAGTTACAAATAGTGCAATCGAATCACTTACATTTACGTTAACTTGCCAATAAATCTAAAACATTTTACCAGCCGTTGAAAAGACTCAATGTCTCTGGGATCCAAACTTGCTATCTCCACATATTTTCGAAACTTTTTGTAAAAACGTAAAA
Source organism: Brachypterus glaber (assembly GCA_958510825.1). NCBI lineage: Eukaryota > Metazoa > Arthropoda > Insecta > Coleoptera > Kateretidae > Brachypterus > Brachypterus glaber. Next base: position 73,867,688 of record OY294044.1, read on the forward strand.
TAATTACATTTATCCTACAACTAATTATAAATACCCTATTTACTCCACTATGACAGCGGTGGGAAAGTGACAGTCAGATGATTACATTATCTGCTGTCAAGTGAACGTCAAACACAAAACTCCAAATTAATAAAATTAATTTTAAGACAATTTTTGCGTTTTTTTTTTGATATTTAGGTGTTAGATCGTAGAAAAAACAGTATACCTCCACGCAAACCTATTTTAGTGCACTTCGTGTGTTTTTTTACTCGGCTCCGTCTTGTAAAAAAATAGGAAATCTCGTGCACTAGGTTAGCGAACTCGTTGCGTAACAAATTATTGTGAATGTATAACTAACCTTGGCGGAGGAAACATGAGAAAGTAACTTTCTTTCACTCATTCGGACAAGAAAATAATTGAAAAAAGTACAAAACTAAATAGAGAAACTTTAAACTACGACGTTTTAGTGTATTTTGAAAAATCTGTCAAAATAATATATATTTAGCAAAATAATCGTGTGTTGGAAAAAAATTGTCCTGCAGGCGTAAATAAAGTGATGTTGCCAGTTAAAAAATAACAAACTCGGCCCTGACCCTGGTCTTTTTTTTTTAGGTAATATCTCACCTGCTATATATAGGGTGGTTCAGAAATAGGTTACAAAAATAAAAACTAAACATCTTGGTGATGGCAAGAATCGATCCCAAGGGTTGAAAATTATATTGCTTATAATTTTTATTTGAATATCCCCTAAACCTCTCCAGAAAACAGCGTTCAGCGAAACAGAGAAAAACAAAAAAGATATATACAGAGAAAAAGATATGCGGCTGTCAGAAAGTTGCCGGATTTACAGTAATACGAGAAATATTTCTAATAACTGTTTAGTTAGCATTAAAATTTTAACATTTTTTTTTCTATAACGTTATTAAATTTACGACAAAACAAAGTTTAATTTAAATATCCACAAATAGAAAAATATATATTTTCGACTTAATTGTGGATTAACTTTAACCCAGCGATTAAAATACTTGGTGCAAGTCCCCATAAGAATAATAAATACATAATAAAATTTTATATGTAATTATATACTGTACTTATTAAAAATAAATCTTTTTTTACTTTTTATTAGATGGCAATCAATTATAACCGGATTTTCTTTGTTTTGTTTTTGCTATGTTAAACAGACTCCCTCCTCAACCTCCGCCATTTTGAATTTTTGAAGTTATTATCATTGGTCTACATTAACATAATCAAAAGAAGTCATTTGACACATTTTTAGAAAGATCGAAGAAAAAAATAAAATTTTTGTCCACCCTAATAGCGCGGATTTTTTTTTTATTTTTTTTTAATTTTTTTTGTTATTTTATTCTAAATCAGCGGTATCAAAAATAGTAGTATGCAAAAATTCAGAATTTTGTCCCGGTTTTTTTTTCTGGCCCACTGTGGATTATTTCAATTTTCCGGTTGATTCTTGGAGATGTTCCCCATTGCTAATAATCGCCAAAATTCACAGATTTATTTTGTAATGCATTGAGAAGCCTTCTAGTCCTACCCAAAAACCCAACAAAAACATTTTTCGACACATCCTATTAAACACCAACACACCAATAATAGTTTATAATTAGAAAATAGCAAAAATCAAATTTTATTGATGCAGAACAAAGTCACTTTATTATTATCATTAAAGTCCAAACCACATTATTTTTAAATTAGTTAAATTAAAATTTGACCAATTAAATTTAGTTGATGTTATGCTCTAACACAACACACACTTTAAATTAATTTAAGTAAATATGATCACTTTTCCAATTCGCGAAGTGGGTGCAAGTTTTTTTACTTACCAGTGTACAATTAATAACACTAGGCAACAAATCTCAACTTTATTTATGCCCCGATCGGAAAGTAAATTTTTCTTACTAATTCGAGGGCGTAGAAACCGAATCTGACCTTAGAAAATTTTCAGCACCTAAAATTTTTGAGATATAAGTCCAGAAAATAATGACGCTTTTTTTCAAAATCTTTAAAAAAAGGAGTAGGATTTTGAACATTTTAGGGTATATTAAAAAAAATACGAGGAACTCAAAAATATATATGGCAAGGACTTTTTTTTTAATGGTTCTACATCATAAAAATGTTACTTTATTATATAAGAATCATATTACGTAACATTTTTTTAGTTCATTTTTGACCCTAGTAATGATTTTTGTAAATTTTTAGCATGAGTACGTGGCGATAAGCCTGTCCCCTTATGCACCCTTCTCCTTACCCTCCACCCCTACTTAGTTTTGTCACATTATCAATTTTTTTTTAATATTTTTTTTTTTCATTATATCCCCATTTATTCTACCTATGAATTTAAAGTTTCCATGTTTTTAGTTGGGTATTTTTTAACAAATATTGAGTCGCCGAAACTAAATTTATCCTCGGAATATTTTTATCTCCCATGATTTTAGAACAAAAGAGGGATAAAATAATCATTTTTTAACATTTTTATCTCATTTTTCTCAGAAAACTTAGGTAATAGAAATATTGTGAGGCCAGATTCGGTTTCAGCGAACCAAGATTAGTTAAAAAACATATGACTCCAATCAGGGCAAGAAACCGTGTTGCCTAGTGTAATAGTATATCACCCTTCTACGTAGTTTAACAGTACCTACATGTTGCGTATAAAGTTTTTGACCCAAAAAAAACAAAGCGTTTGTATCCAGTGTAGAAAGATACAAATTAAAAATAATTTTATTATTTAATGAGTGCTTTATTAATTTCTCCTATTTTAACAAAAAAAAAATGGATATTTTTTTTGCATTAGTAAGTTTTAGTGAAATATTTGTAAAATCGAACCAAAACCCATTTTTGTGAAATAGATACTTTTACTTTGTTTAGTTGAGTAAGCCCAGAAGATTTTAATCAGAATATTTATAATAATTATAACACAGCCATACAAAAAGAAAAAAAGTCTGGTACTTTTAACGAGACGAGACCTCAAATTCGGATTCAGCGACTAAAAATACAAATGAATACATGTGTCTCGTTAATAGTACCAGACTTTTTTTCTTTTTGTGTGGCTGCATAACTTAAGTTTATCCAAGTGTGTGGTTTTTCTTGTTGAGAAGAATTAATTGTTTATAGACAACTAGAATGTGCATTTCATTGTAATTTTAATACTAAATTTTATTTGTAAATACATATTTGTTATTTATATCGCCACCATTGGTATTTAATACTTTACTTGTGATACTAAATACTGCAATGTGTGTATTGTATACAAAATGTTGTCATACTAACATAGAGACCGTGCTGGTACATTTGAATTCCCACGCAACATGTGTTTATTACATACAATGCAGTATTTAATATCTCAAGTAAAGTATTAAACACCAATGGTGGCGATATAAATAAAAAATATGTATTAACATATAACATTCAGTAATAAAAATACAACGAAATTTTCTGTGCAAAGTGCAAAGTTAAGATTATAATCTTATTTTGGAATAGCGACCAATTATTTAATTAAAATTTTAACTATTAGCTGTAGCATAAACCTTAAAAAATTGGCAACATCATAATACTTAGTGTCTGGTTTTTGTCAAAAAAACGCATCGTAAATAAGAATCAGCGGCGAACTGCTTACAGGTTTTATTTTTCAAAAAACAGCCTGACGATTTTTTCTTTTTTCCATTAAAATTCTTTTTATACTTTACCCTTTTTGATGTAATTTGTAACTTATTTCTGAATTACACTGTATACTGTACTATTTTGATATAAGCACAAAATGTTTATATTATTCGAGTCTTCTCTTCTTTTGTAAAAAAACTGGAGATAGCTTACTTTGATCCACAGCGACTTCGTCTAAAATATTAACCTACAAAAAACTATTTATTGGTTTCCATTTGGTATAACAGGTTATTTATCCTGAAAAATTAAACCTGTAAAAACAATATCGGCAAAATAAAACAAAAGTCCCGCAAAATACCTAAAAATCGTAAAATGATTGAAAATTCAAGTACACTTTTATTCAGTTTTTACAGACTTCCTAAAAGTGCTTTTTTATTACACTATTCACAGCGCGTAGCTCTAGAATAGTATTATACGGTAGTTTCGAATTTCCCAAAATGTCCAAAAAAAGTCCTGGACAAAAATTCTTGGATATAAAAGTAAAAAAATAAGAAACATGGAAAATGTCGGTATGTCCGTCCGTCCGTCCGTCCGTCCGTCCGTCCGTCTGTCTGTCTGTCTGTCTGTCTGTATGTCTGTCTGTCTGTCTGTCTGTCTGTCTGTCTGTCTGTCTGTCTGTCTGTCTGTCTGTCTCTCTCTCTGTCTGTCTGTATATCTGTCTATCTGTCTGTCCGGTGTCTCATTTTTTGTAGACACGATACAAGAACGAATAATCCAATCGACTCGCAATTTTCAGATCCCTATTGTTTTTGAAAGTAATTCCCCAAAAAACTAAAATTATGGGGGGTTAAAATTTTAAAAAAATCAAAAAATGCTGAAAGAAAATTTCGGTTAGTTAGTTCAGGAAAAATTACTTTTATTATAAGGATCAATTCTACCAATTTTGAAAGTAATCTCTCCAAAAACCAAAAAGTCATGGGAGGTTAAACTTAAAAAAAAAAGAAAAACTATAATTTTTTCGAAAACAATTCATTTTTCGCAAAAAAAAATAAAAAAAAATTGAAAAATTAAAAAAAAAATTGAAATTCTTTTTTTTTTATTTGTATTTTCAAAAAACGAACTTTTTTTTTTAATGTAAACATTTTTTGTATTTAATAATTTTTTGTAATTGGAAAAATGCAATATACTATTTACTGTGAATAGTATATAATGGAATGCGTAGCATTACATATCTTCACGGCTTGTTTATGTTCAGCGGTAACTTTTTAATGCGTGCACCGATTCGAATAGGTTTTGTATGGAAACCTACTGTAACAAAGATCGTCTTGTTGAGTTTCCGTTTTTTTTTACGTAATCAGCATAGATCCGGTAAATAAAAAATATAGTTTATTGGAACTCGTAAAATTTTGTTGTGGAAAAAATTTGATTCTATTAGTCCGGTGAAAATTTCAAAAAGAATATTTTGTAGTATAAACAAAATGTTTTGATGTTTTTTAGATAATTCGAGTGCGCTGATTTCGAATCCGGCGGGTGCCACCTCGTATCTGTTGAGGAATTTGAGATAATTGAGGTCAAAGCCAACTTTGACCGAAATACATGATTTTAATTTCTTAAAATAACGTTTTGTGTTATACAGAGCGGTCCAAAAGTCACCCCCCCCCCCTCTTAACTTTTGAACCAGTTGAAATATCGACTTTAAATTTGGAACTTTTAAATAAGACAACTTAAAATATCTTTTAGCATATATTTAATACTTTCAGCTCTTAAAATGTGGGCAGGGGGGCATGGAGGCACATTTTTTTAAATGGAAAGGGGCGTCGTGTAATACACCATTTTAAAGCTTATAAAATTCTCCATTTAACTCCATATTTTTAAATTAAAAAAAAAAAATTGTTTGGGTTAAAAATGGGGTTGAAAATGGGTATTAATGTCAAAATTCCTCTAAAAAAAACAAACAATTTTTTAAAAATGCCTAATTTCACCATAAAAAAATGTTAATTATACTTTTAAACTAATTTTAGTTGACATAAATAAAAATTTATAAAAAAAAACTTAAAAAATCGAACGTTTTAGCACAAAAAATTGAAAAATCAAAACCTTAAAAAACATTTTTTTAAAATTTAAAATATTAGCTTAAATAGAGAATTTTATAAGCTTTAAAATGATGTATCACACGACCCCCCTTTCCATTTAAAAAATGTCCCCCCATGCCCCCTTGCCCAAATTTTAAGAGCTGAAAATATCAAATATATGCTAAAAGATAGTTTAAGTTGTCTTATTTAAGAGTTCTAAATTTGAAGTCGATATCTCAACTCTTTCAAAAGTTAAAAGGGGGGGGGGGTGACTTTTGGACCGCACTGTATATAAATATACAAATTAATGTTAATGGTTTTTAAATATTTTGAGTGCGCTGAATTCGAATCCGTTGAACTCAACCAGGTTGAGTCAACCTCGTAACTATTAAGGAAATTCATATAAATAAAGTCAAGCCTACCTCGATGAAGTATTATGTTTTTGTATCACAGAACCGAATTTTTTCAGTATATACAAAATATTTTGATGGTTTTTGGATAACTGGGGTATGCTGAATCCAAATTTAGTGGGTGCCAGCTTGTATCTGTTGGGCAAATTTAAAATAATTGAGGTCAAAGCCAACTATGTAAAAAATATTTATTTATTTTCTTTATACTAAGCCTTGTGTTATCAGTGTATATATATAATATATATATATATATATATATATTATATATATATATCAGTTAGATGAATCGGGTGTGCCAAATCTGAATCCGATGGGTGTTACCTCGACAAAATTCAGATTATTAAGATCAAAGCCAACTGCGATGAACTATTTTTTTTATACTACTAAACCGTGGTTTCTCAGTGTCTTTTTTTTATAGTTTTAGTTTAATTTATGTAAGCCAAATCCGAATCCAATAGGTGCCGCCTCGCATCTATTTAGTTAAAATATTTTAGGTCAAAGCCAACTAGGATGAGTTGATATTTTTTTAATTTTGCTGAAATGTTTTTTCAGTGCATTAAAATACCTTTACGGGTTTTAGTTAACTTGTGTGCGCTGAATTCAAATTCGTTGGGTGCCACCTCGTATCTATTAAGGAATTTGAGAAAATTGAAGTAAAAGCCAAGTATGATTTTTGATAAAAAAAATCACAAAGAATACCAAAAATTAAAATAAAAACAGGTTTTTGTATTCCTAGATCAAGGTTTTCCAAACTTAATTATAAAAATACTAGTTTAAACTTTATTTTGTTTTACTACTACCAAAAAGTGAAAACAAATTAAAAATAATACACAAAATACAAAAATCACATACTTCGATCCTAATTCAATTCTCTTAAATATCTTAGTAGATACGAGGCTGCACCCAACAATTTCGAATTCGGTGTACATAAATTAACTATAAAACGTAAAGATATTTTTAATACACTGAAAAAATATTGCAGCAAAATTAAAAATTCCAAAAAGTCCAAACTCATCCTAGTTGGCTTTGACCTAAAATATTTTAACTTCCTTATTTAAATATTAACAGCATACAGAATACACAGTTATGATGATTCCCAAAAAGGATAAAATGGTAATATTCACTGTTTCCTATCTATTTGATTTTAACGACAGATAGATAACTTTCTTATTCCTTAATAGATCCGAGGCGGCACCTATTGGGTTCGGATTCGGCGTACATACATTAACTAAAAACCATAAAAAAATATATACACTGAGAAAAAGGATTCAGTAGTATAAAAAATATAATAATTGTTGCGTATATCGTCGCCTTGCATACAAAGGGGCGTATCTTAAATATTTTTAATTTTTAGAAATACTGGGATACTTAACTGAAATATTATAATAACAATTTTAAAATGTTTTTCGTGTAAAATTCAAATTTTTGAGATACGCCCCTTAACATTAAATTTTAAGGGTTAATATATTTTTACAATTTTGGCGAAGGCGCACTATAAATTTTACAAGCACACAAAAATAATCTTCTGTCCTTTTTTCCATAAAATAGTGAAAATTTTGAAATTTCAGCTTAATCTGATATTTTTCAAAAAATTTAACCAACCCTATTGTCGCAAAAAAAAATCACTATTTTTTTGTGATCAGAGGTGCAAAAAATGGCCCTATGCAAAAAAAGCAGACTTTTGTCACTTTTTTACCAATTTGGATGTTTTCTATTACGATTTTTCTTTCTTAAATATTCAAAATAAATTATGCATGGGACTAAATAGATTTTCTTCATAAATCTGTAATTATATTAGGGTAATTTTGTTTAATGTATGAATAGAATAGAAATATTACTCATATTTTGCCAATTTTTTTTTTCAAATTTAAATTAAAAAAAAACTCGCCAGTAGAAAATCACGAAATTTTTACAGTAATTAGTAGTATATATAAGGAAAATAACCCACTATAGATTGGGTTGAATCTTTAAATTTTTGTTTGTTCTGTGCCTCATTTTCGTAAATGTTGGCAAAATTTTAAAAATTAATCGGCCATATTTATTCCTCCATTTTGAATTTTAAAGTTTTTGGGTATTGACCCGTATTAATATCAAAAGGAGCCTTTGTGCCAAATTTCAGATAAATCGGACATTTTTTAAAAATTGAATTGAACCACCCTAATGCCGCAATTTTTTTTCAATTTTTACACTGTGTTTTTCGTAATCAGAGGTGCAAAAAATGGCCCTATGCAAAAAAGCAGACTTTTGTCACTTTTTTTCTGAGACGTCTGCAGAGGTACGACATACCGGGTGAGTTTATTTATGCCCACCCCTAAAATTAAGATTAATCTTCATTCGATAAAAACAAAACTTTGGTGATTTATATAATTTTACATTTGCTATAAAATAGCGGATTCATTTTTTTTGTTTCACTTCCGGTTTCACCGAAAGTGGTAAGAATATATTTTTTACATTTTTGAATTCAGCCGAAAATTGTATGTATAATTAACTGATTTTTTATATTTTTACTTTTTTTTATATAAAAACGAGATACACAAAATTGTAGAGTTAAAATAAATAATGCGCTAGGTGCCAAAAAAATTAGGAAATTAGTCCTAAGGCATATATACAATTTTTTGCACGATTAAAAATAATTTAGGCAGGTAGATAAAATTAAAATTAAAAACTTGCATCTAAAATCGAGTGTTTTATTTTCGTAATAACGAAAAGTCAGTTTCACGGCCAACACTATTTCAATTGTTTTTTAATATGGTTGACACAAAAACATCGAAAAAATAGACGAAGACGATAAATTTTAAGTAATTTAAACAATGTTATTTTTAAAGGTTTTCTTTGCGAAAATCAAATAAATTCCTTTGAGTCGCTTATTTATTACAAAAATCACTAAATCTAATTTTTGTACCAGTAAAGCATATAGTATGTATAAAATTATAATTTTATCTAGGTTGCCGTGTTTTTTTTCCCTAGGGACAAAAATGGCAAGTTTAGTCCCAAAAACTGTTGTTTTTTATAAAAAACATTAAGGTTTAGAGCAGTAAAACGTTTTGTTTTAGCATTCATTAAAAAATATATATATTTCGAACGAAAGCTTTTTTTAAGCCCTATAAAAAATGCTTTTGCTAGAATATAACGTTTTGGATATACAGACTTTCAAACTTTAATAAATTATATAACATGCAGGTGTATTAATGGTTTGGATGTGCCTATTCATACTTTCCTTTTCATTAAAGTCTTAAAATGTTAAGAAAAGTCGAGAAATGTGAAACAATCGAAAAAAAATTGACAGATCCACAGATGACAAACTTTTCACTTTTTCACATGATCTTAAAAACTTTTGAAACGTCGATAAAAGCGAAGAAGCAAAAAAAAATGGAAAAAAAAGGTTTATTTCAGTACTTTTATATTTAAAAAATAAAAGTAAAAATGTGTTACTAAAATAAATTGCTTTAAATCGCTTATTTATTACAAAAAAATCACCAAACCTAATTTTTGTACCAGTAAAGACTGACAAACAGATTTTTTACCTTTTTACAACATGGTCTCAAAAATTTAAAAAACTTTTGAAACGTCGACAAAAGTCCAAACAAAAAACGAAAAAAAAAAACTGGAAAAAAGGTTTATTTCAGTACTTTTACATTTAAAAAATAATAGGAAAAATGTGTTACTAAAAGTATTTAGAAAATGAAACGATGATAAAAAATCGTTAATAATAAAATTTCTGAAAAATTATATTAAAAGCTGCTTCAGTAATAGCTGCAATACGTTTTCCCCTAAGTATTCTACCCTGTATTATATAAACCAATAAATATCTTAGATAACCCCAAATTGTTAATCTGTAATAAATTTCTTCTGTATTATTTAAGTATCTAACCTCTCATTTTCAATTATTATTTTTATTCTCCCAACTCAACAAAAGAAAATTAAAGAAATAATTTATGACTCTAATAAATAAAAAGAGCCAGCGAAAAATGGAGAACAAAAGAAACGTTTAAGGTTCAAAGGAGAAAAATAAATACAGAAAACAAAGAACTAATTTTAGTTTTAGAATAGATAGTATAGATTACGCAGACCTACAAAAAAAACGCCAATTATTAATATTATTATTATTATTATTATTATAAATTGAAAAGGAATACTTTTCTGATATCAACCCGTATACACATTTGTGTGAAAATTATAATTCAAAATATATTTTTTAGTATAATTTAAATTAAGGATGTAAATTAAAGGTCATCCTGAGGTTATTGTTGTTACAATTAGGCTTTGGTGTGAATATTTAAGTCCTGTTACTTGTGCAATAAGAACTTTGGTTTCTGAGGTCACAGGATTTACTCCATTTCATATAAATTGCCCGTTTTTGGCATTATGGATGGAACGCAATATTTATATATTTTTTTGAAAAAGTATTGGGAGGCAAACTCAACGCTACGCTACGCCAAATTTAACAAAAAAATCAGAAGGGAACCATTTTAAAAATAGTGCTGAAAATGAGTTCTTTTATAAGATTTTTTTGCTTTCTTTTTATACATTATATTTGCTACTTTTTGACGCTCAAAATGTGTTTTTTTATCAAAATTTTTCTTTTGAATATCTATATAAATTATTGTATAGTTTTGGTGCAAAAATCAGCTACCCAATTTTTCTGCGTTTATTCTTTCCAGATATTATATTTTATATACTTTACTAAAATCTACATAATTTAAATTAAATTTCTCTCCTGAGTTCAAATATGATTTTGAAACTACTACATACTCAACTGATTTAGTGTAAAAAGAGGTTAAGTAAATTTTTTTTGCTGTTCCGTCTTACATTAAATATTTTTCGTTTATTTTGATATAATTCAACTTCTTACTGCATATTTTATCTCCTGAACGCAAATACTGAACTTAAAATATTAGTTTTTTATAGAATTTAGCAAAAAAATTATAAAACCTGGTTATATGAATTTTTAAATAGGAAAATTAAAAAAATCTTTAACCTATTTTTGCGCAAAATTTTCTTAAGAGTGATTAATTTTATTATCATTATTTGGATACAGGAGAGAAAATATTCCAAAACAAAAGCTAACTATACCCATATGAACCAAAAATGTCAAATATAAAACGAAACAGCAAAAAAAAAAAAACTCCAGTTAACCCATTTGTGCGCCAAATAGTTTTTATATTTAGTAGTCAAGACAATATTTGGATTCAGAGAAGAATTTTTTGTCAGAATATATGCTTATTTTACTAAAATAGAAAATCTGAAAAGCGTAAATATAGAAAATACTAGTAGGTGGTTTTTGCACCAAAAATACATATTAATCTGAAATTTAGATAAAAAAAACCATCGTAAATAAGTAGCAATTACAAAATATTGTAAAAAGTAAGCAAAAAAATTCTTTGAAAAAGAACCCATTTTCAGCACAAATTCAAAATATCTCCCTTCTGATTCTAAAATTAAATTTGGTACCGTTGACTTCTTCTGTCAATACTCATTTAAAAAATATAAAAATCTTTCGTTCCTCCCAAAATGCCAAAAACGAGCAATTTTACCGGGTCTCCAGAGGTACTTGAAAAAAATGTAACCATATTAACAAAACATTAAATAAGAAAAAAAAAATTAAATTGTCCATGGACAATCTAAAAGAAACTGCTCTTTTGGGGTCCTTAAATAAAGTGCATAGATAAAATAAAGGTAAACTGAAAATAAACCTGTCTAGTTTATTTGTGTTGAAGAAAGTGTCAATATTTAAAGGGTCTCTAGAAAATTACATCTGGTATAATAAAGCTTGGGAAATTCTTTTAACAAGGCTTTATATAGTTAGTTATTTTACATTAGCATTTTCAAATGTGTAATGTAATAGTCCTACAACAGGACAAGGATTTTGTTTTAAAACCTAAAGGACTTTATGTTTTACATTTATTATACCTACTCCTCGTAGTGTTAAAGCTAGCAGAATAATACTTCTACTTTGTAATAGTAATTATATACTAAGGTAGGTTTACCTACATCTATAGAAAAGCCGGGCGTAATACAGGGTATATCCCGTAATACAGGGTGTCCCAGCTAAGACTACCTTCAATTCATTAACGGCTTCAGGTTTTGTACCATAAAGTTTATCCTTAAGAAATCACCACAAGCAAAAACCCAGGTTTAAGGGTACTGTCAATGCTGTCAGTTACTTTAATTTATTGCAGAAATCTATCATGCCAATTATTCTTGAAGATTATGGCGATAAGGGATTTCATTTTCAACAAGATCAGTTTCAGATTAATCCCTGAAGATGTCTCTAGTAGTAAGAGACGAAACGTCGGAAAGTGAAAATCCATTAACACGGTCTAAACCCGAAAGTGAAAGTTCTTTAAGATCGAGCTCTATCACATTACCATAAAGGTCAATCTTAATGAGAACCTGCTTAAGGGAGCGTTCAAGTATTACATAACGCGCTGGGGGGGTAGTGGTTTTCGAAAACGTTACACCGCGTTACAGAGGTGGGGTGGGTGTCAGTAAAAATGTTACGTAACACTTAAAAAATTATAAACTTATAAAATGTTTATTGGATCACGTTTTTAACAATGATCTAGACTTAAAGAGACGGATTCCTTGCAACTTTTATTGCACACGGCGTGGTTAACAGTTCAATAAATCCTCTAAACAAAAACAAATCATAGCCAATAACCGGTTTTCGGTTAACCGGTTGCGGAAATTACATCAGACCGGTTTTGGGTTAAAACACGGAAGCAATAACCGGTTAAAAACTGGTTTAAACCATAGAGCTAAATTTCTTTTCAAGTTTTTTACTTTTTGTAAAAGAAATGTTACGTAACGTCTCGAAAAAGTTACGCCGCGTTACATGGGGGGTGGGGGTCAAAAATGGCCAAATTTTGCGTTATGTAATACTTGAATGTTCCCTAACAGGTGGATAGGAAGCAGACGACCTGTAGAATACCCAGTGGGTATTACCCACCCCGATTACCAGACCTCACTCCACTCACCACTGGATTTATTTTTGTGTTTTTTTTTAATAATAAAGTTTATGGTACAAAACCTGGAACCGTTAATAAATTGAAGGTATCCATTGAAAGGAAGTGTGCTGATATTTCATATTAAATATTTTTAAATATGTGCGATTTCATAGCTTAACGATGTAAAAATATGAATTAATTACAAAACAAATACGTTAATATAGTTTTTTATAATCATTAAAAGCAAATTGTACGATATTTAATAATGATTTTATAAAAAATCAAAGCGCAGTGACTTTTTTTGCGACACCCTTTATTATGCAGAGCAAAAAGTATACATTATTAAATGCGAAGCATTACAAATCTTTACAGCTTATTTAAAATTACGTGTAATTCTAACGCGTACTGTAAAGTAAAAAGGCTCTGTGACTACCCACATGTAAATAATTACTTTAATCATGTAGATATTATTTGGACTGAATAAACATATAATTTTATATGTATACCTTCGCAAAGATACTTTTTTCATAAATAAATAAATACACACATAAAAATGCCTTTATTCAACAACATAAGTAGGTTAAAATTTTGCTTTAAACAAAAAATACAGAGCGGTCCAAAAGTCACCCCCTCTTAACTTTTAAACGAGTTGAGATATCGACTTCAAATAAAGAACTCTTAAATAAGACAACTTAAACTATCTTTTAGCGTATATCGGGTGATCCAATGAAAACTTTAACCTTAGACAAAATAAAGGCTAATGTTTTTAGTACTCGTAGTATTCAGCAGTCAGCGCGCGGCGAAAGAATATATAACACGGCCCCATTTTATATTTCCCACCCTAGATAAAAATATTAAATATATATAAAATAATAAAAAAAATCTTGCTGTTAAGAACACTTTAATAATTAATATATGCTAAAATAAACATAAAAATAAGAAGATGAAGTCACATAAATAATATGTCAATTTCGAACCTTTTAGAATTTTATTTTGGTCAAAATTAAACGTAAAAAGCTGTAAGAAAATCGTATAAACAAGTTAAACGAAATGCAACCAGTATGGAAATTTGCAAGATGAAGATGGCTGCAACGAATATCATCCACCTTCAAGAATTCAAAATTTTAAGTACTGTCAACTGAACGTTTTGGATATTTTTTTGTCAAAATTAACGGAGAGCCCCTAGCACAAGCAATAAAGCTTATTTGGGGCTCTCCCTGACTTTGTAGTATATTACAAATAAATAAATAAATAAAATAAAAAAATAAATTTAGTTTAATTTTTCTTATTAAGGTGTTTTAAATTTGAAGTCGATATCTTAACTCATTCAAAAGGTAACAGTGGGGGGTGACTTTTGAAACACAGTGTATATAAAATTATTGTTAAATTCTTACAGTTTAATTTATGTAGGTATAACTTACTTACCAATTATTGTTATAAGTATCATAAGCCCAAGTAAAATGGATAAAACACCCATAAGGATAACATCAGCAAGCTGCTCATCAACTTCAGGAAATGTAATATTTGTCACATTTTCGTTTGTTCCATTTATTTCCGGGAAAATAGCAGAAGTGTTCAGTATTTCTTCCAGGGAGCTTATGCTTTTTAATTTGGGAAATGTCATTTTATCTGAAAAAAGGAAAACAGAAAAAAATATCAAAAAAGTTAATTGGAGTTTAAAATAAAACAGATGTATTTTTGCACCGAGGAAATAAATTGTAACAGCAAATTAGTACATTAAAACATTAGTTTCACAATGCAACGTAAAACAAATGTTTTATTGTATTTTTTCTACTTTCGAAAATACACTACAAAAGATCCCACACTTTTAATCAGCAAAATATCTTTCCGCAGATTTGGCTGAAATTTTGATATGCTGTTAAGTCGTGGTGCAGGTCGCTTTCAAAACAACTTTACACTACGATATTTAAAGAACGTTTTGACATAGAGACAAAACAAACAACACTTCAAGGTGATATTTTATATATTTTTTAAACGCGTCGACTTAGAGACATGAAATTGACAGTTCAAGTTCGTATTAAATTGCTGCTCCCAAGAAACATGAAAATCGGTACAGGTGGTTTTTACAAAAAGATTCAAGGTCACGCCTTGACCTAGAAAGACTACTTAAATTTCATGTTCATTTTAACAGTGTGATCGGTTGTCCTTGTTCCATACCAAATTTAATGCTTCTAGGTGGTTTTTGAGTGGTCTTTCTCCAAAGGCCATTTATACCAAATTTTATGATTCTAGTTCAAGGCATAAAGCAAAATATGACCTTGAAATTTAATATTTAGAGTTAGGTCGATTGGCCTTGTTCCAAAGACCCTCCATACAAAATTTCATGTTTCTAGGTCAAGGTGCTTAAAACTTTTAAAAATATAACCGTGAACTGTCATTTTGACAGATGGTCGATTGAACTTGTTCCAAATCACACCCACAACAAATTTTATGTTTTTAGGTCGAACCTTTTAAAATTTAGCTTAATATGTCTTGAAACTATAATTTCTTGGTGACCTCAGTAGGCATTTTTTTTGTGATTTTGATTTAGAAAGTATGTACCTATAATTTTAATTAAAGATCAGCAAATATTTATTAAATAATGACTACGGATTATCTGTGTTAACACCACATTTTATCTTGGGTAATGGCTAAATTATACAATTGCCCCTGTCCCGGCCTGTTTAACGGATTAGGTAGTACAGACGTTTAATCTTATTCGGCATAGGTAAAAAAAAATTATAAATAATTTAAAGTATCAACAATGGGAGGATTGGTGTAGTGGACTATCGCGTTGTACTTGACGAGTTTACTACCCAAAATAGCATGAGTTCGATTCTCACCGGCGCCGATTTGCCTTTTTCAGTTAATTAATAATTGAAATTTGGCGAAAGCGTAAGTGAAACGGATACTCCCTATAAATTGGTTCTGAAGTCAATTAAAGCCGGTGGTTTCCTCTACTACTAGCCCACACAAGTCCTGGACTTAGGGGATGCTTAACTAAGTAAAATAGTATGAGGTTAAACAAAATGTAATGTAATGTAATGTAACTCTGCATATGTCTGAATCATCTTGTATGTATCAAAAAGCTGACAAAACTTTGTAAAATAAACTTGGCAAAAGTAGTTGTGGGACCCTATACATATAGGATACAAAATTAAATTACTTAGCGAATCATCACGTTCATACAACATAATATAAACTTTATCTTTTCAGAACTAAGGATGTACTAAAGCAAGATTGGTTTAAATGTCAGCAGTAATCTGGTTTAACATTTTGGGGTTGTATTTAAATTATATAGTAATTAAAACTTATATCGTCCACATTAGGATGGATCTTATTTTTTTATTTCCTTAAAATTTTCTTTTAGGTCTAATTAGAACATTTTGAAAATATGAGGGCTATCGAACTTTTCCAAAGATCCTAATTGAGCCCCTAAAATTTGTACATTTGCCAAAAAATTTTAAAGAAATATTTTTATAAAAAAAAAACTTAAAGGCCTTGAAATACATTTTTTCTTTTGAGCATACAAAATTATGTGCCAAATTTGAAAATTAAGAAATTCTTGATCCTTACTCATATTGGAGTTGATTTAAATAAACCATAGAAAAAATTGTTATCTCTCCAAAATATAAATTTATTGTCTATTAAACAAACATTACAGCGACAATTGTTTCGACTTTTTTAACATAAAGTCATTTTCAGGCTACAACCAACGAACACTTTCGTTTACTACGTGCAAATAATATTGATCTAGCAGGTCTGAACTATAAGTCCAACTTTGCCAACCATGTGTTGTGCAACAACCATGACTATGAAAATGAAGTAAGTGTTTTGCATATTTCTAGGAACGATAGAGTTACAGATCTGCTAGAACAATTTGCCATTTTGTACAACAAAAAGTTTCATAGGGATAGGTTAGTTAATGAACAAATAGATTTTTTGAATATTTATGTTTACAATAATGTTTTAAATGTTAGACCGGAGATTGTTGCCTGTCCCCTTACAGAGCATTAATCTTTGGAATAAATATTTTTGTTTAATAATTTTTCCAAAAATTTTTTCCCTTTTTGGTTTGTTTTTGAGTTTTAGGTATGAATTTGCTGCCACCTCTCCAATTTTATTCCAATTACCAAGTTGAATATAAATTAATCTCTTTCCTTTTTTTTATGTTCAACTACTTTTTTGCAGTTTAAAGATAATTCCTTTAGAATGTTTCAAATATAGTTTGGATTACTTTATGATAGATGTCCCAGATTTTTATTCAATTTTAAATTTTAGATTTCATTAATTTATTTTATTTTAACTTATTGTAGTTTTCTTTTTGTTTAATTTTTGAAGATTTTATAAAAATAATATTGTTAAGGTCAGTATGACATTTCTAATAATGTGTACTCAAGTTAATTTGTTTATAAATTTAAAAAAGTAACTTTTTCTAAAAGGAATTGTACCATTTTCAACCTAATTTTTTATTATTTGTAGCTTGAAAATGACTTTATGTTAAAAAAGTCGAAACAATTGTCGCTGTAATGTTTGTTTAATAGACAATAAATTTATATTTTGGAGAGATAACAATTTTTTCTATGGTTTAATTTGAAAAGGATCAAGAGATTGAAACCATGTTTTTTGGGTATTAAACGTCAAGAAACGTAAAAAAAATCATTTAATTTTGTTACTATCACAAGACTTTTCTCGGAGAAAGTGAAAAAATGAGTATACTAAAAACTTTCTTTTCAAAATCATCATTTATCTTATAGAAAAAATATAGGCCATCACAGGTTATAATACTGAGCTGAGCTAATGATCGTGAGTTCAAACCTCACTGGCGCCGATTGCCTTTTTCAGTTAATTAATAATTGAAATTTGGCCGAGGCGTACTCCCTAGATATATTGGTTCGAAAGTCAATTAAAGCCGGTGGTTCCCTCTACTACTAGCCCACACAAGTCCTGGACTTAGGGAATGCTTAATTAAGTAGAATAGTACGAGGTTAAAAATAAACATAAACAATACACCCGGTGTCCGAAAAGTCTAAGTAGCTCATACATATATCTCTGGTATTAGTTTAATTACAAAATCCAAATTTAGAGGTTCTAATAGGTACAAACAAACAATTTTTTTTGCTCAACAATAATTTTACTACCTCTTGTAAGGGTGACGGTGGAGGCTGCAACTATGTCGAGTTATACCTCATTTTAAAGGCATCATAAAAAGGAATATTTTGGTGTAAATTCGAGGTCTCTCTGAGAAATTAAATTTCGTGGTTTTACTTCCAGTTCAGAATTTAAACTAACAACAATAAAAGTTTTATTTCACGTCTCGTTTTGGATAAGTTTTGAAACAAATAAAAATGTTTTTTTTTTTTAACATCCAGAGTTCAAAAAATTTAATTTAAATGTAATTTTAACCAAAAAAGATAGCAACTGTTTATTCAACATGTTTAATTATTCGTCAACTCTTACTAGGAGAGAGAAAATGTTTACACAGGCCAACAAGGATTTTGTGATCAGATGTTTTTTTTTATTTTCTGGCTTAGTTAAGACCCACTCACTGACAAACAGGCATTTTTTTGTTTTCATCACGTATAATTTTTTTCAGCTATAAGCCACGCTAAAAATCTCATTTTTTAACATTATAAAAAGAAGCCATTTGACACATTTTTAGAAAAATCGAAAGAAAAATAAAATTTTGTACACCCCAAGTTTTTTTTTTATTTTTCGTTATTTTATTCGAAATCAGTGGTATCAAAAATAATCGTATGCAAATATTCAGATTTTTATTTTTATTATGACCCATTGTGCGGTTGTTCAAAACCCTTACGTGATGGACAAAAACAGACGGTATATTCGAAATCAACCAGCTAATTTATCCAAAATCAGCTGTCAGATCCAAATCAACTTCCAAAAGTTGAAAATTTGTTGGCCTGTGTTATTGCTCTAGGTGTAGAGATTTAATTTCTCGGATTAAAAACATGATAAATAATGGTGTGCTCTATGTATGTAAAATGGCGAAAAGATTAACTTGACCTTGAACTTTAACTAACAGGTATTTCTTATTTCGTTATTGCTTATTAAATACTTAAAAAAAACAATAATTAAAAATAATTATAAAATATTAATTTAGGCGGACACAGATTGTTAAAATTAATTAATTTTTAAGAGTTGTGTACACGTGTATTAATAAAATAACTGAATAACTGAATTTGAATAATTAAATCGAATTATTTTTTTATTATTAAACTGTTAAACGCATTGAATTTAATCTAACCAAAGG
>OY294044.1:73888894-73934799 GCA_958510825.1 Brachypterus glaber
ATCTGGGCCAGGAGCGGCGAAATTCTTTGAGCCTTCAAGTGCTCTCTGAACTTCTTCCTTAGTGATTTGTTGATCGGGTACATCTCGTTCAGCGACTGGCGGTTGAAACTGTCTACAGTAGGTTTCGAACTGTACCAGCGCTGGAGTATCTCTATTGAGTGGATGGGTTTCCTCATATAGTCCCCTCCAGAAGTCTTCAACTTGATCGACAGTTGGAGGGTTCTCAACAACACGCTGAGGCGGTTGGAACAGGCGAGAGGGTTTTTCGCGGAATTGCTTGTTTTCCGCATATCCTTTCGCCAGCTTCACTAGTGCCTTTTTTTGCAGCTACTAGCATCCGTATCCTGTCAAGGCAATGCTGCTTGATGGTGGTCAGTATTGCCTTGTTAATTGTGTGATGGTGGCGTCTAATTGTGGTTACTAATTTGGTTACTAATTTGCGCACTCTTGGTGTGAAGGGCCTATTGGCTTTCATATATTCCATCACACATTGGATACGGGATGCGTGTTGTCTCGCCGACTGGATCTTGCCTTCCATCTTTTGTATTCGCCGCTCAGTTTTTTCAGCAAAGGACAACGCAGTATTACGTTGTTCCTGCTGAAAACCTTGAGCAGCTTCAAATACAGCGCAATTAATGCGCCAGATGTCGGCATCTTCCGGGAGGGTATCCTGAAGAACTGCATCCACTCGTGCCAGATCTTGTGGTTTTGGAGGCTTTATGCTGTTAAGAGCCTTCCTGGTGCTTATCCCTTCTTGAAGCGGTGGTATATTGACCCTGTCATCCGGTGCCTGAGCCGCCGGGAGATCTCTCACTCCTTCCACCGGCTCAGCCAACGGAGGCGGAGCTCTGACGTAACCTTTTTTGCGTAGATGGGATACATAATCCCTTAGATTTTGGGCGGAAAAGGCAGCATGCTCTGGATGCATTTCACACCAAAGACCATGCATTCGCCTCATGTATCCTATACGCTCAGGTTCGCTTCTCTCTCGGCAAAGCAGTAAATCATCCCTGAGTCTGTCATTCCACTCAAAGCATTCCTGTTCATTGCGGTCGTCATCGGGCATATCCTCTGTTTGGGCCCCACCTTGCCTTTGGCCTCTATCCGAATGAGGCCGGTTGTGGGGGCCCTCTCTTCTGGGTTTTGGAACCAGAATGTTGGCCCTATCGGATGGTTAGTCCGAATTATTATTATTATTATTATTATTATTATTATTATTATTGTTATTGTTATTGTTATTGTTATTGTCATTGTCATTGTCATTGTCATTGTCATTGTCATTGTCATTGTCATTGTCATTGTCATTGTCATTGTCATTGTCATTGTCATTGTCATTGTCATTGTCATTGTCATTGTCATTGTCATTGTCATTGTCATTGTCATTGTCATTGTCATTGTCATTGTCATTGTCATTGTCATTGTCATTGTCATTGTCATTGTCATTGTCATTGTCATTGTCATTGTCATTGTCATTGTCATTGTCATTGTCATTGTCATTGTCATTGTCATTGTCATTGTCATTGTCATTGTCATTGTCATTGTCATTGTCATTGTCATTGTCATTGTCATTGTCATTGTCATTGTCATTGTCATTGTCATTGTCATTGTCATTGTCATTGTCATTGTCATTGTCATTGTCATTGTCATTGTCATTGTCATTGTCATTGTTATTGTTATTATTATTATTATTATTATTATTATTATTATTATTATTATTATTATTATTATTATTTACCGTCTAAATAAATATTTCAAGAAAAAAGCCCTTATCAGGCGCAGCTTATTCAAAATACGCTGGAAAGGTATTGATAATAATAATAATTTATTGTTCAAAAATACCTTACAAAGATGTAGAACAAGTCTATGAGCAAAATAAAAACACATGTATATAAATAACCTAAAAAATAGAAGTAAACCTAAGAATACAATAAAACATATTTTTTTCCATTTTAGGGACTTCCACTAAGATAATGATCAATACTATAATAAAACTGTTCGACAAGGTAGTTATTATTATTATTATTATTATTATTATTAACAGCAATTATGGGGTGAAGGAATCAATCCTATAAGACCCCGTACGGGTATAAAACAACAATAAAAATACAATATTAATTAAAGACTAAATGTTCTTAAAATACGTAATTTAAAATTTTAGATTTTAAGCTTTCACGGCCATTAAGATATAAAGAACATTCACTTTCGGGTTTAGACCGTGTTAATGGATTTTCACTTTCCGACGTTTCGTCTCTTACTACTAGAGACATCTTCAGGGATTAATCTGAAACTAAGTTTCGAATCAACTTGTGTCACTATTTATGACGAGTTGTGGTTATTCACCCGTGACGAGGTTTTTCCTATCAAAGACTTCCATATTGCAGGTAAGTGGTAACCAGTGTCCCGATTGATATTGTTAGGATGCTTGATGATTTCTATCGATTCCCGTATCTTCCTTGGCATTTTTCTGTTTTCTGTTAATATTTGTTTTGTTTCAGACAAATTGATTTTATGACCTGTTTCATGTACATGTTCGGCTACTGCCGATAAGGAAATTTGTTTCTTTCTTATATTGCGCTCATGCTCTTGAAGTCTTGTAGAAATTTTTCTCTTAGTTTCACCTATGTAAACCGTACCACAGGAGCAGGGTATTTTATATACGCCTTCTGAACTCAGGGGTATTTTGTCTTTTGTTGAAGTCAAACATTGACCTAATTTTTGGTTGGACCGAAATATAGGCTAAATATTTGACTTCTTCAAAAGTTTACCTATTTTATCCGTGATACCGCTTACATAGGGAAGTATAACTTGTGTCTGTCTGTCATTGTCACTATTGTCCTGTTGTTTGGGTCTGGGATTTCTGTATTTGTATATGGTCTTATTAATGTCTTTTTTGGTATAACCGTTCATGGTCAAGGCTTTGGTTAGTTTAAGGAGTTCTGTGTCTAGGGAATTCTTGTCTGAAATCATGAAAGCCCTATGAACAAGTGAATTAACTACCGAGCGTTTTTGAGAGGGATGGTGATGTGAAAATGCGTTTAGGTATCTGTCAGTGTGGGTTTTCTTCCTGTATACCGAGTGTCCTATTGAGCCATTTTCCGTTTTGTAAACCAAAACGTCCAAAAAGGGAAGTGATCCGTTGTTCTCAATTTCCATCGTAAACCGTATAGATTTATGTTGGGAATTGAGGTACTTTTTGATGAATCACTCACATTTATAACTGGTATAAATTTTATTTTAATAACTTTAATAATCTCATAATATAAGTGATTTCTGTTAGATAAATCACCCTGTATTTGTAGAGGAAAGTTTCCTAATTTCGGATAGTATTTGCCACTTATTCAATATTTAATAGGCGGATTACTTTTTGATATATTTTTTTTATATAACAACATACAACTTATTATAAAAACAATTTTATTACAGTTTATTTTTTTCAAAAAACATTGTTTAAAAAAACTGAGAGCATTTTTGTGCATTTGAAAAAGGGTTCCTAATTTCAAACATATCCAAAAATTTTTTTGAGCCGATCTGGATCCCACTGCTTTTTTTCTTACTATTTCTTGACATTTTGTTTTGCAAATAAAAAGTAATTTAATTATTAAGCATTTTTTGCTTACCTACTATCTAGGTCTGAAGTAATATTTTGAAAAAACTGCTATTGACAAATGGAGTTACTGATTTCTAGCTTAGTAGGGCAGCATAGGAGCCATAATTTTGAACAAAAATGATCAATCTGAAAGTAGGCAACTTTCTACTTTTTAGCTTAAAACGTTCTAAAATGTTCATGTTTTTAAATTGCTTAATTATGACTAGTGGATCAACTTAACTAACATCTTAACTTAGTCAAGACAGAAACACAAACTTTTATAAAGATTATTTATAAAATGAGCAATCATGTGAATGCAACTGAGCATAAAACTGCCACTTTCAATTTAAACGATTTGTGCTGCCATTTATCGGGGAGAAGCTCTACCGTTACCATATTACAGGACGCATTTAGTTTGACTTTTGGCTTCACATAAAAGTAGGTTTCTGTTTACCCCTGGAGATAATATGTTAGATACACTACTAACCGAAGTTAGGAAACCATCCGAAATTAGGCGTCTTTCCTCTATATACAATTTTCTACTAAATTTTTACGAAGAGTATTATATTCGAAAGTTATATTTACCTTCAGACGAGGTGGCGAAAACATTCGTTGGTAAGATAACAAGTGCCGTGGCTATTCCAGATGCGCAATTCAACATCATGCTGTTCCTCCTGTAGCCCATCTTCCCGTTCCCAGCCCTTCTCGGCACTTCCTGTTGTCTAAACGAATACCTGCAACAAATCAACTTTGAGAGAAACCTGCTGTCAGTAAGAAATTAAATTATTTGCAGGAAATGTACTCTGAAGAATCGAAAGATGTAGGTGATTATTTTTTAACGATTACTTTATTATTTAGCAAAAAATACCACAAAATATTCTTTTTATAAAATGTAATGAAATTTTTTCTAGGTTAATATTATAATAATAATTTAATATGAAAACAGTTTATATCATTGCATCAAATGCTGCGCCCTTTTATAGCTGTTTATGGAGCTAATACATAATAATGCTTATGCCGCTTAGGCCTTTACTGTTTATTCTGGTCTAAACCCCGCCTAGAGCCTAATTTTAGAGTAGCATTTGTTGTCAACCACAAACTTGCCTGGAATAAAAGGGATTTGTTCTGGGAAATTTTAGAACTCACATTTAATCCGATAGACAAGGAAGAGATTTTGTGCAAAAATCCCCCTGGAACTTGAAATTTTGGGGTAGTGCTACCTATTTAAAAGTCAGGGTATCGTTAGATGAAAACTGAGAAAAGATGCACATTTCGCCGGGTGTTTTCTGATATGCCGAAATATTTAACCTAATTATTGGACAAATTTTGAACTTTGAAATTATTTACCTCTTTTAATTTTCAACGATTTTTTAAGATTCATCTAGTTATATGTAGTTTATTTCTTGAAAATATTACATATGCATGGAGAGCCCCAAATAAGTTTTGGATTGTGCTAGGGCTCTCCAATAATTTTGAAACAAAAAACAGTTCCAATTTTGAGAGATTTTTACATAAAATTTATAAATTCCTTTTTTCGCGCTTCACTCCATTTCCATAAATTCTTATTTTCTTTATTTTTTTACAACCATAAATCCAATAACAATTTTGCTTCTTTCATTTTTATTAAAAAAATATATTTAAAAAATTGACATGACATAACGTATAGAAAAGAAAGAAAGTAATTTAAGACTTTAAGGATTATAATTAGGACCCTTAGAGAAGCTTGATCACTGTCCTATTTTAAAATTTTTCTAGTTTCACCCAAATAAAAATATTAAGGTTATAAAAAAATATAAGGTCCACCCTAGTGATATATAATTATATGATATTTAGACAGACAATATTTTATATATACTTATATACTTATATAGGTTACCCTTAATTACCCTTAATTGATTTCCTATGTTACAAATATACAACAACTATATATAGATTAATTCTATCAAAACCTAATACATCATTCTGCGTAAAATGTATTTAAACGTATGGTAGTCGAGAAAAAGAAGGGAAAAGAAGGAAAAAGTAATCCATTTAAAAAAAAAAGAGTATTAACACTTGTTTTTTTCTTGTTTTCGTGTTGCTAATTTCATCTCACAAAAAAATTAAGAACCTGGGTAAAAATGTGGATCCTACAGGATAATTTATGTCTAAATCCAAATACTTGATTGAAAAAGTCCAAACACTGTTAAAAAAGTATGTAAAATTAATTGCACAAGAGATCTGTAGTTTTAAACTAATACCACAAAGAAACAACTAACACTTGTTGTTTTAATAATAAAGAATCCTGGGAATTGTCAACACCAAATGTTGTAGATTATGTTATTAAACTACATCTTAAATTTGGGATATTAGGTATCCAATGGATACTATCCATTCATTTCACATAAAAAACTGAGATATCTGGACTCAATAATCATTTCAGTGCATAATAGCGATTTTTTATTGCCCAAGATGATCGCTTTCTTAGATTCCTGCCCACAAGAAATACCAACCTAAGCAAATAAGTTGTCATTTTAGACCGTGAAATGCACGATGGATCTTGAGTTGGGATGCCGTGTTTATTTTATTTGGGTAATCATTATACCTGTGGTGGAACCCTCTTCAGCTCCTATAGATTTTAAGTATCACAGTTATTTTTTGTTTAGTATTCTCTATTTTAACTTTTATTGAGTTAACCCCTTAAATAAAAAATATATTTTATAAAAAAGGATATCATAATATTATGGTGATTGAATTAAGAAGAAATGAAGGCAAAAACAGGCTAATATTACCAAGTGCTTTTTTAACATTGCATTCAGATTTAATATGACAAAACAAAAACTGAGATGGCTATGAAAAACATTTTGAAAGTTTTATCTTAACGCTATCAGAGTATGAATTATAAAACTGTCAAAACTAAAACTTGAAGGATGACATTTCTAAAAATTGTTTTTCAAAGCCATCTCAGTTTTTGTTTTGTCTTATTAAATCTGAATGCAAATGCAATTACAAAAAGTAAATAGTAAAAATTAGTATTTTAAGGCCAAGTTCTTTAAAATAAACCATACATGTGTAGTATCAAAATGTTCGCAAAAAAATTATCTATCATTTAAAAGCAATGAGCCACCCTCTTCCCATTAAAAAAAATGACTTATGGGCAAAATTGTAACTTTCAAATTTTTAAGAGCGAACCAAAAATAGAGTTTTCGGGAAAAACCCAAAACAGTATTTTTCTTAAGAAACTAGACCAAAAATTAAGCAAATAAGCCAATTCAAGGTACTCTAGGTTTAAAATGAAAATTTAAATAAAAAATGACATGACATGTTAAACATTGATAAGTGACATATGGTTGTATTCAGAATTGATTTCTAAGACAAAATATGTAAAAATATATAGAGTGTCCCATTTAAAAATCGAAAGTTAAGGTCATTTCCGGTGAAACCGGAAGTGAAAAAAATTTGTTTGATATGTCAAAAAATCGCAAATTTTGTCTTATGCATGATTTCCAAATTTCATTTGGATAGCTCAAAGTATAAAAAAGTTAAGGGGGTGAACCACCTTCCTAAAACACCCGGTATAAGACTGGTTTAAAATGTAGGCACATTTTTTAACCAAAGAATAAATTCATTCTAGTTCTAAATACGGCCACTTCTTGTCTATATTTTTTTTTATGTTAATCCCAATATGAATTAAATAATAAAAAAAATGATAATTTTACCAAAATTATTGTTTTACGACTGGTTTAAAATGTAGGCACATTTTTTAACCAAATAATAAATTCATTCTAGTTCTAGATATGGTATGACTATACAACATCAAGTGTTAGAATGAGCGCATGTGGGGCCATCTCTTGTCTATAAAAATAAAGAAAACTTTAAAAATTAACATAAATTATATAATACCATGAAATATTAAATAATTTAATGTGATTTAAAATTTTCCGTTAATATTACACAAAGTTTATTATTTTTTTCTAAAATATAGCCCATTTTTAATCATTTTACAAATAAAAAGTATATAAATATATGCGCCATCTATTTTCAGTTATTTAAACGGTGTTATCTGTCACAATAGTCTGTCAAGATCTTCATTTTTTTAATTATAATTTGTAAATAGGTGGTGAAATTCAATATAAATTTATTTTTTTTATAAAATTATAAAATAATAAGTGCTTTATTTAAAAATATGTTTTGTTATTTACAATTCCCAGTGACAAGGAACATTTTTTTAAAACTACTTAGCTGTTTAAAGCCACCCGATGTCTCATATTTGAAGTCGAAGAAAAAGTATACCCTATAACACGTAAGTAATAGTCATTCCGCGCTCACGGAACTATCATTTTCGCCTGACGGCTTTGGCATATGATGGCCATATGTCAAACTTTGCACTCGCCTTAAATATTGTCTATTTTATACTATTTATAAAATATTAGAATGGACCTTATAATTTTTTTTCTTAAAACTTTCATTTAGGTGTAACTAGAAAATTCTAAAAATATGAGTGTGATCAAACTTCTCTAATGGTGCTAATGAGGGCCCTAAAATTAGTAAAAATTACCATAAAACGTAAAAAATCGTTGAAAAATGTCTGTAATTTTTAAATAAGTGAAACACTTAAAGGGCCTGAAATCTTTGTTTTCCTTTCAAGCATACAAAATTATGTGCCAGATTTAAAAATGATCAAAAGATAACCCATTAACCTATGCCGAAAATCCGCCAAAGTTGCCCCTAACACTAAAATTTACGTATTTCTACCTAAGTGTAAGTCAAACGGTAAACAAACGTTTTAAAAATGTATCACATCGGACTGAATTTATTTTTATTTATTCATTCATTCTAATATTTATTCAAGATATTAAAAAATAATAAATAAATAAATATTAAACTAAAACAAAACGAGCTAAGCGCCAAATAACAGCTTCTAAATATTTGGTCGTTTTGTTTTAGTTAAATCATTTTAATATTATGAATAGTTAGTGCATTAAATAAAAATAAATTCTGTCCGATCTGCTACATTTTTAAAATGTTTGTTTACCGTTTGACTGTTTTGTGGTAGAAATTTGTAAATTTTAGTGTTAGGGGCGAATTTTCGGCCCGGTTAGAATCCTTTGGTTCTTTTGAATTCTGCAAGCTCAAAAGGAAAATAATAAGATTTCAAGCCCTTTAAATTTTTTACTTATAAAAAAATTACAGTCAATTTTCAACAATTTTTTATGATTTATGGTAATTTTACGAATTTTAGGATCCCCACGATCACCTTTAGAGAAGTTTGATCACTCTCATATTCTCAAAATTTTCAAGTTACACATAAATGAAAATTTTAAGATAATAAAAAATATAAGGTACACCCTAATAAAATATACTATTCCATAGATTTTATGCGGGGTCCTTTGTCACTTTACAAAAACTGGGCCACAAAGTCTTTTGCATTTTATAATGCGATTGTTTCGCTTTCTTTAACACGGATTCTATGCCCCGAACTATGTATAATGTCATCAGGCAGGCGATTTATAGCCGACAAACTTGGTACAAAAATAAGACTGTGATAAATTCAGACGCTAAGAAACATTATGCTAACAAAATTAATCTTAATAGGTGGTATATTTACTTGATAAATTGTTAATGCCTACTTTTTTGTTATTAACATGTTGAACGCCGTTATTTAGAACAGAGAGAGAGAATCTGGAGGGTATATATTTAAATGTAAATTTTAGAGATTAAATTTTAAAATCTGTTGTATGTATTTACTACCTATTCTATTTCTCTTCTTTGTTTCTTTGACCATTTTTATTTTCATGTTAGTTATGCATAAATGTATTTCATAGTTGTATAGCACAGGACCACAAAAAAAAATTAAGGCAGTTTTTCAAAAACCAGACTATATTTTTTCTACGTATTTTTTGGGAGCTGAAAACGAATATGGCAATGAAAAAAATTCTTGTCCCTCAAAATCTTGAGATATAGCGCACAATCGGATTTTTTTTTTGTATACATTTGAGGCAAAAAAATAAATCCGCAAGATTTCATAAAATTTAATTTTATGAAAATGTTTCTAAATGAAAGTAATTCATGCCATTACTTGTAGATCTTAAATATCTACCCTGGTTAATTTTCTACAGGGCCTTAAATTCCCAATATGTCACTTTTTTCGTGTGATATATTTCATTAAAAATTTTATATAAATAATACAGTTACAGCCAAAAGTTTATATATGTATTACTACTACATACATATGCTTTATAAAAAAATTAAATATTTTTTTTCCAGTGGTGGAGAGTCTGGGGGGGATTAAAGTTGCACATGTCAAAAGAAATATTAAAAATTGTCTGATACCCTTAAACAGACTGCTTTTGTCAAGTTCTTTTAGCGATTTAGACAAATTTGATTTGATTTTATTTTTTATTAATAAGGAAACGAAAATCAAACATGCTTTCCCGTTAAAATAAAATGTTAAAATCGGAAACTATATTTACATAAATATATTTATGAAAAAAAAACTAATTATAAGTAATTATTTTTGTCCACGATATTAAATCCGCAATTTTATTTATTGAAAAATTATTACTATTTTTAAAATGGACGACCTCTTAAACGCTTGTTTACCAATTTCGCAAAAAAAAAAAAAGATTTTTATCGGTTTTATAATAAAAATTTGCCACCGTGCGTGTGATTTTGAAACAAATTAGGGATCAGGGAGGTCTTTTATTATCAAATTTGTTTAAATAGATAAAAATAAATTTGAGAAGAACAGTCTGGTTAAGGGTATCAGACAATTTTATTATATTTCTTTTAACCTGTGCAACGTTAAACTCTCCCAGACTCTCCACCACTGGAGACAAAAAAAAATATGTATTTTTTTTATAAAGCATAAATATGCAGTAGTATTGCATATATATTTTTTGCTGTATCTGTATTATTTATATAAAATTTTTAATGAAATATTGAAAAAACACGAAAAAAGTGCCATATTTGGAATTTGAGGCCCTGTAAAAAATTAACTAGGGTAGATATTTAAAATCTGCAAGTAATGGTATAAATCATTTTTATTTATGAATCCTTGTGGATTTGTTTTTTTTTCCTCGAATTCATACAAAAAAAAAATTGTGCGGTTTGTTTCAATATTTTGAGGGTCAAGAATTTTTTTCATTGCCATTTTCGTTTTTAGCACCTAAAAATTCATAGAAACTAGACTATTTTTTTTTGTAGTCCTGTGTAATAGATGTAATTTTTCCTCGAATTCATACAAAAAAAATTGTGTGGTTTGTTTCAATATTTTGAGGGTCAAGAATTTTTTTCATTGCCATTTTCGTTTTAAGCCCCTAAAAATTCATAGAAACAATTTAGACTTTATTTTTTTTTGTAGACCTGTGTAATAGATGTAATTTGTGAAATAAAGATTATAATAATTATATTTTAATTATCTTATTTTTGTTTTATTTTGAGAGACACAGATGTTTTTTACGTGCCAGAAGTTTGTCATTCACCTACTTTATTTAAATATTTTTAGTAAAATAATTAACAAAATACCTTTTTTGAACCCTTCAGTATCTCCAGTTTATAAAAAAATATATATATGGCACATATCGTACAAATAAGCTTGAAATAGCAGCTATATGTCATTTGTTACGGATTTTCTCATTGATTATGAAATATCCTGTAGTAAATCAGTGCTATAAAAAAAACAATAGGTCTCTACTTAAAAATACCAAAAAGGATAATAATGCGCCTTCGCCATAATTGTAAATATCATTTAATGCTTCAATTAAGGTGGGTGAGCTGATTATTGCCATGTTAAGTTATGTTATTTTTTACTGCGTTGAAATTTATTTGTGGTCACCTGAAACTTTACTACATTAACAATAAACATATCTTTATTCTAATGGGTAAAAAAGAAACTAACTACAAGAGCTTAAAAAAAAATATTGCTTTTTAACAAATATGGCATACTGAAAATATTAGGAACCCATTACCCAAATATTGCTGGAGTACTGGCAATAATAGTAAAGAACAAACTTACGAAAGCATTAACAAAGTAATAATAAAATTATTACTTTACAATAACAATTTCAGCTGTTTTTAGGTAAAATTTGGGCACTTAAATAGCAATTTGTCTTTTTTAGTAAGCCCCACGTAGTCTTTAGGTAGGTATCGATTACCTCATATCGGCCTGGCGATTCTCTCGGAATAAAAAGCAGAACTAATATTCAGGACTCTCTGATTTCTTCGTAACTTTCTTTTCTTGTTGTTTTTTGTTTTTGTCATGTTTTTGTTGTCAGCCACTTTGCAATATTAGGAACACAGTTACTTAGACAACAATCTCAGAAAATTACCGCTTATTTATTAAGTGAAACACAATATGGGCCAAGAAAGTGCATGTTTGTGCCTACCTTGTTACGTTCTTGCCCTGCAATAATCGATGCTACCCGGCTTACGACAGTCAGTAGAATTTAACAGCTTTTATAGTAAAAGAGCACGAAACACGAACTTCGTTTTTGTTACCAACTGGATACCGATACATAATATTTACAGGTATCTTTTAGATATACCAAATATACTGGCAGTGCCATCTATGACACAGAGGACGAACTAACAAGTTCAAGAGCGGGTGGCAATATTGGGAGCATGGCAATAATTGGAATGCAAACCTAGTTAATATAGTTTTTATGGATTTTTGTCAAAAAAAAAAAAAATTAATTAATTAATTAATTTGTAGTAGGGAGGGAAAATGTCTCTGGGACATGGATGTCCCTCATTGTCGCTAAGCATTTTCAGGAGATCTTTGATATTATTACAATACTGTTACCACAGACAGAACCATCGGAATGTCGAGGGTCTCTAGAGTTATGTTAGGGAAACGGATTTCCCTCACCGGACTATGTGTTAATATGTCAAAATTATTTAAAATGTTTTTTTAGGTACGCATGTATACATTTTTTAGATATGTGTATATTTTAGATATGCACGTATACATTAACAATACACCAATTTTCACGAAAACTACCCCCGCCTCCTAGTGGGTGGAGTTAGAACTTTTTTTATTATCAGATTCTCTTTCAGCAACCTTAAAAACCCCAATATACCTATTTTAACTCTTAAAAAAATAGTTAAAAAATATTAAAAAGTAAAAAAGTTATCCAAAAAAATTGATTTTTCTATTTCATCTTGGAGGCAAATATCTCAGAGTAGAGGGGCCGTAGCCAAAAATTTTATATGAACTTATGGCATTATTTTGACGAGATCTGATTACCTCTAAGAGATTTTGAAAACATTCTGGGACACCCTGTATAATCTATGGTGAAGCCACTGATTTATTACTAGACATCGGATTTTAGCGAGTCGTGACGTCAAAATGCAAAGCCGGGTAAAATAACAAATCCATATTAATTTTATAAAAAATTTTAATAAATATTATGAAAATCCCGTAAAGTTTTAAGTAAAAGAAAATAAAAAAATAACAACTCTGAAAATTACGATTTAGTTGGGCTCTTTAATAATCCAAATTTAATTTTATAGTATTGTGGCAGGGTGGCTGGGTATTATTTTACCAAGTTAAAAAAAAATCTGCCTGGCCAATCTTTTTTTATTAGCAATAAAAAAAGTCACGTGACGTTTACAACTTGTTATTAAAATTAATTTTTTATCTTTTTACTTACTTTAAATATTAAATAGTCCCTGCTCCTCATCTCCTTTATGGGTTTTTGTATTCACATGTCTTAAAATATTAGTTTTTCTTTCCCAGGTTAAGTCTTTTTTACAAAATATGCAGTGTAAAATATTGCCGTCGAACTCTAGTTCTGAATAATCTTTAATCCACGATTTAACCGTAGCAAGTAATGGTTTTACGAACATTTTATTAAGCGATTTAACTAATGAAATGAACGGTGACAAATGAATATTAGATTAGGCCCACTATTGAAAACGAAAGAGTAAGAACAAAAAAAAGAAATTAATTCGCACTGTCAAGATAAGTCAAACGACTCAATTTACTAGCAATAAAAACTTTGTTTCCGCATGCGCATGATTCTAACCAATAAAATAACCTAGAAGGTACTCGCTTGATCTTACATCTTACTTATTTCGTCGCACGCATACGGTAACAAGTTTAGAGCTTTTAGATCTCTGCAGAGTACATGTCTATAGACGAGTTCAAATAGATTTCACCTTTCAGTCAAATCTTCACAAACTGAATAAAACACAAAAAGATTTCGTAGGTAGTTTTTTCTACAAATACTATATGTTTTAGTTGTATAATTTTGTATTTTATTCAGATTTGAGTAAAAATAATAATTTCGAAGAAATTTTTAAAAACATTTTTCACCCATCAACCATGTTACAATATTATTAAATAAAATTGGGATTATTTAAAAGTCCAACTAAATCATAATTTTCGGATATGTTATGTTTTTTTTTTATTTTAATTTACTTAAATAAAAACGTAAGGGGATTTTCATATTTATATAGTTTTCCTTGTAAATGTAGTAGTTGGATAGCTTATAAATTTTTTTTATAAAATTATTATTAATTTGTTGTACTCGGCTATGGATTTTGACCTCACGACTTGGTAAAATGCGATCTCTATTTATTAGACTGAGTCTAAAGAAATAATTAATATCCAGCCAAATTAATTTTCTAATTTGGCTCAAATTGACAACACCAGTAAATCCTTAATACGGAAATAATGACTACTGTAATTACACAAGTCGTGCATCTAAATACGTAATAATTATGTAATGACGTACATAAAACCTTAACCTACAAAAGATTTTATCCTGAAAATTAGCTCGTTAGCGTTATAAATATGGTTATGTACATCAGAAAAGGTCCTACTCTATTACAGAGTTATTAAGAAATAGTTTGAATAAAAACTCGTTATCTACAAGAATTTAGAAACGTTTCTTATTGAATTCTAGTTGTATTACCGCAAGAAGACAGTCGGCTAGCTTAAAGGTTAGGTACAGTTAAAAAAAACTAATTAATTTAAGAGTTTTGTAAAAAGTCTCCAAAAGTTTATCCATATTAACCAAATGTACAATGGGAATGGTTTAAAATTATTTCAAAATCATATGTACGCTCATTAATATCTTAAAATCATCAAACATAAAATATCAATCTCTTTTTAAAACCCATCTATTCACTTCACTAAGATATATTTGTTCTCAAATCTGCCAAAGACTTTTTCACGATCTTAGAAATCTAAAATTGGATACATATGCTTATCCCTGTTGACAATACAATTTTATATGTAAATTTGCCGTCATCTGCAGTTTTTGTTACGCATTCTAAAAACAAAAGAAAAACAAGTGGCTGTTAACATAAGTAATGTTTCCTTTCACAACCAATTTTTTTTTAGGGTCCGTATTTTTTTCGCCTAATAGCACAGGCCAACAAGGTCCTACTCTATTACAGAGTTATTAAGAAATAGTTTGAATAAAAACTCGTTATCTACAAGAATTTAGAAACGTTTCTTATTGAATTCTAGTTGTATTACCGCAAGAAGACAGTCGGCTAGCTTAAAGGTTAGGTACAGTTAAAAAAAACTAATTAATTTAAGAGTTTTGTAAAAAGTCTCCAAAAGTTTATCCATATTAACCAAATGTACAATGAGAATGGTTTAAAATTATTTCAAAATCATATGTACGCTCATTAATATCTTAAAATCATCAAACATAAAATATCAATCTCTTTTTAAAACCCATCTATTCACTTCACTAAGATATATTTGTTCTCAAATCTGCCAAAGACTTTTTCACGATCTTAGAAATCTAAAATTGGATACATATGCTTATCCCTGTTGACAATACAATTTTATATGTAAATTTGCCGTCATCTGCAGTTTTTGTTACGCATTCTAAAAACAAAAGAAAAACAAGTGGCTGTTAACATAAGTAATGTTTCCTTTCACAACCAATTTTTTTTTAGGGTCCGTATTTTTTTCGCCTAATAGCACAGGCCAACAAGGATTTTGTGATCGGATATATTTTTTATTTTCTAGCTTATTTAAGACCCAAACAAGCATTTTTTTGTTTCCATCACGTATATCAGCTATGAGCCATGCCAAAATTCTCATTCATTAACATGAAGTGTAGAATTTTTAAGTTATGAATATTGATCTACATAAAAATAATCAAAAGAAGCCATTTGACACATTTTTAGAAAGATCTAAATAAAAATAAAAATTTTGGACCATCCTAATGGCGCGGATTTTTTTTTAGAATTTTTTTGTTATTTTATTTAAAATTAGCGGTATCAAAAATAGTCGTAAGCAAAAATTCAAAATCCTTAAGTGATGGACAAAAAAGTTATATTCGAAATAAAATTACCCAAAATCAGCTGTCAGATCCAAATCAACTTTCAAAAGTTAAAAATTTGTTGTCCTGTGTAATTAAATGAAAAACGTAAAAACTTTATCTTCTATATGTTTTCAATATAAGTAAAAAAAAAATTCGAAGTCGGAAGTCTTGCCTATATGGACTTTTTAGTAGATTTTCAAAATTAAGAATAAACAAATAGTTTAAAAATAATTTTTTTCTACGACTGCTTTAGAATGTAAGCAAATACACACACTTTTCAAACACAGAATGAATCCATTCTAGCTCTAGATACGGTATGAATATTCCCTATCAAATGAGCACATGTCGTGCCATCTCTTGGGGAGCGTTCAAGTATTACGTAACGCAAAATTTGGCCATTTTTGACCCCCACCCCCCATGTAACGCGGGGTAACATTTTCAATACCCCCACCCCCCCCTATTTGTTACGTAACATTTTACAAAAAGTTAAAAAAAATGAAAGGAAATTTTGTTTTATGGTTTAAACCGGTTTTTAACCGGTTATTGCTTCCGTGTTTTGACCCAAAACCGGTCTGATGTAATTTCCGCAACCGGTTAACCGAAAACCGGTTATTGGCTATGGTTTACCATCTCTAATTGTTTTTGTTTAGAGGATTTAGTGAACTGTTAACCACGCCGTGTGCAATAAAATTTCCAAGGAATCCGTCTCTTTAAGCCTAGATCAATGTTAAAAACGTGATCCAATAAACATTTTATGTTTATAATTTTTTAAGTGTTACGTAACATTTTTACCGACACCCACCCCCCCTCTGTAACGCGGCGTAACGTTTTCGAGAAAACTAAAACTGCTCCATCTATTGTTAAATATTTAAACCTGATATCTGTTACAAAAATCTGACATAACCTTCAGTTTTTGCATTATAATTTGTAAATATCTGCTAAAATTAAATAAAAATCTTTTTTAAGTACTGATTTGATAAAATTATTAAATAACATCAATTGCTTTATTTAAAAATATGCGTTTTATTGCATTTACAATGTCGAGTCACAAAAAACATTGTTTTTAACCTTGTCCGCAGTTTAAAGCCATAAAGTGTTTCATATTTGCAGTCGAAGAAAAAGTATAGTCTACAACACGTATGGAATAGTCATTCCGCACTTGCAGGACCATCCTACTCGCTTACCGACTGGTATGACAAACTTTCCGCTCGCGCGGAATATTGTCTATTCCATACTAGTTATAGAATATACTATTATAAGAAGCATCCTACTGTACTCGCATATAGGACTTTTCCAAATAAGTATATTTTCTGATGGACTATCCAAAACTTAACAAAGTTTAATTAATTAGTAATTAGAATTTAATATTATGATAACATAATTTCCGAAATTTACCACATAAATTTTTTACTTTCGAGCGACTCGGAATAGACAAAATATTGCTACACTGAAAAAATTATTTTCTAAAATTACTATAACTATAGTGGGTTATTTTTTGCCAAACACTATCAAAGAAAATTTATTAGCGTAACATATTTTTACTATTAGTTATGTAAAAATACGTACTAAATTATTTTCTAAAATTACAAAACATTTGACTCTGAACAATTATATGCTGAAGCACAAGTTTTTTTAATAAAATGTTTTTATGTATACCAATGTCTGATATGGGCATTTAAAAACAAAGAAAAAACTCCAAGCTCATTCGTAGTGAAAACCAGATTTTCAAATAATTCCAATTCCACTTTTCCGAAATGCTCTTACACAAAAATCAATATTTTATAATGCACCCACCCTATTCAATCGACTTCCTCATAGTACTAAATTAATCGAAAATCTAACAAGATATAGGATTCATACTCTACCCTTATTGCTTTTAATAATAACAATAATACCAAATTATTACTAAAAAATTGTTTTTTCAAAAACAGTTGGTTTTTATTTTAGCTACTTTTAATTTTAGCTACTGGAGTCGCTAAATCGAGTTTGCAATAATTGCAAATATAATTATTGTAGTCGTATTAAAGGTGCAACTCGCTGGCAAAACAAATTTACACTACAATATTTCAAGAACCGCTTTGACATATTGACTAAAAATTTGGAACTATTTTTTTTCTACTACTACTGCTTTGTTCCAAATGTCAAGTCTCTGTGTCAAAGCGTTCTTAAAATATCGTAGTGTAAAGTTATTTTGCAAGCGACTTGCACCTTTAATACAACTATAGTGTACCTTGAATTGAGCCGAGGTGTGGTAAAAATATTACGCCACATAAGCAAGCTACTATTTTTTAAATTTCCTGTAAACTTTTAGGCCATTTAGAGAACAGGGGCGTCTTTTGAGATTTTTAGATAAAACATATGTGGATTTGTCCACTTTTAATCATCAATTCATATTTTGCCATGACAAATCAATCGGT
Organism: Brachypterus glaber; assembly: GCA_958510825.1. Taxonomy (NCBI): domain Eukaryota; kingdom Metazoa; phylum Arthropoda; class Insecta; order Coleoptera; family Kateretidae; genus Brachypterus; species Brachypterus glaber. The sequence continues at coordinate 73,907,167 of OY294044.1, forward strand.
TTTGTTCAGTTTTGGTGTATAAAAAGTTAAGAAATCGCCAGCTCTATGGGTTTACATAATACAGTCAAAATCTCATTTTTCACAAAAACTGGATATGTCTAGTTTTTCAGCTCAACTCCTCAAGTTATGCTGGTAAGTGCAATAGAACTATTTAATTAACCTATTGCTTTTAAATGCTCTGTATTCTCATTTCGTTTTATAACGTTTTATAACTTAAAAAGTTAGTTTTAGTGGAGCACAAAGTTGGAAAATTTATGTAACGGTAATATACTTCTATTGGTTGTACTTGTTATTGAAAACAATTTCGTTTATAACACGAGAATTTACAGTAAGTTTATATTGGGTCAGTCCAGCCATTAATTGGGCGCTCGACCATTTTTAAATTAGTTTTTTTTTTGTGATAACTTACCTCACATATGTATACTTTAACACCGGTTATGGATTATTAAAAAAAAAAATTGTCGTGACGGCCATTAAGGATTAAGGTAGCGGTGCACCACAAATTTTGATTTTATCAAAATCCTACAGATGAAAAAGTTAAGAGCAAAAAAGTGATATTGCCCCCCCCCCCATTTTGCACGTCCCTGGTTAAAATTAGCAAACAAATATTACATTACATTATTATGCTAGGCCATTCGGTACTTTTGTACGCTAGGCCATCGATATGTATATAAATATATTGTATGATGTCAAATGTATAATTTGAAATTTTATGTTTATCAGACCTAAAATCATTTTATGTAAAATGTAACTACATAATTTATTAAAACATAAATTTAAGTCTAGAACTAATTAAAATTTCAAATATAAACAATAAATAAATGGTACATTAATGTGCAAATGTGTTTAATGAGAATTTTGCTTTGGGTAATCGAATTTGCAATGAGCACTTTTGCAACAAAATTGTTAGTATGGATAGAAACACGTTTTGAATTTATACTAATAATATGATATACAGGGTGTCCGGAAATTACGTTTGGAAACTTCGGGAGCCAATTCCTCGGGCGAAAATAAGAAAAAAGTTTCTATGGACATGGGTCCCAAAATGCTTATTGGCGGAGCTACATACCTCCAATGTTGGGGCCCTAAAGAAGGTTTTTATTTATTATCCGATGAACTCTTTGAGATATAGAAACGAGTTTTTGCACGTAAACTAATCTTAATAAGGCCCATCTTCGTTTGTTATTTCCATGTACTTATTTAAACCAGAAGCGTGCGAAACGGGGGGGGGGGCTTAACAGTTTTTTTGTCCCAAACTTTTTTCTGTATAACTTATTTGTGATTTTATTTTTGAAATATGATTCCGCAGGCTAAAATACATAAAAAAGGTACTCTTGTTGTAATACTGTAGGATTAACAGTTTTTGAGAAAAGATAATTTTAAGGTGAAATATTACGGTTCGAGGACGAAAAATTAAATACTAAAATATTATCAAATGTCACCAAAATTTACCAATTTTTGAGCTTAGTTGAAAGTGTTCCAGAATAGATTGTGAGTTAAAATTTGGAAAATTAAGTTATGTTCAAATGTCACCAAAATTCACCAATTTTTAAGCTTAGTTGAAGGTGTTCCAGAATAGCTTGGGAGTTAAAATTTGGCAAATTAAGTCTTTTTGCTACTGAAAAAAACTTGGCTAAAATCAAGTACGTTATACACCAAACATTTGCGCTTAGAATGGACATGGACGACTGAAAATAACATTTAAAGATATGCTTTATTAGGATTAGATCACAAGCAAAACCTCGTTGCTATATCTCAAAGGGTTTTTTAGTTATTAAATAAAATAGTATATTGTTTTACTTAGAGGAAAAGTGAAGCTTTTTTTTACTAGTCTGTATAATTTACGGACGCGAAGCGGAGTTCAGAAACTACAGACGAGTAAAAAGAAGCACTTTTCCTCTGAGTTAAACATACTATTTTTTCTTCAAGCATACTATATATATTTTTTAAATATTAATTTTTGAATTTAATTTATTCAGTAATAAAGTATGTTTTTGTTTATTAAAATAAGCCAATAAAACCCTTCAAAATAAACTTAAACCTTCCTTAGCTCATTTTAATTTTTTTTCGTAGGCTAAATCGTACACTTTTCGCGATTTCGATGGTAACTTGTCTAATGTAGCATTTGCAATTTCGGAGAGATTTGTAGGTGTATAAACCATATATTCTTCTTCAATCATTTTTAATCAATTTCACACAAGGTTTTTGCACATAATCTCGAGTCAACCACCTGTTTGCATAATAAACAAACAAGTTTGAAGTATGGCTGTCATCAAAGTCAAAGAGTGCTGCCACCAGTGGTGGTTTTGTTAACTAACTTTTTTTTACGGCGTAACAACAATGAATAATATGAACATTTTAGTACGCGTGAAGAAAAACATATTTTTTAGCCGCTTGTAAAGGGTCGTGGCTCCCTTACAACCTATGATTAGACATATGTTTATAGGAACTTTTTTTCATATTTTCTGATGAAGTATGACCTCTTAAAGTTATTGACTCTATTTGAAATACACCTTGTATACGTAAAGTAAACTTAATGTGTAACTTTCTAAATAAAGTGTTAGATTCAACCTCCAATAAAAATTTATATTCCGTTTATGGATCATAATAGTAGTATAACAGGTTTTCATATTTTTATGGTCCAGAATAGGAACATACTATTTTATAAATGTTTTATAGCTTAGTATTGATTTAAATTTAATTGTTTGAAATAAAGCATTTACGATCCATACATGGATCATGAACATGTTTAATTCGATAATAGTTATTTATATAACTAACTAAAACAGCCACGTTTAGTCCTGAGGTATGTAAACTATTTTTGCACGACCAAAAATTATTTAAGTAGGTACCATCTCGCAAAGATAAAAATCACACAATCACACACTAAGTTATGTAAAATTTCACACAACTTATTGCTATATTTTTAAAATTTACATAATAATAATAATGTATGTATAATGTATCTTCACATAACATATCATGTAATTTTTCACTAATATATTATGTATTTTCACATACCATACCTATCATGTAATTTTTGGCACGTTTTATTCACACAACATAACGTAGGTAAGAATATTGCCAACGTTAAGTTATATGAGTTTTCCAGAATATGTTCTGTAACATTTATTTTCACACAAAATATTACAGAATATGTATTTTTGCACGACCAAAAATTATTTAAGTATCGCGCAAAGATAAAAATCACACAATCACACACTAAGTTATGTAAATGTTTAAATAAAATAAATAAATAAATAAATAAATAACTTATTGCTATATTTTTAAAATTTACATAAATAATAATGTATGTATAATGTATCTTCACATAAGGTGAGGCATACTGTGATTCTGAAAGAATAAACAACTATTTAATTACTATAACAATTATTAGACTTAGGACGGTTTGTACGGAAATTTATTTATGTGAATTTGATTATTTATGTTAGTTTGATAATTCCTGTCAAAAATATTTAAAATGTTCGTCAAGTATTACAAATTGTCTATAAGATTTTTAAGTTGGATTTATTATGTACAATATTTTTTTATAGCGAAGTTTATTGGCCGCGATGGTACCTATATAAAATTAAAATTAAACACCATGTATCTAAAATCAGGTGTTTTAGTTTAGTTCGAAAAAATGAACGAAGACGATAAATTTTAAGTGATTTAAACAATGTTATTTTTAAAGGTTTTCTCTCTTAAAATTAAATAAACTCCTTTGTTTGAATCGCATATTCATTACAAAACATCAGCAAACGTAGTTTTTGTACGAGTAAAGCACGTAGTTTGTATAATATTTTAATATCTTTTTTTTTTAATAAGTATAATTTTAAGTGATTATTTCTTGCCAAAAATTATTCAATAAACGATATTTAATGTGTAGACTATACTAATTAAGTCTTATACAAAATCTCAGTTTAGCTACTAACAGGAGATACGGAGTTTTGCAGTTACTGTCCCACCAAATAACCTTGGCCAGTTTAAGGAATTTTAATATTGGCAACGTCGCGCTTTGTCCCCTATTGGGATCGTGGTATGCTGGGAGAGGGCACAAAATACCAATGAGAGGCAACGCATTTCTTTCCGCTTTCAATTAGCCCAAGGTATACGTACGTGGTCGGCCAGTAGATGTTACGCGGATTTCCCGTTGGACGTTAAGCGGTTTTCCAGTTGGACATTAAGCGGTATTGCATTATCTACATATTATGGAGAACTTTTTAGATACATGTATTCTGTTACATCCTGTGTATTTTAATAAATAAAACTAAAATTTTCGACATATCTCGATATATTTGTTATGTACATAGTTTATACTTGATAAATATGAAGAAATAATAAAAGTATTCCTCAAATGCAATAAAATAACAATCTATGAATATACGTAATGCTTCCCTTTCTTCGGTATACATTTCGATGTGAATGCTATTTTTTTCTGAAATGTAATTACATTATTTCAAGTTTTCAGATTTTTTTTTATAAATGGGGCAAAAATTGGATAAGATTTTTATTACGCCTTGACTTATTTTACGAGTATACACCGAAAAAAACATAATGTAAAGTATTTGTGATGCTTGTGTTAGATACTTCACTCAGAGTTCGTTACCGTAGTAAGTACTAAACGTTTTTGCTTATACGAAACCCCACGAAAGTTTAGTTAACATTCACTGGTTGTTACAACTACCAGAACTATAACAACGGTAAGTATTACTGTAACAACCATATAAGCAAAATGTTTTGTATTCATCACGGTAACGAGCTCACTGTAAAAAGTAAACTGAATGTTCAGTTACAATTGGGCAGGAAATCGGAAGTTATTATCCCATATAATTGTACTTTCATTTTTGTTAAAAACACGGAACATTTCATGTGCGTCCTTAAATGTTAAAGTACGTGACTTTAGAAGTATAGTGTTTTTAACAAAAATTAAAGTACATTTGTAAAGGATCATAACTTCCTATCAATTTTTAACTAAATATTCAGTTCTAAAGTCACGTACTTTAATATTTAAGGAAGTAAGGGCCACTTGCACCAACTTTTGGTCTGGGATTATCTCAGCTAAACCGAGTTTACGTTAAAAATGCTGCGTTCTGATTGGTCGGCTGTCAATTTAATCCAAGTTTAAAGTTAAACCATCATTGGTGCAAGTGGCCCTAAGTGAAATGTTGCGTGGTTTTAACAGACATTAAAGTACAGTTATATAGAATAATAATTTCCGATTTCCTATCCATTTATAACTGAATATTCAGTTTACTTTTTACAGTGAGTATAAAAATACTTGTTGACAAATTTAATTAATTTAAAAAATAAAATAATTTGTTTCAATTTCAAATGGTAATTATGCCCAAGAAATTAGTACTAGTAAGTATTTTCGAGGTCGCCATTTACGATTTTGGTATTAAAATTAATTTTCGCAAAATGGCTGATCCAATATGGCGGACATAAATGTCAGATGTTTAACACAAGTTGGTCAATATTGGCATTGGGGGGTTTTTGAGGTCGCTGATCACGATTATATATCATTGGCTGTCCAACCCATTTAGGGTCATAGCCTCCCGTGAGGGTTTCCGAGCGGTGGCCAACCACTTCTATAACCTTTTGGATTATGAAGGTATAAACTCCTTTGCTCTTTGCACTACCTTTGCCCACTCTTTTCTGTGCATGGCCTTCTCTTTCCAGTTTACAATACCTAGTTCTTCCAGATCCTTTTTTACCGTATCTAGCCATCTCTTTCTTCGTCTTCCCTTCCTTCGTTTTCCTTCCTCTTTACTATTAGAATTTTTTTGGTGCATTTATTCTCTCCCAATCTTTGTACATGGCCTAGCCAGCTGATCCTCTTACTTTTTATTTGTGTCGACAAACAACTTTCCTTAAACAGTTCCCTTAGCTCGTCGTTTCTTCTTATCCTCCAGATTTCATTCTCCTGCACGGGTCCGTATATTCTCCTTAAAACTTTACGCTCCCACGTATCCAAAGATTCCTCTTCCTTTTTTGTTAAGCACCATGTTTCAGATGCATACATCACAAGTGGTCTGATCACTGTTTTATAAACCTTAATTTTAGAATTCAATGACAATGGCTTGGATTTTAGGATGTTTTGTAAGGCGTAGTAACACTTCTTTCCTGCCATTAATTTTACGTTGACGTCTGTATTATCGTTTTTCGAAGTTATTTCTGCACCTAAGTATCTAAAACTGTCTACTTTTTTAAATATTTGATTATCGATCATTACTCCTTCATTTCCACAATAGTTCCTTGTTGTCACCATATATTTCGTTTTTGCCACATTTACCCTTAGACCCATTCTTAATGCTGCTTCTTTAAAATATCTATATACTTCCACTAACCTGTCCTTTTTTCTACTTATTATATCCACATCATCCGCAAATGCTAAAATTTGGTATTGTCTGATAAATATATTTCCTCCCGATTGAATATGACTATTACGTACCACTTTTTCTAGCACCATATTAAACAGCGTAGTAGATAATGGATCTCCCTGTCTTAATCCTTCCTTGATCTTAAAAACCTCTGATACTTTATCCTGTATTCTTACCTTAGCTTGTGTTCTTTTTAAGCACATTTTAACCAGTTTAATTAGTTTTACTGGCACTTTTAGGTCTTTTAGTCCTTTATAGAGTTCTACTCTAAGTACTGAATCATAAGCCTGCTCGAAATCTACAAATAAATGATGTAAATCTGTGTCGCTTTCATAAAATTTTTCTAGTGTTTGCCTAAGTACAAAAATTTAATCTATCGTTGACCTGTTTTTCCTAAAGCCACATTGATAGTCCCCAGTGCTCTGTTCCATGTAAATATTTAGTTTTCTTTCTAGCAACTTGCTAAAAATTTTGTACCCTACCTCTAACAACGAAATACCTCTGTAAATTTTACAAACCGTTTTGTCTCCCTTTTTATACAATGGGCTGATCACGATTACCGTGTGAAAATTAATTTTCTTCTCGATTTGGACTTTCTGGATTCGGCCATTTTTATGGCGGATCCAATACAGCGGACATAAATGTTAAATTTCCAAAAATAGTAAAAATTTCCGGTTGAAAATTAATTTTCGATAATGGCGGATCCAATATAGCGGATAAAATGTCAAATTTCCAAAAATAGTAAAAATATGGGACCGACTAGTTGCTGGAAAAAGGAAGAACTGCACTCAGACAACTTGTAGGGGTCCTCACGGGCCACTGCAGGCTAAGGAAGCACCTGGCAACAATGCGGATTCTAGAGAGTCCGCTATGCCCAGAGTGCGAAGAGGATGAAACATCCTCTCATTACTTAGCCGAGTGTGTCAGATACGACAGGATCAGGTTGCAAGTCTTTAAAACTCAAAGACTCAACCAAGAGGAACTAAGAGATCTCCCCTGGGCCAATATCCTGACCTTTATTGAAAGGACGGGCAGGTTCAAGGAGGACTCAAATTAGTAAATGGCTGGGATTGCCTGGGGTGACAAAAAGGGCCAGAAATGGCCTAGTTGTCCGGCTTTGGCCAACCCAAAATTTACTACTACTTCTAGTAAAAATATGCATAGGCACAAGATCATTAGCAAAAATGTATTTTTTAACCTAAAATGCTCCATTAAAACAATTAAAAATGTCATTTAAAAAACACCAATCACAAAATGAGAGAAATATACCACTGACCAGATTCGTCAATATTAATAATAATAATAATAATAATAATAATAATAATAATAATAATAATAATACAAATAATAATAATAAATAATAAAACTCTTTATTGTATTTCCTGATCCAAAGGGTATAAGATTACATATTCTGAATGTTGTGTGGGCCTAGTTCCCTAGATACTAGAAGCTATAAAAAAATAGGGGCTTTTAGGGGTATCCAAACCCCTAATTCTGATTAAGCTGAAATTTTCTACAAATAAACTTTAGTTATATGTAGGATAATCTGGAAGATATAGTAAAATCCACAAAAATGTGTCCAAATGGCACGGCGCTAAAATGTGTGCAAGTGAGCTACTTTAAATTCTTAATATCTCCTAACCAAAAAACACAAATAGGGAAAATATTTATATAGTATATAAGCAATGTTAATGCATTTTTTGAATACTGAATATTTCTTTACATAAAAAGAAATTGGTCAAAAACCATTTTAAAGGGATTTTTGAGGCCTTTTAGGGGTCTTAGTCAATAAATAAATATTTTATCCCAAAATCTATAGAAAAACATACTTTTTCCCCGAGGTATTTGTTCAAAGTTAAAACCTATAGGATGTGCATATTAATTATTTTGAGTTAATTATGAGTACAACATGGTTTATTTCTTATGAGTATTAAAGGTGTATTGGTTTGCTTTGGGGTCCAATTATATTTATACCTATAAACCAAAGCTATTAGCTTTATTTTGATGTAAAAACATTATTGGAATCACGTGGAATCGCAAACTAAAACTCTACATAAAGATAAAATAGCTATTTACGTGTCCTTTTTTGCATAGCTGAATTTAAGCCAAGATACACTAAAATATAATTGATGTCAATCAAATATTTTTTGATAAAACACTATTTAAAAACCCCAGAATAAATATGCATTACTAAAATTGAGAGCATTTTACTTAAAAAAGTTAAAATTATTACTTTTAAAATATGTGTTTTTATTGTCGACTAAAATAAAAAATAAATAAATAAACTTTTTATTTAGCTTATAGCTATTTACATTAACATTTGCATCACTGTTACAGCAGTAAAACATATTTAAACAACTCGTTTTAAACTTAACATAATTATCACAGAATTTAATATCAATTGGTACATCATTCAATTTTGACAATCCATTGTAAAAAATATGATAGGTTTTTTAATAAATCCTTTTTTGGTTTTATCAATATAAAAATCATCCTTATTTCTAGTATTTACAGAGTGAACTTGATCTACAAATTGAATTTTTTCTTTTAAATATGTAGGAGTTCTATCATTTTGTATTTTAAAGATATACTCTAGTGTCTTAAATAAAATCCTTTGCCTAACTGTCATGAAATCAAGTGTCAAAAATATTATCCGCAAAATTGTCAATCTTTTAACTTTAACAGAAACCAATTATTTAATACCGGGGCCTCATTATATATTTTTTACATACATTGGTGATTTGTTTAAATAATTTTATCCGTTTTTTATCGATCGCTTTAATTTGGTTTGCTAGGTTTTGGCCATGAATCTGGTCAAATCCGTCATAGTGACTGGGTGCGGGCGAATGTCGCCTATGTTGGTCGCGTAACAAAAGCATTCGAGTTTAAAAATATTTTCAAAAAGCTCAAGTGTTGTCAGGGCCAGCCTTAGCATTTCGGGGCCCTGATAGCCCGGTTGCCAAACGCCTATTTTTGACTAAACCTTGTTTTATAGTATAAACAAAATGTTTTGACGGTTTTTAGATAATTTGAGTGCGCTGATTCCGAATCCGGCGGGTGCTGTTGGCTATGATCTCAATAATCTGACATTTTTTACCAGATACGGAATGAGAAATTTTTCTAAAAATCATCAAAATATTTTTTATACACTGAGAAAACACGTTTTAGTAAACTAAAAAAAAAATAAATATTTTTTACATAGTTGGCTTTGACCTCAATTATTTTTAATTTTCCCAACAGATACAAGGTGGCACCTACTAAATTTTGATTCAGCATACACAAAATAATTTAAAACCCATCAAAATATTTTGCATAAACTGAAAAAACAGGGTTATGTGATATAAAAACCAATTAACTAATCGAAGTAGGATTTGACTTCATTTATTTAAATTTCCTTAACAGTTACGAGGTTGAATCCACCAGATTCGGATTCAGCACTCCCAAAATATTTAAAAACCATCAACATAATTTTTATATAACATAACACGTTATTTTGTGAGATAAAAATCATGTGGGGTCCAAAATGATCAAAATTTTTGTTACGTAATACTTGAACGTTCCCTATGAACACTTTCAGTATTGGCTGGTAAAATTTTGTAAAACGCTGTAAATTAATTTAAAATTACACAAAATTACAACAGTAATGTAAAATTAGTTAAAATTACATAGATTTACACTGATTTACAGTAAATTATATGTCGGTTCATACTGCATATTGCTTCTATAGAAAATTTTACAAATCGGTCTATGGCAACCAATATAATTATTTTTTTACAGTGAATATTTTCGATTTTTATTTGGTGTCGCAGTCCGTTGACTGCCTTAAATTCGTCTGCCAGACTTTAAGTGCATAAACATGTTGGTTTTAAGATTTTGTAAGTTAGAAATTAAACCTTTTAAGGTTTTAAAAAGAATATTTAAAAATACTGTTCTAGCAGCTGTTAAGAGTATAAGAAAGATAAGTCCATAAAACTTGACTTTATCGAACTTTTACGACAAAATCTTTTATTTGCAATATAATGTAATAATTAGGATCCACAGAAATAGAGAGATTGGTTTTTATTAGAGGCGTTTTATATTTTGACGCTTCTTTTACTAAAGTTGGTCGTTTCGCATACACGCTTTACTACAAAATCCATTAATAAAAAAGCAATTTGTTTGATTTATGATTTTTTCAAAAATTGGAGTTATTCCCTTTGCGGACTGCCCGTCGGTTTGTATTTGTATTCTTTACCACCCACTCTTTAAATTTTTACTTTTTTAAGCCTGAACTATTTTGTTACATACTGAGGTGGGAAATGTTTTATTTCCTGAGGGAAAATTAGCTTACCAAGCGGCGTAGCCCTGTGGTCTGCTAATTAACGAAGGAAAAATTAAATGTCTCACCTAGGTTTGTATACTATTTTATTCACAATTATACTTATTTTTTTTCACAATTGTTAACTTATATTCCACAACAAAACTGACTATCTTTAAATTTATAAATATTGGTGAAGTTAGCTACTAATTTTTGCTTTTTTAAGACTCGTATAGATAGCGATATCCACAAAAATGAAACAAAAAATAACTTTTATTTATTATTAACAATTTTAAAACATTTAAAAATATATTAAAAATTTTAATAATATAAAATTTAAATAATCATCCAATGTAAATGATAATTTTTTGTCTAAAAAAGTTAATAGATAATAAGATAATATCTTATTATGTAATTACTTTGTTAAATTACCAGCAGAGACAGCACTTAGCAGTGATCGTTTAGAAATTACACCCAAATTGGCTTTAATTACATATTTAACTTAATATTTTCTAGTTTTAAAAGTTGCTAATAGTTCTTGTTCGTTATTTTAATATCCACTGAACCCAATTTAAAAGTAAAATGAACCCCAAAGACAAAACTCTTTAGTTTATTAACTCAGAGTAATTCGCTACACCTAACCGGTCCATAAAATTTGGAGTATATAGTCACTATATATATGTATATATGTATATGTATATTCTATGATTACCAAAATATTGTAATTTAAATGTATATCTGATGTTATTTTATAAATAAATAACTGTTTTGTCAATAAAATTTTAATACGTTTAAGTTTTTAATATTTGAGAAATCTATGTGAAATTAGTCACAAGACACTTTCCGATCAAGGGAGGAATGAGGTGTTTTAAACTTTTAAATAGTTAAAGTTAACAATAAATAGTTTTTCGTACGATCTAGTGTACACGAAATAGAGAAAAATACATGTTCACTATTACGTTACAATATTTTTCTACATAGTACATATTTGAATGAAATGAAAAGTTTGCACACTCATTTATTCAAACGATTATATAATATGTTAAAATATTATAGCTTTCAATTTGACAAAAGTCATTTGACGTTTATAAAATTTTGAAATGTCAAAATTAAACACAGGTAATTATACATTTTTAAAGAGTCTGGACTGTAGATCGAACGAAAAATGTTGTTCGCGACAAATATTTAGTGCACTCGAATGATTTTTTGACGCTTCGCGTCGTCAAAATAGCTTCATTCTCGTGCACTAAGGACTAAAGTCGCTTACTCGTTACGAAAACTACTATTTCAATTTTTACGTATGTATAAATTACATACGTAAAAGTTGGAAAATTAATTAGCTTATATCTAAATGATTGTGAATAAAACATTATTTTCTAATTCATAAACGACCATTTAAATATGTTTTATATTTATTAAAATTTATATTATATTTTTACCATTTCTAGATAAAGAATAATAAACTAATTGATAATATGTTTGTTTCCAATTTTCGCTGTGTCTATATTTAAACAAGTATTATCCTATGACATATTGATATTTACCGTATACAGACAAATCCATCATTTTCATAAAACTTTTATTTTAATAAAAGAATATGACAACATAATCCATAATAAGGGTATACAAAGTGGGTTAAAAGTTAAAAAGTTTCTGAAAAACTTTGTGGGTTACTTTCAAAGGATAACTTCGGTTTATTCAATTTTTTACTTAAAATTTAAATCACGAAAAAAAAACAAGCCTTAAAGATATCAGCTTCGCATTCTATCGTATACTTCTCACAGTTGCATGTTATTTTTTCTAGGTGAAGTTTTAAGTTAAACTTAATTAAATTGTATTTATTATTGAGTCAATCTATTTTCTAATTATCGTACAGAGTGATATTGGTACAATGAGAGTTTCGGTCTGCTGGCCCTCTTCAGTACTAAGAAGCAACTCTGCACGCTGATTAAAAAAACTTTTTAAGACTTTATTTGCAAAAGGAATATAGTCATTAGATTGATGTAGACTTGTGCTCCATCTATTGCTAAATGTAGACAACTACTCATACCTCTCCTAGTCTGGAGACTTTGAATGGTAGCGAGTTGAAGAATTGTGTGTCTCAAATACTAACGTGTAGTTAGACGTAAAATTAGTAAGGACAGAAATATTTAATTTTAAACAAAATTATAAAAATATTAATTTATTATTCCATCATTATACTTTCTAATCATCGTACAAAGTGATATTATTAGACTGACAATTTCGGGCTGCTGGCCCTCTTCAGTACCAAAAGTCAACTCTGCACGCTGATAAAAACGTTTTAAGACTTTATTCGTAAAATAAATTTAGTCATTAGATTGATGTTGAGTTGACTCTCGGTACTGAAGAGGGCCAGCCCGAAACTGTCAGTCTACCAATATCACTCTGTACAATGATTAAAAAATAGATTGATGGAATCATAAATTAATATTTTTATAACTTTGTTTAAAATTAAATATTTATGTCCTTAATAACTCTACGTCACACAAGTCTTCAACTTGCTACCATTCAAAGTCTCCACACTAGAAGAGGTATAAGTAGTTGTCTACATTTAGCAATAGATGGCGCATAAGTCTACATCAATCTAACGACTATATTCCTTTTGCGAAAAAAGTCTTAAAACGTTGCAAGTTGAACATAAAGCCCTTAGATACTTGAAAATTTAATCACATATAGAAGAAAGCTCAAACTTTCAAATGATGTTTTGGAAAAATTAAAATCCGTTAATTAGGAGAGCCTGCTCAGATGTTTAAACATTTGTCAAATTTTTGCGCTTATAAACAATTAGAATAACTTTATGAATTTTTAGATGAATTTATTTTTTTTATGTATGTTGAAAGTACTCGGAAAGACGCTTCTTTTGAAAAAAAAATTATGATGATTCGTTCATTAGTTTTGAAGTTATGATCGTTCATATTGACCGCCATTTAGTTTCAATGTAAACGGCGGTCAACTTACCCATATATTATATTTTATTAATAAAAAATGTTTGAATAATATGAATAAATGTGCTAGTAGTGAAAAAAATAATATATAAACCACGGTAGAGATTATTATTTGCTCGCATTCTTATGTAATTCTCTCGGCTATAAAAAGTGGCACTTGGTAGTTATATAGTTATTTACTTTTTAAGTGAATGCAATTTGTAGTGGCTGCCTGAACCTGGAGCCAGGTTTGTTTTTCAGTTAATATTACCCGAACGTTATGATTTGGAATGGACTATAATGACAAAACAAATTCCATTTACAAAGCATATTTAGGTTAATATGCAATATCACATTTCCCTAATGCGTTTGTTTAGATTTAACGCAAATTATCCTAGATATCTTTATTTTAACCTTATATACTATACAGGGTTATTCTTTTAAATGGTACAACCCCCAAACTTTTAAATGAAATGAGATATTTACTTTAAATTTGGAATATGTAAATCACAAAATAAAAATTATCATTTGCCATATTTTATTATTTTTTATTCGGTAAGGTGGCGCCAGAGGGGCAATGGGGAACAATATTTCAAATGGCAACCTAGGTCTTGTAATACGTCATTTTAAAGAGCTTAAAATTCTGTTTTTAACTATTAATTTTTAATTATTTTTTATGAAGATTTTTTTTTCTTCAAAATTATTTAAATTTTTAATATTTTGTGCATAAATATTAAAAACATTACAATTTTGAAAAAAAAAAATCTTCAAAAATAATATTAAAAAATTAATAGTTACATGATTAAATAAATAATTTTAAGCATAAATCAAATTCCTGTACTTTTTAAGTTAACTGAAAAAATGACAACTTTCAGGAAAATTCTGATATCTCCTGAATTTAATGCGCGGCAGTATGAATTTTAATGAAATAATGCTGCATATCGAAATTGACCCCATGGTTTGGACTTTTTATTGGGAAACAGGCAGCAAAGGCTATTTTAAATTTATTGCCATCCATATGTCAAGTTAAAAGTGTACAACTAAAATAATAGGTTTAGTCCCTTAAAAGAGGGAGGAAAATAACGCTTTAGTCTCGGTCGTGCAAAAAAGTTTTTGACTGACTCGTAATTTATTTATTTATTATTTGATATATTAAATAGAATTTAATGAGGCAAAAATTTCTGAAGAAAAGGTTAATTTTATTTTACTAAAATTTAAAATTAAATAAATTTAAAAAAAGTTAATATAAAAATAAAAAAATAAAACATGGAGGACATCACTTCGCTCGGAATATTGTCTATTCCATACTAGTTATACACGGAAAGAAATTAGTGGGCTCTGCGCTATACATTATAAGATATTTGGTAACAGTGGCAAATTATAGTGATTTAAGCTATAGATTATAAGGGACACAATAACTAATAATGTTAAAAATAAATTGGAAACGATTATATATATTACAGACACGATTATATTTATTACAGGCACTATTATAAATTTACAGAAATTTTATTATATTATAAAAATTATTAGCACGGACAATAATTAAATCTATTTAAGCTATAAATGCCATACTATTTGTTATATTTTATTATTCACTAAACAATTAAAGTATTTCATATAAATTTTTACACTGACTGCCATAATTGTAAGAGAAAGCCTTGTATTTATATAATAAGCGATTATAATTTGCTTGGTATGTGTGTTATAGCGCTCCTAGCTATAATTTTTTTTTCCGTGTAGAATATACTATAGTATCATCATCTCAAGCTGCCCTTTTAGTTTGGTTTGGTTTTAATTTAGCAAAAATACTAACTTCGTTTACGCAGCCCACTCAAAAAATATATGACTACTTAAAAGCAACAGAAAATTTTATAATTCAAACAATCGTTTGTAGCCCATACCTGTAGCTATCAGATCCATATAAAAAAGTTTTTATTAAATGCAATCTCTTAAATGTCTTTCAAATTTGCACTTAAATCTTAATTTCTTTTTTATTTAGAAATCCATTATGTCCTTTTTAATTGTTTGAAATTGGGATTATAGGTATTAGGACAATAAAAAGTACCAAATTTACCGAATAATTTGGTACTATTTATTGTCCTATAACCTATAATCCCAACTTCAACGTCTTTTTTATTCTCATTCCAATTATCAAGAATAGAAAAGTTAATTTTAACTATACATTCTGTAGTTATAAACTTATCGATACAAGATATAAAACGCCTATTATTTCATTTTCGTTTTCTTATATTTTTTTTCAATCAGTGGTTGTATTTAAGTTCTTTGCTCAAAATTGTGCCCTTAATCAAATAATATTAAAATATACAGGATGTTCCATTTAAAAAACAAAGTTTGGGTTATTTCCGGTAAAATCGGAAGTGCCAGTATTTAGAAAAATACATCAAAATGTAGTTGTGTAAAACTTTGCTTAAAAACCATACCTCTACCTTACTACACAAAAAAGATGAAGGTACTGTACCATTTAAAATAATAACCCTGTATACCAATTTTTAAGAAAATATTGTAAACAATTAATAGTAATTTTTGTATTAAACGCAAAATGAATGATTTCTGCTTGAGCGTGGAATTTCCTGCCGCAAGTAACCGTAAGTAACCAAGCCACAGTTTTAACGCAGTAAAAAATAAACTAAACACATAATTTTGTAGAAAATTAAACTTTAAAGCAAGGTTCACATTTGCACGGGAAACGTCAACCGATAGGCTTTTGCCTGTTGCCAATGGGCCTATAAAGCTAAAGTTTTTAAATGATCACCTTGTATTATGGGAAATGTGATCCTTTTTGCTTTCCTAATCAACAAACTATATCTCAAGGGTAATGATTACTTCAGCGGAAACTCTGGCACGTTTAATTTAAGCTTATTGTACTATTCACAGCGCGTAGCGCCAGAATAGTATTATACGGTAGTTTCGAATTTCCCAAAATCGCCAAAAAAACGTCCTAGTCAAAAAATTCTTGGATACAAATGTGTTTCATGAAAAAATAATAAACTAAGAAAATGTCCGCCCGTCTCCAGAACCAATTATCCGATCGACTCGAAATTTTCAGGAAAAATAAATTTCTATGAGGGGAAGATTCCTATTGTTTTTGAAAGTTTGTATGTTTTTAACCTCGTACTATTCTACTTAATTAAGCATCCCCTAAGTCCAGGACGTGTGTGGGATAGTAATAGAGGGAACCACCGGTTTAATTCACTTTCGAACCAATATATCTAGGGAGTACGCCTTCGCTAAATTGCAATTATTAATTAACTGAAAAAGGCAATCGGCGCCAGTGAGGTTTGAACTCATGATCATTGGGTCAGTGTCAATGCCTTAGACCGCTGAGCTAATCCCCCCAAAAACAAAAAAGTTATGAGGGGTTAAACTTTAAAAAAAAATTGAAAAATGCTGAAAGAAAATTCAGGAAAAATTACTTTTATTATAAATATCAATTCTACAAAAAAAAAAAAATAAAAAACATTGAAAAATTTTGAAATTTTTTTAGAGAATTATTTTTCTGAAAAATATTTTTTCGTTTTTCGCAAAAAGAAAATTTAATAAAAAAAATGAAAAATTAAAAAAAAACTTTTTTGAAAGTTTTTTTTTTTTTTTTGAAAAAGTTTTTTTTCAATAATTTTTCGTTTTTCAAAAAATGTCTTTTTTTAAATGTGTTTTATTGTTTTTTTTTTTTAAGTATTTGGGAAATACAATATACCATTTACTGTGAATATTATATAATAGAATGCGTAGCATTACATATCTTCACGGCTTGTTTCTTATTAATATCTAGCTTAAAATGTATAGTACACATTGTGTACCTTATATAATATCACAAGATCATATTATGATCTTTCGTAATCAAATTCATACTACATGTTAACATTTTCATTATATATAACAAATTAAATTTTTATTTCTATATGTGATCCTGCCCAAAGAAACCCAGTTAGTGTGTCTTTTTTTTCGGATTCTTACATAAAACCTTTTTTACATAAGAATCCGAGAAAAAAGAAATACTTAAATTTGACACATTATCTTTAGTGCGTCTTTACAGAAGTTTTTTATATAATGTAGTGTATTGAAATTAAATAAAGAACGAAGCGATTACATAAGATTGTACCAAAAGAATAAACTTGATTGTAGTGAGTGAGTATTGTGTGTTTAGCCGAGCAGTAAAGTGTAATCTGTGTTTTATTGTAACCTGAGCTATCCAAAATCCTACAGTGGCAACGAGGATGAAAATAACAATATTACCACTGTAATATTAGCTCATTTCACAGTAAGTACCTATCACAGTACTACACGGAAAAAAAAAATTATAGCTAGGAGCGCTATAACACACATACCAAGCAAATTATAATCGCTTATTATATAAATACAAGGCTTTCTCTTACAATTATGGCAGTCAGTGTAAAAATTTATATGAAATACTTTAATTGTTTAGTGAATAATAAAATATAACAAATAGTATGGCATTTATAGCTTAAATAGATTTAATTATTGTCCGTGCTAATAATTTTTATAATATAATAAAATTTCTGTAAATTTATAATAGTGCCTGTAATAAATATAATCGTGTCTGTAATATATATAATCGTTTCCAATTTATTTTTAACATTATTAGTTATTGTTTCCCTTATAATCTATAGCTTAAATCACTATAATTTGCCACTGTTACCAAATATCTTATAATGTATAGCGCAGAGCCCACTAATTTCTTTCCGTGTATATGTATATATATGTATATGTGTGTATATGTATATATGTGTAAGAATGAATTGAAATCACTTTACTTACATAATTATGTTATTTTAAATAAACAATGTTCGAATAAAATTTACATAGAATGTTTATGAAATTAAAGATATTCGTACGTTATGGGCTTTACTAAGCAGGTGTTAGGTTACATATGATATATTTAATTGTTAAAATAAAACTATATAAAAAACAAGTTTTTAAACTTAAAACCCTTCTATTGATTACGTATTATGTATAACTAAAAAGTAGAAAACAAGATATACCAATTTACAAAAACGATTTTTTTAAAAGAAAGGTTTTGGAATTTGTGATTTCTTTATTTTTGCCTACATTTCCAAAACCCTCCTTTTAAAAAATTCGTTTTTGTAAATTGTTTGTTTTTAAACTTGTTTTTTATATAGTTTTATTTTCAAGTTTTTAGTTATAGGGGGTTATCAAGAGGATCAAACACAATTTCTGTTGCAAGTTATGGAACAACATAGAATAAATTTTCCAAATTCAAAAAAATCTACTTTATTACTGGGGCATTAAAAGTAGATTTAAAAGATTTGAAAAATGTATTCTTTGTTGTACTATACTTTGTTGTTCGATGTGGGCCCTAAAAGAATGAAAAGTGTAAAAATCTAGAAAAGTTGTGTAATTTTGTTAAAAAACATTTTTTTTTTCGTGCACCCTGTATATAGGATCAAATATTTATATATGGCTTTTAAGTCAGGACACATTTAGGTATTACCAAAAAATTATATTATACTATACTATACTATACTATACTATACTATACTATACTATACTATACTATACTATACTATAGTATACTATACTATACTATACTATACTATACTATACTATACTATACTATACTATACTATACTATACTATACTATACTATATTATATTATATTATATTATATTATATTATATTATATTATATTATATTATATCATAAACGTAAACGTAGTCATTTTTTTATATGCTTTAATTTTTTTGCCTAGTGTACTTTTCGATATATTTTCAAGCAAATTTTCTGCGTTTTATTTAATACATTATTCAGAGCGCCTGCGCTAGAATAATATTATGCAGTAGTTTCGAATCGTCAAAAAACGTCCTGGACAAAAAATTCTTGGATACAAATATTTTAGATGGAAATAAATAAATAAATTAAAATAAATAAATAAATGTGTTTAATGAAAAAAACAATAAACTTTGAAAGAGTCCGTCCGTCCGTCCAATGTCACGATTTTTGTTAACACGATAATTCAAGAACGATTAATCCGATCGACTTTTCCCTTAATTTTCAGGAAAAATTAGATTTCACTAGGGGAAGATCCCTGTTTTTAAAAGTGATCCCTTCAAAAACAAAAAAGTTATGGGGGCTTAAACTGTAATAAAATCGAAAAAAGCTAAAAGAAAATTCCTATTAACGTATCTTTTTAAGGAAAAATTAATTTTATTGTAAGGATTATTTGCAGATAGGAAAACTTTTCTTAGCCGGGCAGCATAGGTATAGTAGCCATAGTTCCTTTCCATACTCGTTTCAGTATTAGACCATCTTCAAAGAAAACCTAACATTAATCTAATCTAACTTTCTATGGTAAGTCCCTATAATTTCCCGAACAGACCAATCTTACGACTGACCGACCGATTTTTTTTTGCTCAAAATTGATTTATATATAAAACGTCATAAAAATACCCGAAACAAATTTTAAAACTTTTGCATGAATGCAAGGCTTTCCCAAAGTTTTGAATATTTTAAAAATGGGAAAGCAAAATTAATAATTTGATACTAAGGAACTCAAGTTTTATGTCAAAAATTGAATGATGATCAAAAGTTTGGTTAGAATAATTTTTCCGGCTTAAGTTATATAGTGTTATACTGTATAGGTATTGTCTTAAAATCTGGGAAAGTTAAAAGCCTCTGGAGTCGTCGTCTTTGGACGTTATGTCATTTTTTTGAGGGCACTAATGCCTACTAACGACAAAGAACTCGTATATGGTTTAATCGAGGCTTTAATAATATACACTTTTTTTGTTCACTTTTTCGGAGCCCTGAGATGAGCCTCATAATAAAGGCTGAGGAGAGTTTGATTGGGCACTAACCTCTACCAACGCTAGAGAGCTCCTATGTGCGAAAAAAACAAATATATTTCTTTTAATTTTGTTAGTGTGACGGTTTAAAATTATCAACTTGGAGGTGACCCTGAGAGTTAACCTTTGGGGATGGAGAAAAAAAATTCTGGGCACTAACAGGCACTAACGAAATGCTTTCGAGTGATAAACAAAAAAAATCGAAAAAATCGTTATTTCTCTTTTGTGAAGAACAGGTGTTTTTTTCCCAACCTTATAAGTCGAGAACCAAAGGGTCACTAACGAAACCAATTGGGGCACTAACCTTTTTAGGGGGTCCCCTTTTAGGAAAGGACCCTTATTTCGTAAGTGCTCCATCTTCATGGCCAGGTTCACACGGGGCATTTTGATAAGTTATTAAACAAAAAAGTTATAGGGGTGTACCCCTATTTTGTGGCAACCGGTATATCAAAATTTTTAAAATTGTGCATTTGCAAGCTTCAGAAAATTTAGATAAGTTCTATAGAAATTATCCAAAATTTCTATTTATAGAACATAAAAATAAAACAAGTTTAAGTAGTACCAAAAATATATTAAGTATGTTTTTGTACATATACATACAACAAGGATATAAAATTAAAGTATAGTTTATATAGATACTTACATAAATCTATTTTACAATATACATATAATAGTTATTTATGGTACTAGTGGGTAAAGTAAGATATTGCCCATGAGAAAATTAACCTGCGAGGCGTCAACCAAGCATGTTAATTTTCGAGAGGGCAATATCGGTTTACCCATGAGTGCCATACAAGGTTTTATCCAATAATAGCTTAGGAATTCATATTTTTATTAAAAATTTTAATGGCATTCACAAGAAAGTAATTTGACAAGTGACAGTTGAGTGGGAAAAATAAATAATTATCCACTCAATAAAGTAAAAGCCACGAGGGGGTTTTTATTGAGTTTGGACTTTTATTTTCTTTTATTTCTATTTAAAATAAAGCTGGTCTTATTATCTGTTGCCCCTAAAAAGTATACTCCAAATTAAGTTAGGTACATAGAAAAAAGGGTCTGTAGGCAAAGTTATCTCAACTAATTTTTATTTAAATTCTCTTGGTCCACCTCTTTGTCTGTCCTCATCACATAGTACTCGTTCTTATCTGTCGGTCTGCAGACTGACATGTCTGTCTGTTTGTCCGTCGTTAGGTTATTCTGGAAATTTTTGTTTATTCTAGGAATGTAGGTATTATGTGATCCTATAAAATGATTGCGAAAATTTGGATAATTTTTAAAAATTTGTGACGTACTGACTGGACAAATATAAAAATAGTAATTATTGTGTTTGTCACGACAAACACAATAATTTTAACATAAGGATACGACTAGCAAACAATTAAAAATAGTAATTTTCGTAACGAGTAAGCGACTTTAGTCCTTAGTGCACGAGAATGAAGTTTTTTTGAGGTCGCAATTTAGGATTTGAAATGATCACTTTACTTTTAAATAACAATTTTGGGCGATTTCTGAATAGTCTACCTACCTAAAAAAATGGTTAAAGAAAAATAATTATTTATTGTATTGTAATCGGAAGTTAGTTCTGATTAAAGTTTTTTTGTTTTCCTTTTCTGTAATTTTTTTTATCAAATTAAGTAGCTTTCAAATGTTGCTTTTAAAAACCCTCAAATATTCTTTATTTTCAATTTCTGTTAAACATTTCCATTGGCTTTTAATTACGACTGCAGACCACAATTAATTCTAGCGCTAGAATGAGAAGCATCAATGCTTGGAAAGAAAGCAGTATGTGTGGGAAAAACAAAGTTACCGTCAATAACTTATTCGTACGTTTTAGAGTTAGAGGGTTTACTGAGCTCTTTACTAAGTACTTTTAAAAATACAAAATTACAATGTTTTTTCTCAGTAGGAATATATAACAAGATGATTAAAAATTTCCGGAAATTTTTTAAAAAATGTTTTGAAACGATTTTAATAAAATTAAAAAAAAATAGCTTTATACAACTATGACGTCAGATATTGACTGAATAATAGTTTTTCTTTCATCTCGACAAATTTTAAGATGCATGGACTGTGTAAATTCACTTATAAACATATGTAGTGTTTATTAAATAAAAATAACCAAGTAGTAAGTTTTTATTTAGTTTATGTTTAAAAACAAAACTTAAAAGCACTTGTTAAACATTTTAAATTCGATAAAAAACTTTTAGCAAACTTATTCTTTTACAGATATTTTACACTCGTTTAAAAATTATTTGAAAGTTTTTGTCTAAAATAGCGCATGCGTAAAGGTGAAACCGGCAAGACACCAGCACTTCCTTCCCTGCACATATTGCATTTCTTTAGTCCCAATTAATAACAACGGGCTACAAAATAAATAACGTCAATTACTATTAACACACATTTTTCAGGCATGTATATAAAATACATTCCGAAAGCATGGAGGGAAGTTAAAGTAACTTTTATTCCTAAACCTGGAAGGAAAGACTACTCACTAGCTAAATCCTACCGACGTATTTTCTTTTAAAGAGCGCACCGATCGATCGGTGATCTTATGGAAAAATGGTTTTGATTAGATTTGAATGAAATTTGGATATGTTATAGTTATCGACTTTCTGATCAAAGGTGTTTTCAGGCACTTCCAAAATATAATAGTTCAGGTGCACAATATTTTTTGCTGTGAAAAAAAATGGGCATTATCGAAGTTTTTTACTGTAATTTTTTTTTTCAACCCACAAAAATACGTAGTTTCGTTATTGGTAATTTAAATTAATTTTTTTTGTGGGCCTGTGTAATTTATTTATCACAAAAAAATGCGACACTAATGACTCATACCTGTTTTTAAATAGTACTTTTTTTTTAAGCTAGTCATATGATTGATTTGAATGTTTTATCAAAAGGGCACAAATTACAAATTATAGATTTTTTTAGAAAAAAATCGCCGGGACCGAATGTTCCTATTTAAAAGGGTTAACCCCTTTTTTTTTGAAAACTGTAGTTTTTTTGTTACCTTTGGCTCAATACACTTTTATGATTAGGAATCTTTTTTTTGTCTCTATAGGGAGCACTAATCTTTTACAGGTACACCTGTAAATCACAAATGTTTGGTGGTTTGGAAGAGGGAGGATAGGTAGCAGGTTGAGTAGATTTTCTTGGGGCGGACATAAAGGGCCATTGGGCTTACTTGTCAGTCGTCGGAGCCTTTACTACTACTACTACTACTACTACTACTACTTGTTGGTTATAATAAGCACCACTAGTTCAAGCTTAATTTTTATTGAACAAAAGTACAAATTGTTATTTACTTATTATGAAAGTACTGAAAACATGAAATACACAAATCTATATTACATTCGCAGCATTGAATTTTTTTTCTTTTCACACTTTTCTTTTTGCGGTCTCCTTTTCTGTAATTGTATAAAAACACTGTCTTTAATGCAATGGTGGTCCCTTATGGAACCACTTGCTCACTTTTCGCATGTCAAAAATTAGCATGCGCAATAAGTAGTCTAGCACAGTACCACATCGACTTTTAATACCTCGAACTATCACTAAAGGTGAACATCGTGCAACCGTTCAGCCTACTATGACCCTAAAAGGAAGTGTCCATATAGGAATCACCAACACTTAAAATGTTAAGAAATCCCCTAGCGGGGTCCTTTGTAACATATTTTTTTAATGTATCGTCGGCTTACAAGTAAAAGGCACTAAGTCACTTTTTTGCAAAAATGGGATTTTAATGGCACTGTAATAAATTTTTGATGATCTAGGTGTAGGTAAACCGAACTAACTTCTAGGTGGACTGCCAAGGGAGTTACCTTTTATACAAAACGCACTAATTTGATTTTGATTAAAATTTTATCTGGCAATAGGCACTAAGTCACTTAGTGCGTTTTACTTGTAGATTATTTTAAATGTTTCTGCACTAAGCTACTTTCTAAAAAGAGTTAATTTATAAAAATATAATTGCTTGAATCATTTATATGATTGACAGTATCGCGTTATTTATTGTACTGACACATTAAAATTTTGCTGTGTTAAAGTTGATGGGAGACAGAAAAGAGAAACAGAACTTTACCTGTAAAATGACAATGCTTTTTACGTGTACTTTCGATGTGTAGGTAATAATTTAATTTTTATTTGCATTGGTTTTTTTATTATCAGATATCTCAAAACTAAATTTGAAGCCTTCACACTAAGTTCAAGCATTTCTGTTGGGTGTTTTCCGAACTTTCGGCGAACTTTATTTTTTCTTTATATTCTTATTATTTATGTAATAACCAACGATTTAAGAGCAAAACTCAAAAAAAATCTATCGGTTAGTTTTTTTTAATTTAGATTTTTTTTATAAAAATCTGCACCTGTTTAATTATTTGTCTATATCTCAGCTATTTCTAATTATGTAATAAAAATATTATTAAAAATAAAATAAAGATTGCTTAATTTTCTACAAAAAAAGTAAATACCATTTTTTTTTTAATCTTTTGCCGTTTTGTCACAATACGCGATTCAAGTTTAAAGTAAAACAAAAAAGTATAAATTAATCCTTATATATATATATATATTAAAAATTATCTAAAAAGGCTTATTATATTATTATTTTAATGAATATAAAGATGAACTTTTTTGTTTTACTTTAAACTTTAATAGCGTATTGTAACAAAAGGGCAAAAGAATTTAAAAAAAAATGATATTTACTTTTTTGTAGGAAATTAAGCAATCTTTGTTTTATTTATAATCATATTTTTATTATAATTAGAAATGGCCGAGATATAGACAAATAATTGAATAGGTGCAGATTTTTATAAAAAAATATAAATAAAAAAAACTAACTGATAGATTTTTTTAATTTTGCTCTTAAATCCTTGGTTACTACATAAATAACAAGAATATAAAAAAAAATAAAGTTAGTGAAGTGTTTTATCATTAATAATGATTCATTATAATTATTGACTTTAGGAGATGCTTCTTTGCAGGCACAGCCGATGAACTGTTAGTTCTGGCATAGTAAGCAGTTTCATATAATTAATACTAATTAATTATTAATTTTGGAAACGTTCTTTAAACAATCAAAAAGTCCTAACCCTTCTTTTAAAAATCTAGTTTTAAAAAATTTATCTAAACTTGTTTTTTACTTTATAGTTTTATACATTACGTTTAATTAATAGAAGGGTTTTAATTTTAAATAGTTGTTTTTTATATTATTTTATTGACTTAGTGCTCTTTGCTTGTAAGCCGACGTCGTGGGCCTACAAATAAAAGGCACTAAATCCATTTCTTTTTTCAAATTTAGTTGAATTAAGCTACTTCAATTTTTCTTTATTTAACTGCAAATGGGACATTATTACGTTCAAACATGTCATTGCAATTTGCGGTAGTTTTTTTCCAAAAACAATTATTACAAACATTAAAAACAACAATAAAATTTAAATTTGTCAATATCTCAAAACCATGTTTTTGGACTAGTGCTATTTACTTGTAAGACGACGATATGATTAAACACCAAAAACTCAATACTTGCAAATATTTAAAATGAGCATATGTTTTCTAAAACAAAGTAAATTTTGATGCTAGTGCGGGTTTTTCTTTGGAACGGCAGAGATGCCACGCAAACAGTGTAAAGCATTCCGCACAGATTTCCAGTATAATTAACTCTTCCTGGTTCAGTTCAACAGAAGTTTTAATTGTATATATCGATTCAATTAAAACCAAATAATTACAAATTACTTCAATGAAAATTAATTATAGGAAAATTTAGGGTCACTTGTATAGGTAATATTTACAGTTTAACTAAACTGAATATAATTAAAATAAAAGTCAGGATTATCAGGATTAAATTAACCTCGAAATTACCTATACCTATACCTAAATCTAGGTTCATTTCGGTTAGATTTAATTCTTAATAATTAACTGCTTTGTTATTATTACCAGAATATAATTGTTACGTAACGGTAACATATTAATTGTTAATTAATTTATATTTTCCTTTTTGATTAAAAACGGACAAAGTTACCCCCTTTTACCCTAAGCTATATAGCTTACTTTTCGCGTACATGAAGTGCAATGTGCGCAACTACAAATCAGTTCAACAAAATTAACATAACTCAACACACGTGATACGCTCATTCGCGCTAAAATTCACTTATGCATCTAGTGCCGTTTCACAAACCGCTTACGCTAAAGCATACGCTGATATGCATCTTATCACATCCTGCAAGCAGCATCCATAATCATTGGTACCAATGCAACTCTAAAATCACATCACACAGGGTTAGTACGTTGACTTCACGCCATTTTGTAATATTGCCATTTAACCCAACACCCAAATTATATCCCCAAAAGTATCGTGAAACCAACCAGCAACCTATTACTACTATTTACCTATGATTTACCATCAAACTACAGTTCACAGTTCAATAATTGTGTTTTGAGTTTTTGATGTAATTAATAACGCAGAAGTAGAAAAATTTAGCAAGAGTCATGTTTTTTTTTTAAGTTTTTTGTTGCCGTACTCGTTTCGCTCATCCGTAAATTCAACAAATTTGAAAAGTTTTACTTTTCCTTCGAGTATAACATACTATTTCTTCACGCTTTTAAATAATATTATTACCATTTTACCATTTGGTAAAAACGAGGAAGAGCGATATGATTTTTTCTTAAACGAAAAGAAAGTAAAAAATTTAAACAAATCGACTATTTTTTTTTTCGGGAATTTAGAGTGTCATGAAAGGTCAATAAAATGTAAATAAAGTATTCCTTAAAAAAATGTCGATTTATCGGTCTGTTTGTCCGTCTGTTGGTTTGTCTGTCTATCTGGTTTTAAACCTTAAAACTTTGGGACAAAAAAATTTGTTGAAAATTATTTCACCCAAAGATTAATACGGAGCTTTTTAGTTTGCGTCACATAAAATATAGTTAACATTGGACTTTTTAGGGGAAGAGGACTAATATTTTTAGCGATAATTCGCTCAGTAGGACAAAAATCCTTTTAAAGTTAACATCATTTTATATTTCCTACAAAAACAATTAGAAAAAGGTTTTAAACATTGTTGGTATAGGATTCTTAGTTTCCTAGATAGAGGATATCCAGTAAATGATGTCATTAATTGTAAGGAGTGATTCTACATAGGAAAATATGAAAAAAAGTTCCTATAATGTAAGGGAG